>OY856411.1:361706838-362041838 GCA_963693085.1 Alisma plantago-aquatica | reverse complement strand
TATATATATATTTACACATATATATAAATATATATATATATACATATATATACATATATATACATACATATATATATACATATATACATATATATATATATTCATATATATATATATTCATATTCATATATTAATATATATATGAATATGAATATATATATATATATATATATACATGAATATGAATATATATATACATATATATATATATATATATATATATATATATATATATATATATATATATATATATATATATATATATATATATATAGTGGTTAGGAAGTGTGTACCGGCCGGTACATGTAACTTACATGTACCGACAATTAAAATAGCACATGTGAAGTATGTTGATAAAATCTAACCATATGGATTGATTCAATGCTACATAGATTTGACGTGTTAAAAAAATCATAATCATATATCATATAGATCATGAGATATAGCAATAAATCATTCAATGATTTATACAATTTCTGCAACTTACCGTTGAACAGGATATGCGCATTTTCTTTCTTTAGATGATCTATGAATATCAGATTGTATTGATTTTTTGTATACATCTTATCTAAGGGGTATACTTTACATCCATAAGGTTGGATTATTCATTATAATTTTATAATCACCATACATGAAGGTGGGTACATGTAAGCTACATGTACTCAGGTACACAATTCTTTTAGCCATATATATATACATATATATACATATTATACATATATAGATATATATATACATATATAGATATATATATACATATATATATATATATATATATATATATATATATATATATATATATATATATATATATATATATATATATATATATATATATATATATATAGAGAGAGAGAGAGAGAGAGAGAGAGAGAGAGAGAATGAAAGAGTCGGGAATTTCATACATCATATTCTGGTTTATGAGAATAAATTACTAGGGGACCTCAAAAACTATAAAAGTCCATTTTACAGGAATAACCCAACACCTTAAGAACAAAACTAATGTCCACACATTTTTAGATACTTTAAAATTTCAAATCATCTTTTACCTTATTTTAGTTTTCTGGTTCTTTTGAAGACATTCAATATGAAGAATTATTAAATAATCAGTTTTATCTAATTAATATATTGATTGTGTACGCACTAGATAATTAAGTTCATTTTTGAGCTATTTTTACTCATTGGAGTATATCTAAACAGATTTCTTATTTCTGTCAGAATAATGTACATTTGAAAAATTGAGAGATATTTTTATGTATGATAGAAAAAAGACATCTATTTCCCCTAACAAAAAAGACATGTATTATATTGAGCAAGTAAAGGTATATGAGCAAGCATGGAATTTAGACCATTTGTGTAGGTCACACTGAAAAAGCCAATAGATGACCTGAACTCTGAAATGCACACAAATTTCCATTTATCTGTAATCCCCCATCCTTCTCTGAGTCTTATCATTGTTGATCAATGACTAAACTCATGCAAGCTAGCAAGTAGATAAGGTTCGAATGAAATGAAGTAAAATAAAAAGAAACTCAAAATACCTTTTCTCTTTCACATATGACATAATGTATATTGATTAATTCAAAAGGTGACTTTCCTTTCTTTCTATCTCTCCAATCCTTTAGGGTGTTTAAAAGAAATAAAAGAGAAAGGTAAAAGGATTTATATTAAAAAATATATATTGGACAACTTGAACAAGTATTTTGCTTTTCCCTTTAAATAGATTTTATGTTGGATAGAATTATTTTCTCTCTTTCCTCTCTGTTACCGAAAATGAATAAAAAGATATAAAAGTGGATAATCATTAATAATCTTAGTTTTGGACTAAAAAAATAATGAAGGAAAAATGTTTTCACACTATCTAAATCTTTTAATTAAGTAAATGACCAATATAGAAAGTGTGGACAAAAGATGTGCAGAGCCAAAATCAAATGGTCTACGAAGAATCTAGACTCAATTAGCTTATGGTCCAAATGTGGTTTTATTTTGACTCTGTTTGACCCTCCAAAATAAATAAGAATGTTTTTGATAAAGTTTTAATTGGATTTAATCGGAAATATAATCAATGCATCAATTTAAGCTAAAGTTTCAAGATTTCCACCAGCGTTCTTTTCCCTTCTAGGTCATAATCTGAAGGTTGGCTTTTAAATCAAATAAGCGGTTGATATGTCATCCTCTACCTCCATCTTCTTTGCTAGTATAAAAATAGTTATCCACCACTCCTTCCTCCTCCCCTCTCTCCCTCATCTCTCCACCATGGCTAGAAACTTCTTTGCCTTTGAATCTGTTTATTTCCCCCAAGTTGAGAAAGCTATTACTCACCTTCCTTTTTTCTCTATTGATGATTCACACAATTAGGGTTCTCAACCCCTCTCGTCCTGGAGATAACTACCTCCCTCACAATGCTAGCCCTATCTATAAAACACTTCCTAAAGTATCGCCACCCCTCACCTATACTCCTGCACTACCAATTGCCTCCTAGGGGCCTCGAGACTCCCTGGCCTACTTTTTTGTATTCTCTAATGATCATCATTGAACCTCAGTCCTCCTTGCTGCCTTATGCACAATTGATTGCTCGGTAGGCATCCACGATGACCCATCATTCTTTCCAAACCTTTGGTTTTTCCCGTTTCTACCCCAAAAATTGTACCCTATATGTCAACTTTAAGGACACTCTCGATGTTTATCGCCATGGAACCTTAGTGCTTCTCCTACCATGAAAAGTCTATCTTTTGCTTCGCCTTTCTCCGATGAACATTTTATTTTATTTTATTTATGCTTATATGTTGTGGAGTCATGGTTTTGTTCTCCCAAACCCTTCCCATGTGTCTCGCTTTATTCAACACTTCTCATTGATATATAGGTCCTCGCCCCTCTCTGCTTGATCTTTTGGCTTTGTCAAACCATAATGAGGTCTTTCCTCCCTCTCTACTTGCTTCATTTGCCTCATTGGTACCTCCATGCTTCTAGCAGTAGTCGATCGTGGTTGCACCATGAAGCCAAGCTCTCCTACTCACCTTAAGACCACGCCTTAACTCAACGAATTTAACTCAAGATGAGGAGACTTTGAGGATCTTAGTTCTCGAGGAATGGTTGTCCTCCGCTCACTAGATTCGGCGTTACAACATAGTTTCACACTATGTATCCATGTATGATAACAATGTAATTTAAAAATCAACAATTGAAAACATAAATGTTATTCTCTGGGCAAATACATAACATAAACAAATTTGTACTCTAAGGACTACAATGCTAAAAGCACTGCTAAAAAGAGGATCACAATGGAGACCTAGCCTTATGCTCCTTCTCCATTTATTCTCCAAACTCACTAGAAGAATCTTCAACGTGGGGCAGTCCTTATGTCCATGAATTCCCAGAAGGGAATGAAACAACACATGAACCCCAAGAAGGAAAAAATATGTGCTGGCAAGGTTGGTACTAAATTTAATTATTGAGCTATTGAAGAACAAAGATTTATGATTTCAAATCTAGGTAAGTTTTCTTGAAGGATTATGGTAATAATAAAAGGAAAATCTAGTCACCATATTAACTTGAAAAGGGTACAACAATGTAATATGGTAACTAGAATGAATAAAGAGATTCCTCAAAACTAATATCCACATATCAAATTATTCAAATCAAATGATTTATCTATTGGTACATTCAATCTAGTATTTTATATTTGTTAGTGTCTAGGTGCCTAGCGTTTCCCCTCTGTGAAAGAACCACACTTTCACCTATCGAGGGGGGCCTCTAATTGTGCAGTATCCACTACACAGGGTGGGGGGATATGACCCACCAAATCTAGTGAGACAAAGCTCTTAGCCAATATCAAAACCAATATTTCAGTTCTCAACCATGTTCATCATTCAATTTAATCATGGCGACCATTAAACAGGATGAGAAGGCTAATAAGAAATCAGTTCACAACTTTTGTACATATTGTATAAATGGAATTCAGGAGGGAGATAAATAAAATGATATAATCAAGAATTTAGTACATGTTGTAATTGAGAAATTTCAATCAAGCTGCCCACAAGGACTCAATTATGAAAGCAAATCATGAATCTAGAAAGAGGGAATGTGCTATGGTTATTCGATGCTTCTTGGCTTGGAAATCACTTCCTATATTCTAATTAGGTGAAATTATAATATCCCCCCTTAAGGAGTATTATATTAAATAATTACATTTGGTTTTTATAACATGTCACCTTAAAAATCATTAAGTTTTTTACTGTTATTATATTATATATTATATTCTAATCATTACATAGATTAATATCATGAATGATATGTGTATTCATATGCTACATACCCATTATGTACTACACAACTATAGAGCACGTGTATATCTAATGTAAATGTTTGTATTATGAAAAACACTTTTAGGAATTGGTTTCCATAACTTTATGGATTGAAAAAATAATAGATTAGTTATGAATAATGTTTTAGTCCATTAAATTCAATTGATCATTATTTATTTCTTAACATAATTAATTGTATCCCTTTATCCATTTATGGGTGGGAATTTTCTTTGTTTGAATCATTAAAGGGATGGTCAATTTGAAGCTGACTATAGTGTATACCATAGATTGTATTAGTTGTACATTTTCCTTGATCTACTTTAATTTTTAGTGACACATATATTACGATCATCAAGGTTAGACATATACACCTATGTATCACATCAATCATTTGTATGTTCACTATCTAAGGGATATGTGATGATGTGTATATATTCCTATGTATTTTACCCTAGAAACACACACACACACAGATATATATATATATATATATATATATATATATTATATATATATATATATATATATATATATATATATATATATATATTTGTGTGTGTGTATATATCACGATCTCAATTTTCTTGATCGTTGGTTTCCTAATTTCACTTATACTGATTCAATTAATTTTCTATGGTTATCAAAATTAGGTTTGCCCTTCATTTAATTTCCATCAGATGTATAGTATTAGTCGGTTAAAGGGGCAAGGATCGCACCTTATGACAGCCCAACACAGATTCTACCTATCGGAGGTCCGGTGATCATGGAACTCAAGCAAGGTTAAATAAGTAGATGTGGTTGGAAGGGATGAGACTATGATTGGTGGAAGAAAGCGTCGTCTAACTCCTCACCCACTATCACTGGGAGTTTGGAAGGGGCCAGACATAATGCCTAATTGGAGTTTGTGATGTGATCAATTATGGGGGCATCGCGGTGGAGTACATGGTTGAAGAACTTGGTTGTAACAGACAAGCTTGCAGGATTCTTGATTGTTTCTCGAGTATCAAAGGATCAAAATAGGAGGGACAAGTGGTCTAACATATCATAGGGATTGTGAAGAAGATTGTAATTGTGGTAGGGTTCTCTTTGTGAGTTCTAGAGCTTACATGCGGATTTGAGGTTGTACGGAGAAGACATTGTGTTTGCTATGTAGTTTTGTGGGATGTTCAACAGAGTAGAGGGAGTTTAATAGGTGGTAGAGAATGTAGGAGATACCATTGGTCCAAGTTGTCATGAGGACTTGTTTCCTTTCTATGTTTTCTTTGGTATCCAGCAAAATAGTGGGGGTGAAAGTTTGTAGGGTTTTGGTTGCCAACATTCTCCTGATCAGGAAGGAGGTCCATGGTGGAATCAAAGACATTAACTCTATATGAAATAGTAGAGATGAGGGTTGGGACTAGGGGTGCACCTATGTAATATAAATGACAAACAAAGAGTTGGGGTAGGGTTAGCGGGGGTTGGAGATGGGTCATCACTTGTGTGACCACTTAATTCTTTAGGGATTCAATTCCCTTTTTCTATGTATTACTATTCTTCCTTCACAAATTTATATCTCCCAAACCCTATATCCATTTTCTTTGTAATTTTAAACACATTTTTATTGCAATTACTTTATTGCATAAAAATATTAAATCTCTTTGATCAAGAGTATAATATGGAAAAATTAATTTCTCTTACATATAATTCAAATATATATATATAAATAAATAATGTCTTTTTATGTGATTCTAAAACCAAGAATATTTAATTGAGTTCAATTCCTCAATTTTGGGTCCCAAGTGGGATATTTCGATCAAAATGGGGACAAATTGCATTTATATATTAATTTTTCAAGATAATCCAATGAAGTGTAAATATGAACACAAAGTTGGAAATAAAAGTGTATTTCAATTTCAGAGGATTATCTTCATTTATGCACGAACAAATATAAACTCATGACCATGAGAATCAACGAAGAGATAATAAGATTTTAGGATGTCAAAGTGGTGAAGATATTTAGAGAAGCAAATATACCAGTAGATAAGTTGGAAAAATGGTTTTCAAAACAGCCGGGAGAATCATGTTGTTTAACTAATCATGTTCTAGAGATTCTACAAGCTTTGGCTAAAGATGTAGAAAGAAATCATGTATTGTTGTGATAATGTATTGTTGTCATTTACCAAAAAAAATTAGAGGATTATGTATCATATCTAAAAAACATTAATTTAATATCAAAATTTGGTATGCTACAACTCACCTCTCTTAGAAGGGGATTTCTTTGAAAAATATAGATTAGGTGAAATCATTAGGGTAAGTCTTAATGCATATTGTTCAATGTATCTATATTCCAAAGGCTCGACATGGGCAATGAGGAGGGGTAGCATGTCAGCCTCAAACAGATCCAAAATATAGAGGAAGGATGAAAGGCCATATTAGAAAATAGGTTTACTAGAAAGTCCTTCTTACTCATAAGTGCATGTGTTTAGTACAACTGTAATTGTTTTTCTATACGTCCTCTAGGATTTCTTACAGTCACACTATAGGTTATACCAGTGGTTTTTAGATTTCAGGTATTTAATAATGAGTTATATGATCAATTAATCAAGAATGAGTTGGCCAGTAGTAAAATTCATACCTTCGATGAATTCATTGTTGTTTTCAATTTCCTCAACACTCATGGCATATAACTTTCCTTGACAACGCTCTTTAGTCTTTTGAGCTATAGAAAGCCTAGTATTGGCATTGCTTCCTTGACTAGGGTATTTTGGGAGTTCATAGGAGGAGTATTATTGGTCCTTTGAGGCTTAGGGTGATTTGTATTAAGGTGACCTAGTTTGAAGCAGTTGAAGAATTGGGGTGAAGGATGGTAGCATACTCAATGTTGCCTCTTCGTGAAGCTGTAACAAGGGTATGGAATGGATGAAGGACTCTTGTTGTTCTCATCATTATGACATTGTTGACTACTTCCATGATTTTTGCTACCATGGTGTTCTTGTTTCCATTACTATTGTTCCTTTTGGGGGGTGCAGAATGAATCATGTGTTGCAATTGCATCTCAGTGTATTGTACTTTAGCAACCAGCTTATCAAATGTCAGAGGGAACTAAGTGGCCAAGCTATCTCTCATACTTCGATTGAGTCCCTTTAAGAAAACTTGGATCTTTATTTGCTCAGTAATATTAGTTGCTTACCTTTCTAGGAGGGTGGAGCGATGAAGCGAATGAAATTGAATTCCATTTCTTTCTAGATGAGCAGAGCACATATTGAGGAGCATATTGTTGATGGAAGAACTTAAGGAATTATTTCCATTCCAATGATGTAGTACCTCTAGTATGGGTACTAGACAGGTTATGCCACCAGACTTTGCTGCTCCTTTTAATACGAAGGCATCATACTTGACGCTTATGTGTGATGGGTAGCTCATACTTTCTAGTATATTGTGAGTGGTTAAAATCCAATCCTCAACTTTCTCTACTATGCCAAGTTCACATTCCCCTTTGAACTCAGAAGGGTTCATCTTCAGGAAGTTAGTGAGGGTAGGCTCCTTGATCTCACGACTTCTCTGAATGAACACTTCTATAACTTAGCCCAAGATGGTTTGAAGTTGGGCCAATTGGTTAGTTGCATTGTCCTCTAGGGGTGAAGGGGGTCCTTCATTGTGAGTTGGGGAAGAAGGTTGATCTCTCTTTGGTGAGGGTGTATAATACAACTTTCTTTTATAAGAAGAGGGTGTATGGTACTTTATTTTCTTCTCAGATGAGGGGGTATGGTGCTCAGCTTTCTTTTCTTGTGAGAAGGTATGGTGCTTTCTTTGTCTTCTCCAATGAGGGGGTATGATGCTTTCTTTTCTCCCTCAATCAAGGTGGGGAGGGTGTATACTACCCTTCACTATCAAACTTCAACATCTTAGGTTTAGGTTCTATGAAACAAATAGGTAACCTCTCCTAGACATGAGAAAAGCTAAGTATTAATAAGGGACACCTTATGAAACTTTAATTCAGAGCAAAGATAGATGGCGATGTTGATAGCTCTATAACCATTTTGTGACAACATAGTTTCACACTATGTGTCCATGTATGATAACAAAATTTAAACATCAACAATTGAAAACACAAATATATTTCTCTCGACAAATACATAAGATAAAGAAGTTCGTCCTCTAGGGACTAAAATGCTAAAAGTACTGATGAAAAGAGGTTCACAAAGGACACCTAGCCTGATGATCCTTCTCCATTTAGTCTCCAATCTCAACAAAGGAGCCTATAACATGGGGCAGTCCTTTTGTCCATGAATTCTCAGATGGGAAAGAGACAACACATGGACCCCAAGAAGGAAAAAATGCGGGTCAAAAGGGTTGGTACTAAATTCAATTATTGAGATTTGAAAAAAAAGATTTATGAGATTAAATATTGGTAAGATCTTTGTTGGATTATGGTAATAAAAAAATAGAATCTTTTTACCATATTAACTTTAAAAGGGTACAACAATGCAAAGTGGTAACTAAAATAAAAAAAGAGATTTCCCGAAACTAATATCAACATTTCAAATTATTCAAATGAATCACTAAATCTATTGGCACAATCCATCTAATATTTTATTTTCACTAGTGGCTAGGTGCCTAGCATTCTACCCTCCATGAGAGAACAACACTCTCTCCTATGCAGGTAACCAGTACTAGGGGACCTCTAATTGTCCATTATCTATGGCTTAGGGTTGGGGGATATGACCTGCCAAATCTAGTGAGGCAAAGCTCTTAGCCAATATTTCAAATTTTTGTGCCAATATCAAAATCAATATTTTATTTCTCAAAATGTTCAACATTGAATTCAATCATGTTACCTTTTAATAAGGGGGAAATTCTAACTAGAAATCATTTCACTACTTTTGCAAAACTATATAAATGAAATTCAAGAGGGAGACAAATAATTCAATTAAATAATCGAGAATTGAGTACTTGTTATAATTGAGAAATTTCAACCAAGATGCCCACAAGGACTCAAGTATGCCAATGTATCATGAATCTTGCAAGAGAGAATGTACTAGGGTTATTTGATGCTTCTTAGATTGGAAATCACTTCCTAGATTCTAATTAAGTAAAGTTTACATTTTTTTCCGCTTAGGGAGTATAATACTTAACAATTATCTTTGGTCGTTAAAATGTGTCACCTTAAAATTATTAAGTTTATTCCTATTAGTATGGTAGTTGCATATAATATTCTAATCATACCCAATTTTATTTCATACATGATTCACGTATTCATATGTTACATACCCATTATGTACTACACTAATATAGACAACATGTGTATATGTAATGTACATGTTTGCAATATGACAGCCTCTTCTAGGAATTGGTTTCCCTACCTTTATGGGTTGCAACATTAATAGCTTAGTTAAAAATAAGGTTTTAGTTCATTAAATTCAATTTCTTCGTATTTACATCTTAACTTAATAAATTGTATCCATGTATTCCATTATGGGTGGGAATCATCATTATTTGAGTCATTAAAAGTTTGGTTAATTTGAAGTCAACTATAGCATAAACCATGGATTGTATTAGTGAGACATATAATTATCTATATGATTATCTAGGTTAGACATATATACTTATGTATCACATCAATTATTTGTAAGTCCAATAACTAAGGGAGATGTGATGATGTGTATATATCCCAATGTCTTGTACCCCAAAAATGTATATATATATGTTCATATATAAATATATATATGTTCATATATAAATATATATATGTATATACATATATATATATATATATGTGTTGAAGTGTCTAAATTTGGTTGATCATTGGTTTCTTGATTTCATTTATTCTGATTTAACTATTTTGAATGCTTATTAAAATTAGATCACTTAGGATTGCCCTTTGAATAATTTCCATCATATGGATAGTACTATCTGATTGAAGGAGCAAGGATCGTACCTTATTGTCGCGGACCAGTGACACTAAATGAGATTACTCAAAACATAAAACATAGTCAACCACTAATTAATGACATACCCAAAAATATGGGTAAATTAAAACCGATTTCAATGTCAGCATCTGCTTAGAAACATTTGCATAAGACTTCAAAATCGTTCTTTTATCCATACTAGGCCAAGAATTTGATACAAATGTTCTATTTCCTTAGACATAATATATATACACAGGAGATCAATATTCATATATGCCACACAAACAAGCATTAACATGCTAACAAAAGTTCAATTTGTTTGAAACACCATATACAAACTTTTCCTACCCATACCTGAGAGTACAGAGATGACTCTAGGACACACTAAACATATAATCAACTTGATCAAATATTAATTACTATAGCTCCTCTTTGCTGCCACATGTTTGTTTTCGTCACTTTCGATTACCTAAAAAAAATGTGGCGAACCACAGGGGTGAGACCCAGTCCCAGCAAGAGTTATAACCATCAACAACGTTTATTGATTACAATATTTTTATGTAATTAAACAGTTAAGAAGTTTAATCAGATATAACAAATCAGATCAATAGTACTGATGATTAACAAAATACATAAAGCAGCAGATAATAACTATCATTATTAACCAGACTATCATCCTTTATCTTGTTGACAATATAAGCAGTTCACTAGCATATGCAGTTCTAGCATCATGAGCAAGTCTAGTAACATAGCATAGCTAACAACATGAGCATGTCTAATTCGTTGAACATATAAACATCATAAGAAGAGATAACAACATAAGCACAACTATCTAGATAAACATGATTAGCAGTATATGCATCTCTAGTTACAAAGGCATGGCTAGCATGCTAAACATAACTAACAACATGAGATATCTAGTGTCATGATTATAATCACCAGTAGCAGTATATCTATCAACATAAGCATGGCTATCGTATGTATGCATCTAAAATCTAAGCATATCCACAACATAAGTATATTTACTATCTCTTAATTGCATTTAGCCTCATCTTTATGTAAAGATAACAAACAAGGGTTATCATCCAGTGTGAAACGTTGTGATTAACCCTAAACAGATATGCTATACGACTGTATTACATCTTTTATTATGCCCTGGAGAATTTGAATCGTACCATTCAAAGTCCAACTGACCCCTGCGAAGGGCTATTCAGTTCCGTACAGGATCTAGGAGTGCCGGTATCCTAAGATCTCTTCCCCTCGGTCAGTACAAGTAAAAAGGCAGTGACATATCAGTCAAAGCTGCCACCACAGTGACATATAGTCAAGCTGAAAACCACTAGTACGACCTTGGTATAGGTCACGACACTAGAAACCAGAGTATTCAAACCCAATCACTGAGGTACAACTACAGTTGTCCTCTAATCACATCATGTTATAATCATTGAGACACGAACGCAGCCGTTCTCAATCACATCAGATGTATGAGGCATGACCATAGCCAACCTCCACAATCTACATTGTGGATGACAAGGATATATCCTCAACCTACCACCCCCGCATATTCAACAATATGTTCTCCGAGTTTCCCTTAGGAATACTCGTTTCACCATCCAGCAAGTTCTGACACTGAAGATGGTTCTACAATACAGGGCACTACATGATTAGAGTTGCACTTGATTAGTTATGCCAATTGGGTGAATTAAGTCTGCATCAAACAAGTGGACATACAAACCCTAATTCACTTCTAGAAAGCATATAAATATCAAAACTTGAAAAGATATAAAATGTATGAAACATAATTTCTTATCTCATCATCACATGGTACTATTCACTTTCCATTCCCAAGACTACACTAGTCATCATATTATCACAAGATATAAATCCTTTTCACAATATCACACGGTATCAACCCTTATCAACATAAGAGGATTACACCTCATTCAGGGCTCAACCATGCCCAAAGGTCATTAAGACCATCATATTATTCCCTGTAAGATCATCATTATCTTTGCATGCCTTATAACAAGGCTCAACAACATTACTTACATTTAATACACCAGATCAACACAATATTGCATTAATGAGCTAGGAGATATTCATAAACAATCATAGCAGGGTTATATTAACATTAAGAACATTCCTTTATTACATCAACATGTAAGGAATCTAGATATGATTAACTCTCATCATATTCATTATGCACATGTTTAGCTTAAGAAAGTATCAACCATGTAGATATAATAACCACCAATTAAAATATCAACGTTATGATCATAGTAAGGAGGTTATTCTACCATCATTCTATCATATAAGAATGTTAAACATGAATACTCATATTTATCTAATTGCATTAGAGTTAGGTTCAACATGATCAATTATATCAATGTTACTAATCATCACTCGTACCCAAACCCTAACTCACAACATCCCCATTGGATCATGGATGCATAAGGTGAAGCATAACCATCACATTCCATACTATTCTCAAGTATGAACCCACACATAAATCAAGGTGTAACCATCGGGTTATAGCATACTAGGGTTTCAACAATAATAGAGTACTCCATGGTTGTATTAATCATTCAAGGACTATTCATACCCAATTACCATCATTTAGTTATATTAAAGCTAGGTATAACAAGCTATACCTAATTAGGGTTACATATCAACACAATATGGTTATCATCCCTTCTATTCATATGAGTGAATAGGTAAGACTAACTTATTAAGGGTAACCCTCCATTTGATCCATCATCATTCAACCCATATCACCATACCACAATGTCACCCAGAACCATTGGATGCTTAAAAGGTAAGACTATTGGTTGTTTACATAAGTAAACACCTTAGATAAACCACCTATGAAGTCCTTGATTTGTGCTTCTAGAAAGAGTCACAATCTAACCCTAGACATCTCTTGATTAACAACATAAAAAGTTCCATTGAGAGTAGGGTAAAACCCACAATCGACTATTCAGTTAAAATAAGCCATCCATTATAAACAAGTAAGCTCCTTAAGTTGATCATATAAAGGAAACCATATAAATTACATTATTAGGACCAACATATTAATTATCCATCATTCCACCTTATTGGAGGAATAAACATTAGATCTTGACCATAGGGTCAAGTTCATATGTTAAAACCATCAATCACAGTATAGGTTTGACCATTGCATCAAATGACCCAAGAAACCATTGGTCTAAGGCTTAATTGATGCTAAAACTATATGATTAACTCACTATATATTGTAGAGACCTGATCCACTATCATTAGTGATCATTAAATCACTATAGTTTGTTAGATCAACAATATATTCATTAATCAACATCAAATATTAAGTTGATGTCCTCATTGATTAATATCATCAGTAGTGTACTTAATGATTGATCATTATGCTTCTAATTGATCTAAAACCTGACCTAAGGGGTGATCATAGGTTGTCACCATCATTTGACACCCTTGATCATGACCATCTGTTGTTATGAATACAACACCATAGGGTTGTTGCAATGGTACCATCGTCGGGTCATGGTTTATAGAAGAAATTAGCTCTAAACCCTAAAATTGACAATTGCTTGATAGATGCTTAGCACCATAGGTTGTCAAAACAACCTGATCCAAGTCACATTATAACTTATTAATAATGTACACATGATCACAGGTTCATCTAGAACTGAAATCAGAATAGGGAACATTATAAAAATCAAAATCCAAGTCAAGCATAGCTTTTTAGTGCATGAATTATCATTTTCAAGCAAGAACATGATCTAGAAAGCTTATGGTAAGCAATAAATGTGGAGCAAGTTATAAAACTTGTCTCTAATGAGAAGATGGAACCACACACAGAAGAAATCCAAGAATAAGCTATGAATTCATCCATCTAGCACCTTTCTTCATCAAATGAGCAAATCCTAAACATAAGGAGTAATAAAGGTAGGGTTTTAGAGCTTTAGAGCAAATTCTACTATGGAACATTTTTCTAGTTGTGCACTACTGATTTCGACATTTAATCAAGTAAACTAGGTTTGATCGATCATATAATTTCACTAAATCCCATCGCACATATCAGTCAACTAGTTAGTGTCGAGCAGGCATTAATAATTTAAACGTGCAAATTAGGAGTCGAGCGGTGCTAGCACGACCCGACACCTGGGTAAACACTGACATTTGTGAATAACCCTGCTTTTAACAAAAACGTCCAATTATTCGAGTTAAATCGTGCGAATGGGAGTGAGATTCTACTCACATCCATTCAGAATGTCTGAATTCATCCAGAAATGCATCCAGAGCCTGTTTCTGGGCGAATTTTGGTTGGCTTCAACCTTTGGTTTAAGCCCAATATTAGAATAGGTGCAATCTAACAGTACCATACACCCAGGTACAGTTTGGAGAAGAGCCTTAGCTGGGTGCTGAATTGAGGCTAGGGCTGTGAAATCTTGCTCTGGATCCACGACTGAGCTCGATGCCGCCATAACCTTGGTGTTTGCTGTGCCCAAGGCTCCTGGCTGCAGCCCCATGCAACTACTGTGCGGCGTTGCTTCTGGGGCACCGCCCTATAGGTGGGTTCCACTAGGACGTCGCAGAGGAAGGTTGAAGAAGAAGAGTTATTAGGCACCACTTAACCGGAGCCAAGGAGGCCCAAAACCGCCACCTAGCTCACCCTATTGTTAGCTGGTCGGGCGCTGCTCTGTGTAGCTTTTGCTGCAGGCTGGTCACCATGCTTGGGGGCGCTGCCCTAGGGTGCGGTAAGGTGAAGAAGAGGAGGAGGAAGAGGGGAATATGAAGAAGAAGGGTGGGCGGAGCTCGATCCAAGCTATGATGCCCTAGATCGTCCGCAAATCCCCCCTCGATACTCTCTCTGTCGGGCACCGCTTTAAGCAGTTACTAAAATCAATCGAGAAAGAAGAAGGGATAAGTGAAGGAAAAGAAACGTGAGGTTAATAAGCTAATTAAAAGGGTAAATTGCAAAAATCATCCCAAAAGAGTGAAAATGTCATAACTATTGACTCGAAGGTCCAAATAACACAATTTCTTTTGCACTTTTTCAAGTGCAAGATACTCTACAACACCAAGGGATAAAAACATGCCAATTAGCTTATCTCAGCTAATCTAAACACTAATCACATCTTCAACACTTAACTTAGCTTAATCAACTTAATGATGTACTGAGCATAAATTATGGTAATTAAGCTTGTTCAACTCATTAAATAAGTTTAGGGGCCTTACAAATATAAACCCCTAATAAGGATTTCACCCCCGAAATCCAAGATAAAAAAAGATGGGTACTTCCTTTGCACCTCATCCTATTACCTTCACATGCTTACTTTCATATCATGGTAATATCACATCATTCATACATATCTCATCTTGGGTCAGTGCAAAAACACCCACATAAGAAGACATATCATGATCCCATTAAGAAATTTAATCAACCCCATCTCACTCTTGTTCAACTTGTCTCATAGTTATTGCTTCTTCGGAAACCCTAAGGTTTTTGAATAAATATTGATCATATTTTTTACCATATTTGAAATACTTTGACATGTCATCATTTAAAGTTTGCTACAACTTGTAAGACATTACTTGAAAACTCTCTTCCTCCTATTCATAAATTCTATTGTTACATTGGTTAGTCTAAAGGATATAACTCTAAACTCATCATGGTCATGTAGATTATGCCATCCAATCTAACTCTTATGCATTGATATTTTATCATAGGTTTATCTTAAAAGAACATGGTATCACATATTTATTGACCAACAAACCATCTATCCTTGATAGTGGTCTTGCCCAACTACCACTGAACCATACACAACATTATACAATCACTTTTTTTTCTTCCAAACAACATTTATAGGATCATCATCAACTCTCTCTCTCTCTCCCTCTATAGGAGAGGAATACTTGGAATGTTCATTTAATAAACATCTCCAACCTTCACATATTCCTCATATTATTGATACATCTTGGATACTAGGATTCATTACCTTGGTATCCACCTCATGTGCTATAAGGAACTCATATCCTTATATCATCTACTTTTACCAACATAACAAATATCAAGACATATAAGAGGATTCTTCCTAATTATTGGAAGTCTCAAAAGCAAACTCATTACAAACGTTATGATCTTGGAACCATAGTCCAAGCACCCTTATTCCATAATAAGATATCCATTCTCATGTTTAGAATGAATCCACACATACCAAGTGGCAATGATCCACTTGAAATATGTGTCCTAGAAAGGAAAGAGACAAAGTGAAACACACTTCCCACATCATAGCAACATTGTTCAGGGGTCACTAGTAAAAAGGTAACCAATTATATTTTCACTATGCATATTACAACTTCTCATGTATCATTTTACCTTTTTCATTTTTTGTCCCTTGCCATTAGCATAGGAATCATCATGATTAACATATCTTTTTACTTCTTCCTTGATGACTATTTATCACACTTGGGTATGTTGTCTTATTTTATTATGTTTTTCAACCATTTATCAACAAGTAAATCATCATATTCCACATTTTCTTCATTATACATGGATCATCTCTCTTAATTTCTTTCACATACCATGCTGGTTTTTCATTAAAAATTTCTTACATACAGAGGTTGGTCTGAGATTAACTCAGGTTCCACCTTATTTCTTTGCCATTGTTCCCATTCATCTTCTCATTTTGTACTTGTTATAGGAGTTTTCTCTATCTTATGTAGATTTCATACCTTGATTCACTTTATAAGCAGACTTATCTGTCTTTTACTTTATTACCTTCTTGAATCACATCTTCAAGAACTCATCTTTTCCTTATTTGTATTCAGATTTAGATTTCATGGTGTTGTATCTTTCTCTTATAGTTACCAAACATTCAGGTTTTGATAGATTATGATGCAATTCTCATCTTCTTTAAGGTAGGATTGATATACAAACACCATGATTTCTTATTCATTATGCTCTTTAGATTGTCTCAAAATGACTACTTGATCAGAGTAATCAGAAAGATAACAATCTAAGAGTTTCATACTTACCCTTCTTCAATAATTGAATACCTGGCCAGGGCACCCAAATACTGAGATTAGGCAGTATGCACCATATTTTTGTGTCATATTCTTAACTTAGACATCATCCTATTCCTAAGTCCTAGTGTCCCTATAGACTCAGTGAACCTAAAGATCTGATACCAACCTGTCGCGGACCCGTTACACTAATGAGATTACTCAAAACATAAAACACAATCAACCACTAATTAATGACATACCCAAAAGTATGGGTAAATTAAAACCGATTTTAATGTCAGCATCTGCTTAGAAACATTTGCATAAGACCTCAAAATCTTTCTTTTATCCATAGTAGGCAAAGAATTTGATACAAATGTTCTATTTCCTTAGCCACAATATATATACACAGGAGAACAATATTCATATATGCCACACAAACAAACATTAACATGCTAACAAAAGTTCAATTTCTTTGAAACATCATATACAAACTTTTCCTGCCCGGACCTGAGAGTACAGGGACGACTCTAGGACACACTAGACATCTAATCAACTTGATCAAATATTAATTACTATAGCTCCTCTTTGCTTCCACTTGTTTGTTTTCGTCACTTTCGATTACCTAAAAAAATGTGGCGAACCACAGGGGTGAGACCCAATCCCAGCAAGAGTTATAACCATCAACAACGTTTATTGATTACAATATTTTTATGTAATTAAATAGTTAAGAAGTTTAATCAGATATAACAAATAAGAACAATAGTACTGATGATTAACAAAATACATAAAGGAGTAGATAATAACTATCATTATTAACCAGACTATCATCCTTTATCTTGTTGACAATATAAGCAGTTCAGTAGCATATCCAGTTCTAGCATCATGAGCAAGTCTAGTAACATAGCATAGCTAACAACATAAGCATGTCTAATTTGTTGAACATATCAACATCATAAGAAGAGCTAACAACATAAGCACAACTATCTAGATAAGCATGATTAGCAGTATATGCATATCTAGTTACAAAGGCATGGCTAGCATGCTAAACATAACTAACAACATGAGATATCTAGTGTCATGATTATAATCAGCAGTAGCAGTATAGCTATCAACATAAGCATGGATATCATATGTATGCATCTAAAATCTAAGAATATCCACAACATAAGTATATTTACTATCTCTTAATTGCATTAAGCCTCATCTTTATGTAAAGATAACAAACAAGGGTTATCATCCAATGTGAAACGTTGTGATTAACCCTAAATAGATATTCTATACAACTATATTACATCTTTTATTATGCCCTAGGGAATTTGAATCGTACCATTCAAAGTCCAACCGACCCCTGCGAAGGGCTATTCGGTTCCGTACAAGATCTAGGAGTGTCGGTATCCTAAGATCTCTTCCCCTCAGTCAGTACGAGTAAAAAGGCAGTGACATATCAGTCAAAGATGCCACCACAATGACATATAGTCAAGCTAAAAACCACTAGTCCGACCTTGGTATAGGTCACGATACTAGAAACCAGGGTATTCAAACCCAATCACTGAGGTACAACTGCAGTTGTCCTCTAATCACATCATGTTATAATCACCGAGACACGACCACAGCCGTTTTCAATCACATCAGATGTATGAGGCATGACCATAGCCAACCTCCACAATCTGCATTGTGGATGACAAGGATATATCCTCAACCTACCACCCCCGCATATTCAACAATATGCGCTCTGAGTTTCCCTTAGGAATACTCGTTTCATCATCCAACAAGTTCTGACACTGAAGATGGTTCTACGGCACAGGGCACTACATGATTAGAGTTGCACTTGATTAGTTATGCCAATTGGGTGAATTAAGGCTGCATCAAACAAGTGGACATACAAACCCTAATTCACTTCTAGCACACATATAAATATCAAAACTTGAAAAAATATAAAATGTATGAAACATAATTTCTCATCTCATCATCACATGGTACTATTCACTTGCCATTCCCGAGACTACACTAGTCATCATATTATCACAAGATATAAATCCTTTTCACAATATCACAAGGTATCGACCCTTATCAACATAAGAAGATTACACCTCATTCAGGGCTCAACCATTCCCAAAGGTCATTAAGACCATCATATTATTCCCTGCAAGATCATCATTATCTTTGCATGCCTTATAACAAGGCTCAAAAACATTACTTACATTTAATACACCAGATCAACACAATATTACATTAATGAGCTAGGAGATATTCATAAACAATCATAGCAGGGTTATATTAACATTAAGAACATTCCTTTATTACATCAACATGCAAGGAATATAGATATGATTAACTCTCATCATATTCATTATGCACATGTTTAGCTTAAGAAAGTATCAACCATGTAGATATAATAACCACCAATTAACATATCAAGGTTATCATCATAGTAAGGAGGTTATTATACCATCATTCTATCATATAAGAATGTTAAACATGAATACTCATCTTTATATAATTGCATTAGAGTTAGGTTCAACATGATAAATTATATCAATGTTACTAATCAACACTCATACCCAAACCCTAACTCATGGCATACCCATTGGATCATGGATGCATAAGGTGAAGCATAACCATCACATTCCATACTATTCTCAAGTATGAACCCACACATAAATCAAGGTTTAACCATCAGGTTATAGCATACTAGGGTTTCAACAATAATAGAGTACTCCATGGTTGTATTAATCATTCAAGGACTACTCATACCCAATTACCATCATTTAGTTATGTTAAATCTAGGTATAACAAGCTATACCTAATTAGGGTTAAATATCAACAAAATATGGTTATCATCCCTTCTATTCATATGAGTGAATAGGTAAGACTAACTTATTAAGGGTAACCCTCCATTTGATCCATCATCATTCAACCCATGTCACCATACCACAATGTCACCCAGAACCATTGGATGCTTAAAAGGTAAGACTATTGGTTGTTTACATATGTAAACACCTTGGATAAACCACCTATGAAGTCCTGGATTTGTGCTTCTAGAAAGAGTCACAATCTAACCCTAGACATCTCTTGATTAACAACATAAAAACTTCCATTGAGAGTAGGGTAAAACCTACAATCGACTATTCAGTTAAAACAAGACATCCATTATAAACAAGTAAGCTCCTTAAGTTGATCATATAAAGGAAACCATATAAATTACATTATTAGGACCAACATATTAATTATCCATCATTCCACCTTATCGGAGGAATAAACATTAGATCTTGACCATAGGGTCAAGTTCATATGTTAAAACCATCAATCACAGTATAGGTCTGACCATTGCATCAAATGACCCAAGAAACCATTGGTCTAAGGCTTAATTGATGCTAAAACTATATGATTAACTCACTATAGATTGTAGAGACCTGATCCACCATCATTAGTGATCATTAAATCACTATAGGTTGTTAGATCAACAATATATTCATTAATCATCATCAAATAGTAAGTTGATGTCCTCATTGATTAATATCATCAGTAGTGTACTTAATGATTGATCATTATGCTTCTAATTGATCCAAAACCTGACCTAAGGGGTGATCATAGGTTGTCACCATCACTTGACACCCTTGATCACGACCATCAGTTGTTATGAATACAACGCCATAGGGTTGTTGCAATGGTACCATCGTCGGGTCATGGTTTATAGAAGAAATAAGCTCTAAACCCTAAAATTAACAATTGTTTGATAGATGCTTAGCACCATAGGTTGTCAAAACAACCTGATCCAAGTCACATTATACCTTATTAATAATGTACACATGATCACATGTTTATCTAGAACTGAAATCAGAATAGGGAACATTATAAAAATCGAAATCCAAGTCAAGCATAGTTTTTTAGTTCATGAATCATCATTTTCAAGCAAGAACATGAGCTAGAAAGCTTATGGTAAGTAATAAACATGGAGCAAGTTATAAAACTTGCCTCTAATGAGAATATGGAACCACACACAGAAGAAATCCAAGAATAAGCTATGAATTCATCCATCTAGCACCTTTCTTCATCAAATGAGCAAATCCTAAACATAAGGAGTAAGAAAGGTAGGGTTTTAGAGCTTTAGAGAAAATTCTACTATGGATCATTTTTCTAGTTATGCACTACTAATTTCGACATTTAATCAAGTAAACTAGGTTCGATCGATCGTATAATTTCACTAAATCCCATCGCACATATAAGTGAACTAGTTAGTGTCGAGTAGGCGTTAATAATTTAAACATGCAAATTCGGAGTCGAGCGGTGCTGTCACTACCCGGCACCTGGGTAAACACTGACATCTGCGAATAACACTGCTTTTAATGAAAATGTCAAATTATTCAAGTTAAATCGTTCGAATGGGAGTAAGATTCTACTCACATCGATTCAGAATGTCCAGATTCGTCCAAAAATGCATCCAAAGCCTATTTCCGGGCAAATTTTGGTTGTCTTCAACCTTTGGTTTAAGCCCAATATTGGAAGAGGTGCAATCGAACAGTACCATACTCCCACGTACAGTTTGGAGAAGAGCCTTGGTTGGGTGCTGAATTGAGGCTAGGGCTGTGAAATCCTGCTCTGGATCCACGACCGAGCTCGATGCCGCCATAACCTTGGTGTTTGCTGCGCCCAAGGCTCCTGGCTGCAGCCTCGCACAACTGCTGTGTGGCTTTGCTGCTGGGGCGCCTCCCTATAGGTGGGTGCCACAAGGACGTCGCAGAGGAAGGTTGAAGAAGAAGAGTAGTTAGGCACCACTTAATCAGAGCCAAGGAGGCCCAAAACTACCGCCTAGATCACCCTATTGTTAGCTGGTCGGGCGCTGATCTGTGTAGCTGCTGCTGCAGGCCGGTCGCAATGCTTGGGGGTGCCACCCTAGGGCGCGGTAAGGTGAAGAAGAGGAGGAGGAAGAGGGGAAGAAGAAGAAGAATGGTGGGTGGAGCTCGATCCAAGCTATGATGCCCTAGATCGTCTGCAAATCCCCCCTCACTACTCTCTCTGTCAGGCATCACTTTAAGCGGTTACTGAAATCAATCGAGAAAGAAGAAGGGATAAGTGAAGGAAAAGAAACGTGAGGTTAATAAGCTAATAAATGGGTAAATTGCAAAAATCAGCCCAAAAGAGTGAAAACGTCATAACTATTGACTCGAAGGTCCAAATAACACGATTTCTTTTGCACCTTTTCAAGTGCGAGATACTCTACAACCCCAAGGCATAAAAATATGCCAATTACCTTATCTCAGCTAATCTAAACACTAATCGCATCTTCAACACTTAACTTAGCTTAATCAACTTAATGATGCACTAAGCATAAATTATGGTAATTAAGCTTGTTCAACTCATTAAATAAATTTAGGGGACTTAAACTTATGATAGACTAACCACAAATTCTACCTGTGAGAGGTTGGGTGTTCCTGTAACTCAAGCATGGTCGAATCTGTTGATGTGATCAGCGGTGATGATCCTGCGTCTAGTGGCATGAAGCATCATCTTTCTCTTCTGCCACTATCACTGGGAGTTTATTGAAGGGGTCAGAGATCAGGCCTGAATGGAACTCATCGAAGCATCATGGTGGAGTGGTTGTGTCAAGAGTGGTGGTTGGGGTTAGAGAATGTGGTTCTAAGTGTAAAGGTTGTAGGATTTTTGATAGTTTCTCAGGGACAAGAGGATCAAAATAAGAGTTGCGGAGAAGATGGTAATTTTGGAAGGGTACTCTTGGTGAGTTCTGGCGTTCTTCGACAACCTTTATGTTGGCTAAAGAAGAGGTTTTTTTTACTTTGTAGCTTTATGGGATGTGCATATCATCGAGTCAAGGGAGTTTAGTAGGTGGGAGACCGTTGAGGAGATATCATAGGTCTGGGTAGTCTTAAGGGTTTGTTTCCTTTAGGTTGTTTCTTTAGGAACCTACAAAATGATGGGGGATGCTAGTTTGTAGGGTTTGGTGGCAAGTCTTCTACCGATTAGGAAGGGGGTTCACAGTATATTCAAGTCCATTATCTTCATCCAAAAAGGTGGAGAGGAGGGGTAGGACTCAAGGGCATGCCTCAGTAACAACAATGACAAATGTTGAGTTGGGGTAGGATCAGCATGGGTTGGAGATGGGTCAATAGCTATTTGACTTCTTAATAAAATGGGAATTCAATTCCCTTTTTCTATGTATTACAATTTTTAATTCACAATTTTATATATCCTAAACATATATCCATTTTCTTTACAATTTTAAATAAAACTTCAATATCAATTACTCTAATTCATTAAAATATTAACTGTCTTTATTCATGATTTTTAGATGGCAAAAACAGTTAGTCTTAAATCTAATTCAAATATAAATATCTAAAAATCAAAAATGTATTTTTATGTGATTCCATAGACAAGATTGTCTAATTGAGTTCAATTTCTTAGTTGTGGGTCCTAAATGGGATATTTCGATCAAAATGGGGACAAATTGCATTTAATTGTCAGATTTTAGAATCATCCAATGAAGTGTAAATATGAATGCAAATTTGGAAAAAATGAATTTGAGTTTTAGAGGATTATGTATCATATCTCAAAATATTTTATTTAGTACTAAATCTCGATATCTTATAGCCGGATTTAGTTCTCCAACTTTGCTGCTCAAAGACATGGCTCATGGAGGAACAAACACGGTCATCAAATTATCATGGAATCCCCATAATGTACATTTCATGATTTCTTTTCCATGTATATATCATACTTCTTATAAAAAATTTTGATTTATTATCCTGAGATGTATTTTATGGTTGAAGGACCAATGTACCCCCACAATTCTGATGTATATGTCACAAGTGATTATGTTTTCTGGACTTTTCTCTATTCATTTACATCAGATGTATTTTGGATCTAAATTGATGTCACGCTGTAGTTTCCTATTTTCTAATTGGTTCGTAGTTGAAAATCCATAACAATTGCATATGATCTCAGAAAAGTATGGAAAAATATGCATTGGAAAGCATCTTTTATTCTCTATCAATCTAGACTATTTTCAAACCCTATTCACATTCAGTTTCTACAATTATTCAATGAAAAACGTAGGGTTTGATGATTATGAACTAATGTACATATCATGTTATTAATCAAATTATAGGTGATTAAGGGTTCAACAAATTCAAAAAGAATTTGGAATTCAAAACATATGTCAGATAACTTGAAGAAAAAGTTTCCTTTCCATTTAAAAAGCTTTTAAATTATGTAGCATTGTCTTCTCTCTTTTATTTCTCTTCAAAGAAAGTTTCACAAAAGGAATAAAAATATATAAAAATGGATAATCATTAATAATCTTAGCTTTATCCTAAAAGAAATAATGAAGGAAAGATGTTTTCACATCATCTTAACCATTTAATTAAGAAATGAACAATACAAAAATTGTGGACAAAAGATATACAAAGCCTAAATTCTATTAGATAGGAAGAATCTAGATTGTGTAATTAGCTTATGTGCCAAATTTGGTTTCTTTTTTACTTTTTTTGACCCTCCAAACAAATTAGGAAATATTTTTCCAAAGTTATAATCAGATTTAATCAAACTCAATCTGTCAGTTTAAACTAAAGTTCTGAGAATTTTGTGTGTCATGCACACCTAATTCTTTCCATTCCCTTCTAAGTATGTTATCTAAAAGTTGGCTTTTATATCACTGTGATCCAAGGACTAATTTGTCATCCTCTACCTTCGACTTCTTCTCAAGTATGAAGCCAGTTGATCATCACTCCTTCCTTGATCCCTATCTCCCTCATCTCTTCACCCTGTCTTGAGTTTTATTTCCCTTTCAATTCATATCTTTCTCTAAAATTGATCACCATCACTTTCTCTATGTGGATGATTTGACCCAATCAGGGTTCTCAACCCATCTCCTCTGTCAAATCACTGCCTCCCTCACAACACCTCCCCTATTTATATAATTCTTCCAAAAGCATTGCCACCCCTCACCCTCTACTACTCCACCATTAGTTTCCTCTAAGGGACCTCTAGAGTCCAACAATCATCACCTATTTATATACTTCTATTTCTTCTCCAACAATCATCACCACACCTCAACCTTCTTTTCTACCTTTCGTGGAATTGATTGCTTATTAAGCATCCAAAACGATCCATCTTTCTATCCCAACATTTGGTTTTCCTTGTCATTGCCCCCATATTTGTTCCCTATAGGTTGACTTTAAGGACTATGTCAGTGCTGGTCTCCATGGAACCTTATTGCTTCTCCAACCACGAAAACTCACCCTTTTTCTTCACCTTTCCTTGATGAACATTTTTCTAGGATTTAGCTTATGATTTTACAATGTGGAGTCATGGTTTTTATATCCTAATCCCTTCACCTATTTCTTGCTTTATCTGACACTTATCATAGACATAGAGGTCGTCTCCCCTCACTACTTGATCTTCCAGCTTCACCAGCCATAATAAGGAGTTCCCTCCCTCTCTGCTTTTTTTGTTTTGCCTCATTGGTACCTGCCTACTTCTAGAAGTAGCCAGCCATGGTTGCACCCTATTTCCAGGATAAACTACTCTCCTTAATACTAAGACTTAGCTAAATGGATTTGGCCTGAGGTGAGGAAGCTTTTGAGGATCTCAATCTCAGGAAATGGTTGTCCTCTGCTTGCTAGAGTTGGGGTTATATCTCCATCTTTGCTTCTCAAAGCCATGACTCAAGGAGGAACATACCTGGTCATTAAATGACCTTGGAATTCATGCAATGTCAATCTGATGATTTCTTTTAAAAGGGTATTTTGAACTTTTTACTCATTTTTGATTTATTATCCATGAGATGTATTGTTTGGTTGAATGATGAATGTACCCACACAATAGGGATTTATGTGTCATGCATGCTTATCTTTTCCTAGCTTTTTTCCATTCATTTTCTTTAGATTTATTTTCGATTTAAATCAGCATAACTCTATGGTTTCCTATTTTATGATTGGTCCATAGTAAAAACATCAATAATAGTTGCATATGACCTCAGAAAATTAGGGAAAAGTATTATTCGAAAAGATTTTTGTATTTTCAATCTAACTTGTTTTGAAACCTTGTTTTCCCAATTAAATTTATTCAGCAATTCAGTGAAAAAAACTAGGGTTTAATGATTATGAAGTAATGTACACATCATGTTATTAATCAAATTACAGTCGATTAAGGGCAAGTCAAAGGACTTTGCTTAAGGTGGTTTTCTCTAGGTAAGTGGGCCATGCTTCTTGGCACAATTAAATTTGATCTGAAAGGATATTTATGTTTATGATTATGAAGAACGTTATGTTGCATGAAATTATGAATGCTTTCTCAATTGACATTAAGTATAGATATCACTGCATGATTTATTGCCTATTTATGGACTATAGTAAAACCCCAGTTATGATTATGATTTTTGATTAATGAATTATTATCGAGAATATAGAAATCTCATTATGACATTATGAGGTAGAAATACCATTATGGTATAAGGGGAGAAAATCCCATTGTGGAACTAAGATGGAGCAATCTTGTTATGGTCAAAATTAAGATCAAAGATATTTAATCATTAAATCAATATTTAAAATAATGAATGACCTTAAGGAATGGGTTAATTTTTTGTATGCACCTCGATAATAGACCTCAAGAAGTTGTTATGGGATTTCCTAGTATGGGAATCCTAGAAAACATGGACTCTTATGGGGCATTAAGAGAGGCAACATATATTTAGATATTCGACACATCATGTTCAAATGATTAAAAAAATTCTTAAGATAATCCATGGTCAAGTTTACTTCATGTCAACTCATTATTGATTTTTGTTTTATAACGTGCCAAGTACCGCTTATGTTGATATTTGATTTGCATGGCTAGGGACGTGATGTCCATAGGAATTGGAGAAATTGAAGATTAAAAGAACAAGCAAGGACTAGGAGGATTTGAAGTTTTGCCTGGTGGGGTTCCATCTACCAAGCCAATCCAATTCCTTCAAATATCATTTACGTCATGTCTTAGTTATCTTATCCAAGTTTAGTACTATAGATTCATATGTCATGATGAACATGTTTTAGATTTTATGTCCATTAACTATGTATGAATCTATTTAAAATTAATCCATGGTCTTTCATTTACTCTAATTGCAATCATTAGCATTTTATAACATCCCCCATGAGGATAATGCTTCCCATCAATGATATATATATATATATATATATATATTTATATATATGTGTGTGTGTTTTAAAAAGGTGGGATGTTACATTATGGTATATGAGAAATTTGGTATATGTCTACTAGGTAAATAATGTTCACCTATTCACCCTAAAATGAAGATGTAGAATTAGGGTATATGAATGGTCTCCGGAAGAAAGATATCATGGCCTAGAATAACTTGAATCTTCATTCATAGAAGAAATAAGACATGATAAGGATTGAGTTTTACTTAGTTCGATCTCACGTATCAATCTAATCCTAGAGAAGGAAATATCCCCTCCATTTTCAATGTTTAAGGCCAACCAATTGAGAGTTTATTAGGGAATTCATAATAATTAGACTTTTTTGTGCCTTTCTCCTTCCTTTCTAATTCATGTGGTATAGGATACATGTATTAGTGGGTTATGAGAGGTAGCATGATAAGAAATGTAGGAGATACCTAAAGACCTAATATTAGATAATCATATACACCTAATGATGGAAGGTCATGAAAACATCAAAGCTAGATTCTCTAAGCATAGTGATAAGTTTGGTTTCATAAAACCTATGTATAAGTTGAGAAGGATACCAAAGTAATGGTTAGTGCATGTCCACATAAATATTTTGTGATTTAGATACCATATTTTATATATCTTTTTTC
Source organism: Alisma plantago-aquatica (assembly GCA_963693085.1). NCBI lineage: Eukaryota > Viridiplantae > Streptophyta > Magnoliopsida > Alismatales > Alismataceae > Alisma > Alisma plantago-aquatica. The sequence goes on along the minus strand of OY856411.1, from coordinate 362,013,813 downwards.
ATGCAAAATTTTGAACATAAGTGAACCTTGAACTAACTAACATTAACTAAAGGAATAAATGAAACCCAAAGGTGGGTAGTATCCTAAAGAAAATTTAGAGGACACAATTAATTTAAAGGTAGGTAGAATTGTAACACTCCAATTTTTCACAACTAATTTATACCTTATTATTTGGTATTCTTTAATAAGGATAGTTGAAGGGATTAATGTAAAAAGGACATGAAACAATATTCCTTACAGAATAATAAAGTAAAAAAAAGAAACTCACATATGACATAATGTGATTTTAATTATTTTAAATGTGACTTTCCTCTATCCTTTAGGGTGTTCAAAAGAAATAAAAGAGAAAGGTAAAAATACTTGGAATCAAAATATATATATTGGATAACTTGAAAAGAAGTCTTCTTTTCCTTTTAAATGGATTTTAAGATAAATAACATTATCATCTCTCTTTTCTCTCTCTTCTAAGAATGTTTCCCCAAAAGGATTAAAGAGATATAAAAGTGGATAATCATCAATAATCTTAGTTTTGGACTAAAAGAAATAAAGGAGGAAATATGCTTTCACATAATCTAAATCTTTTAATTAAATAAATAACCAATATAGAAATTGTGGAAAAACATTTGCAAACCTAAATCATATTGTCTAGGAAGAACCTAGACAACGTAATTAGCTGATGGTCCAAATTTGGTTTCATTTTGACTTTGTTTGACCCTCCAAACTAATTAGGAAATATTTTGGAAAAGTTTTAATAGGATTTAAAAAATATATAATCAATGAGTCCATTTAAGCTAAAGTTCTGATATTTTTGCATATCATGTAAGTATGCTTCTTTCCTTTCCCTTCTAAGCATGCAATCTGATGGTTGGATTTTAAATCACCATGATCCAATGGTTGATTTGTTGTCCTCTACATATGGCTTCTTCACTGGTCTAAAACCAGTTAGCCACTCCTTCCTCAATACCTCTCTCCCTCATTTCTCCACCCTATCTCAATATTTCTTCACCTTTGACTTTGTGTCTTACCCCAAATCGAACAAGATATCACTGACCTTCCCTTTATCTTTTTCTACGACTCCTCCCAAGTAGGGTTCACAACCCTCTCTGACATGAGATCAAATTTTTCCTCACATTGCCTCCATTATCTATATAACACTTCCAAATGAATCACCACCCTCACCTCTAGTCATCCACCATCAATTGCCTCCAAAGGACCTTGAAACTCCCTGGCGTACTTCTCTTTCATCTCTAGTGACAATCACCACACCTCATACCTCCTTTCTACCTTCCTTGCAATTGATTTCCCTGTAAGCATCCATAACGACCCATCTTTCGTTCCCAACCTTTAGTTTTCCCTACCATTGCCCCAGTGACCATATCATATATCTGAATTTGAGGACATTTCCAATGCTTGTATCCATGTCACCTCAGTGCTTCTCCTACCACAAAAACTCACCCTTTTATCTCTCCTTTTCCCGACGAACATTTTTTGCGGCATTGGTTTATGTTGTTATGTTTTGGAGTCATGGTTCTAATCTCCTAATCCATTCCCCTTTTTATCACTTTCTCCAACACTTTGCATGGATACAAGTGTCCTAGCCCTCCCTACTTGATCCTCTGGCTTTGCCAAATTATAATGTGGTGTTCCCTCCCTCTCTACTTGCTTCATTTTACCTCATCAGTACCTCCCTGCTTCTAGCAGTAGCCAACCATAGTTGGACCAGGAAGCTACGCTCTCTTGCTCTCCTTAAGCCTAAGCCTTGGCTCAATGGCTTTGGCTTGAGGTGAGGAATCTTTTGCGGATCTAAATTCTCCAATAATGGTTGTCCTCCACATGCCAGAGTCGGGGTTATACCTCCAACTTTGTTTCTCAAGGCCATTGCTCGAGGAGGAACAAACCTAGTCATCAAATAACAATGGAAACCACACAATGCCAATCATATGATTTCTTTTGAATGGGTATGTCAAACTTTGTACACATGCTTTTGATTTATCAGTTTTGATATGTACATTAAGGTTGAATAACCAATGTAGCCCTACGATACAAATTTATGATTCACGAGCGCTTATGTTTTCCTGTCTTTACACCCTCCACTTACATCAGATTTATTTCGGATTAAAATTGATCCTATACTATGGTTCCCTATTTTCTTATTGCTCCACAGTGAAAAATCCATAGAAGTTGCAAATGATCTAAGAAAGTTATGAAAACATATGTGTTGGAATTTTTTTTGTGTTTTCTATCGATCTAGTCTATTTTCAAACCATGTTTTCCACATTTAATTCCTTCAATAATTAAATGGAAAAATTAGGGTTTAATAATTATGAACTAATGTCATATCATGTTATTAATATAATTATCAGTTATTAAGGGCTCAATCAAGTCAAAGGACTTAACTTAAGGTGGTTTTTTAAGGAACACAAGCCATGATTCTTGGAACAACGAAATTTGGTTTGATAGTATGTTTATCTTTATGATTATGCACAACATTATGCTTCATGGAATTATGAATGATTTCTCAATTGAGATAAAGTATAAATATCACTGCATGATTCATTTCATATTTATGGTCTATTGTAGAACCCTAATTATTATTATGATTTATGTCTAATGAATTATGATCATGAAGGGATAAATCCCATTATGACATGATGAGGGAGAAATACCATTATGGTTTACAGGGAGAATCCCATTTTTGAACTAAGAGGGGCTAATCCCGTTGTGGTCAAGATTAAGATAAAGACATTTAATGATTATGTCAAGATCTAAGATAATGGACAAACTTAAGGAATATGCTAAGTTCTTATATGTTCCTCGATCACAGACCTCAAAAGGTTTTTATTGGCTTTCCTAGATTTATGGGCTTCCTAGCAATCATGAGATCCTATGGGTCATTAAGAGGGGAAACATATATTCACTTATTCAATTCATCATGTTATAATGATTCAATAATTCTTAAGATAATCCATGGTGAATTTTATGTCAATTTTATTTTATATCAAATTGACTTCATGTCAAGTTATTATTACTTTCTATTTTATAAAATACCAAGTACTGCTTACTTATGTTGATGTTTGTTTTGCGTGGATGGGAACATGATTCTTGTAGGATATGGAGCAATTGAAGATTAAAAGAAAAAGAAAGGAGTAGGAGGATTTGGAGTTTTTCTTACTGGGGTACCATCTACCAAGCTGATCCAATTCCTTTAGATATGGTTTACATAATGTCTCAGTTATCTTATACAAGTCTAGTTCAATACATTAAAATTTCATGATGAACAAGTTTTAGCTTTCATGTCCATTAACTATGTATGAATTTGTTCCAAATTAGCGCATTGTGCTTCATTTACTCTAATTGTAATGATTAGCATTTTGTGACATCCCCCTTTAGGATAATGCTTCCGCACAATGATCTATATGTTTTAAAAAGGTGGGATGTTACACTCACTGTATATGAAGCCCACACAATAGACCTAGGATTCTAATTAGTGTTGAGCCATCCCAATAGCATCCAAAATGAAAAATAAAATTTATATATATATATATATGTCAATACACATTTAGTATTAGAATTTAGGAAGTTTGTTTCAATTGATACATATAACATATACTTACTAATCATAATGTTAGATCACTTAATTACTCTAGTGAGTAGTGTCCCAGTTGGTCACTACATGGATCCCCTCAAAAAATGCCTTCGATTCAATACTCAATGAAGAATCACTCAAAAGTGAATTTCGTACAACATTAGTTGGCCTCTGATGCAACTTATTGAGATACCAATGTGTGGATTCATGAGTCTAGGGTTTACCATCCCTACCATATAGGCCTCTTCCTAGGGGGCAGTTTCCCCCCATCATTTAAAAAACACACTTAATTGCACCAAGTTTTCTAAATGCAACCAATAGGATAAAAATGACATCATCTAGAATATATGTTTTTAGAAAGTATTTATGAGATATAACTAAAAACCACCCACGGCTATTATAATTTAAGTGAGTTGTCCTTGACTAGAAAATACAAATTCTATTTCAATGAATGTTCAACAAATGTATGATTGAGATGAATTTTTAGGTATATCTAATATAAGTAGTACATGTCACATCCATAACATTATCTTGTGTATAAAATATAAATGTAAAATAAAAAAATTAAATGTAATTTTGTACACTATTCTCTTAAACTTATCAATATGACCAATCAAACAAATTTTAGATAATGGTAACTTTGATAAGATACATTCAAATGTAATTAGTACACATCACATCCATAAGGTTATCTTATGTTTACAATTTTAGTGTAAAAAAAAAAAATTAAATGTACTTATGTACACAATTCTGTTAGACTTATCAATATGACCAATCAAACAAATTTTAGATAATGGTAACTTGGAAAAGATACACTCAAATGTATCTTTTAAAAGATACACATTTTGTATAAACCTATGATTATATATACATACATAAATATGTAATTAAGCACATGTTACTAGGTTTTTGGTTTGGATTCATCTCGGCCTTGAGAAGACCCCTCTAAAAACATGGATCAGAGTTTATAGCCCAGTCTTCCAATGCATGTATCTGGACCAAGTATGCATCAAGACATTTTTTAGTTGGCCTAGTAGAACATAGTGATATGGCTACACTTTATGATAGGTGAGTGAGGAAAGCCTCCGACTGACTCTCCACATCATTGTTTTGGCACAATAAAGAGTAAAATATGACTCTACATGTGTGAGGACTCACTTGGTGTCACCCATACACCCTATCATTTAAATATTAGTGTAATCTTGGAGTAAATTTGACAAGACTTTAATCATCACTTGACTTTTTTGGTAGTCACAAGTTATTTCATATTATTTTCTACCATTTCACTATATTTTTAGGTTTCTTGTTGAGTCTAAATTCATGCATAGTTTTACAATAACTATTGTATCATTGATCAAAAACCCATTTAACATATTATGAAAAAATAATTTGCTACTTCATACCATAGAGTAGCACATTTTGATCTAATAGATATACTAAAAATTGCACTCTACAGGTTTAGTGATAGACAACTCTATATTATTTGACATTATAATTCAAAATAGAAGTATGAAATTAAACATTTTGAAATGGTTTTTCTATGTTTTGAATTTTACTATTTTAATAAAAATGTCAATCGATGTGATGATTTATTGAAGTTGGAAATTGAAAGCATCACTTAAAGCAACAGGTTCAACACAAATTAAGTATATAGTCTGAAATTATTTCTCCAAAGATGATATATAACAATAGTAGTGGAAGTGTGCCACACTAGTTTTTTTAGGTCTTATGTGTATGAAAACCATATGATACATATGTTTATAAAAACATATTTTGTATGGAAAAGAAATCATAGGTATATGTGCCTACACACTGGTGGAGACCTTAATGGACTAATAAAGGACCAAATTAACACATTTGTATGAAAAAAAATTAAGTTAGTGATATTGAGATATAACATTGAACAATATCAAGAAGAATATATTTCCTCAAGTTAAGTTGGTCCTATATTTGGTGATTGTAGAGTGAGAAGCTCACCCTTATTAACTTGTGAGGTTAAATAAAAAATCCAAATGGAGGATATACACATGTAACTCAAGGGCCGTGAGAAAGGACTCTTATTTGGATTCTTACATCTGAGTTAGAAAGATGATTCATATATGTAGAGTCACTTGAATAAGCTTGACTTGGTTTAATTTCAGAAGTATAAGGTGTATGTGACATATGTGTTTCAGCTACAGAAGCTAGTCAAAGTACATGCCAAGATTCTTTTCCTTTAACCTTCAAGCATGATATGTGTTTCAAAATCTATACTGTTAAACTATGATGAATCCTATATTTGGAAATATAGCCAAACACTTAGTTCAACATATTGTAGGAATTGGTGATTGTGATAATCACATTTAGTATATGTAAGAAAATAAAAGTGGAAAATCATGAGCTTGAGTTGATTACAAAACTAATATCATTAGTTCCATGATTAGGAAAAGTATATGTACAACTTCATCATCTTAACAACGTATAATAGTGATAATTCACATGAATTACTAAAACATAAGTTTTCATACTTGATAAAAAGGATCACTCAGATGGTAGAATAATGTATTGAATAGTAAAATGGAACCACATTTAGTGTAGATAATGATTCCAACTTTAGGATCTTATCTATAAAATCCTTAGACAATATTGATAATCATATAGACCAAAGATTATTGAGATAGCATGTAAACAACCAAGTAGTGAACATAAAAACCTTGGTGGTATAAATTATGAAATTAAGTGAGATATGTGGGATAAAAAAACCTTGATGATAGTAGATCTTTTAATCCACCATAATGATTTGATTTTAACTTGGGGAATAAATTCATATATAAGGTGGGTGGAATGTGACAAATTAAAACAATGGTACTTTTGATGATGGTTAAAAATGTGTTGGTTTTATATTGAGGTTAAACTTAATTTTATTGATGAAAATGAGAATAATGAGTACAATGGAATGACTTTGATCATTTAATGCAAGTATATAACTTGGTTTAGTTTTCCAATTTAAGTGATCATGGTCACTTGATGAATTTAGTGATCAAATGATGCTAAGCTTAGTTTGGGAAAATATTTGAGACAAAACAATATTAAGGTGTCTATTGTGAAATCACCCTAGCATATGAAATTTGGGATTTTGTGAAGCTCTTTCATACATTGGAGGGAAATGTATGAAGAACAATCACTAAAACCCAAAATTGAGCAAACCATGATTTAGAATCGGTCCCTGGGATGAAATTTGTAAATGCACTGTTTCATTCCTAAACAATAATAATTGTAGTCTTTGATGAGTAATTAAAGACATTTTAGAATTATGGAAGAGGTTTTTATAAGTATAGGTTTGTTTTTACCCTCCAAAATAAATTAATGAACTAAACAAGTTCTATTGACAATCAAATATTGGCTTTTATATGGTATGGTTTTACCCAATACAATAGGTAAGATTACATAATTCCAAAATGGAGAAATAGTCATTTTTCTTAAGTATGGACTTTAATATTGGCCTATATAATTAGGTACATAATCATGGTTTTATTTGTAAGAGGTATATGGATATCAAAGAGAGATTGAAGGTAGAGTCACTCTCGTAGACTCAAACTCTTAGATTCAGAAAGATTTGGGAAAGGGTACATCATCTCCCATTTAGGCGGCCAACAAAGTCCCTCATTCATAGGGATCCTTTAATCACGAACATTATCTGTCAATTCATGACAAATTCCACCCCTCCATCTTAATCTCACATGGACTAGAAGGTTGAGACAAATCCAACCAATCCCCGCAATTTGATTAACATGGAGGATTTAGATAAACCCAAATCACTCACTAAATTTATTCCCATGATAGATTGTAGGTGCTAGACTCCTAACCTCAATGCATATTTTAAGGAACTTGGACCTTTTCCTAGATCCACATAACATTTTTTTGTAATTAATTAATCAAGAAAAGCATGACATTGGATTCCCTAACTTTGTCTCATATCTATTAGCCTCCATAATTAATCAACACACCCTTCTATATATAGAAAATTAGCTAGGCTCAAATCATAGGAGGCATTCTAGAAGGATTTATAGAGCATGGTCTTGTTGTGTAGTTCACTAAAGAAGAGTGGTCGACTCCTTTGACTTTATCAATCATAATTCACTCAGGAGAGGAACACAAGGACAACCTAGATGTTTTAGAAGCATTAGTAGGTTTGTTTGGGTCTTGCAAACATAATAGGATCATTGTCCCATTCAAGAAGGCATCTCCTACCATCATTACTATTTGTTGTCTATACCATGTTCCTTTAAATAAAAAGAGAAACCTAGTTTCCTCTGACCACCCACATTGTAGGAAAAGGCTTGGAAACTTTTGGATAACAAAAGCTAGACAAGGTCTTAGTTTCAAATTTCATGTATAGAAGAACATAATAAGGTAAGTCCCTTATCTTAATTTAACATCTAATCATGTTTGCTAATCATATTGAATGATTTATTAAGTTTTTAAATGAATGATGAATTTGGTTCATTTTTCACTTTGTTTTCCGTAATTTGTGGTTTTTTAATATAATAGAACTAATATAAAATTTCACTATAATGAGAATGTAACTGAAATATATATATATATATATATATATATATATATATATATATATGCAATATACATATTCCATGTTTTCCTTCATGTTCTCTTTTAATTTTATGTCTTTGTGTGCATTTCAACTTTTCTTGTGTAGAGATTCTTCCTTAGGTTCTACCCCTAACTTTGTTTGGTCTAGTGTTTGTGTTACCTAGCCTCATTGGACCACCTTGTGCCTTGATTTCTTTTGAATTTCACTATACCTGATCAATATATTTAGAGGGAGACTCTATAAAGTAGGTATAGAAGGCACCTCGAGGAGGTAGGTTAGAACCTTGATAGGGTTAGTTTGTTGGAGTTTGATGGGTTAGAAGTTAGGTGGCCTGATAGGTAGAAGTTAATGAACCTTGATTAGTTGATGGGGTTGGACCCTTGATGGTTCATTATAAAGGAACCTAGATGTCCATAAATCTTTATATTTTAACTCTCAATAGGCGTGGTTTGGGTGATTCAATCTTGATGCGGAGGTTTACATGGATAGCATGGTGTTGTGTGTAGATTAATGGGTGTGGGTTATGAGCCTTATTGGGGGAGGCTAGTAGAACCTTCATAAGCCTAAACTGGAGGACCCTCGATGGGTTATACCTGTAAAGGTCACACTTAATAGCAAGGAAGTCCAAGGGGTTCAATTAGCCTATTATGCTTGGGTTTGATCACTCAAATAAGTGGGGTCAGTTTGGTCTTTTGACCACTATTTCCTATATATACACCAACACCCTCGACCCTAAGCTCCATTTGTCACCCAAGAGAAGATAAATAACTCAAAGGAGAACCAATGTGGGTGAGGAGGAACTCTTGGAACTTGATATCCATGATTTTAATCTTGCATTTGGATCTGAAGATAAAGTTTCTATAGATGGTACAAAGATAGATACCTTCTCTAACCCAAAACTACATAAGATCTACTCTTTCTAATATTGTCTTGTTGTTTCCCTCCCATCATCTTCTTTTTGGGTGAGTTCCATGAGTTTCATGGTGGAACTTGTTGCATTGAGCTATGAAAGCCTCCTTTTCTCTCTTTTTACCCTAGTTCGGCATATATCTTGCTTGGGGGCATCTTCTTAGATTTTGAAAGGGTTGTTTCGACATGGTACAATGTCTATATCATGGAGTTCTTGTTTGTGCACATTTTCGTCACATCTAAGGTGAGTGATATAACTTCTTTTAGGTTCTTTTGCCGACAAACTGACAAGCAAAACCCTTACATGCTAAAAGTTTACTCCTTTTGCGTTGAAGTAGAACATTTGTGGACTATTTTGTGACATTAAGGACTGATCAAGATTTTGAATACCTACATATATCTTCTATGGTTATTCTTGGTGAATATAATATGACCTCTTTTTAATTAAGAGTTGAATTTATACATAAGAACAAATTTGTCCCAAAAATGGTACTTGTATGGTTGTTTCATACCATAATGAACATAATACAAAAATATTATCTCCCTTATTATTTAGAGGAACATCTACAATGAAAATTGCATGATTTCTTGACTACTATTCTGTTGAAATTTTGTTAGACATATATGGTACACTTAAAGGTATCTCATTTATACCTTAAAATGGTACTTTTATGTAGAATCTTGTACTAGCAATAAATTTCTCATACTTAGCAGTTAATTTTTTTCATTTAATGGATGCAATTTGAAGAGGAAATTATCCTTGAAGATAAATTTTCAGCCTTTATGAGTGCATGTCCATATTAATTGATGAAATTTGTGACTGTGTTATGTATGGGCACTTGATGCATATCAAAATAAATTTTATATATTTTAGATTTAAGTATATTGCATTTTGGTAATTATACATATTCATGACTTATTTTTATACTTAGTTGATTGACATTGTATGTTGAGTGCATTGGTCTAGTTAAACAACATAAACCTAATGATATCATTCCATGTGACTCTAGGATCTATCCAAGTGTTTGGAGAGGATAGATAATGGAATGAACATCCTGTTTGTTATTTTGTATTTTGAGAAGGTGATTGACTGATATACTATATACATGGAAAATGGATGTGGTGTTGTTCAACAACAACTTTTAGATAAGAATGAGAGTGTTCGAAGATGTAGCTCTTTTAGCATGTTGCAATGTATATGTGATATGTAATTATAGGGCCTGATACCAATGTGATGAGGTTCTTTGAGCTGAGTACCCAAGATGGACCTAATTATCTATACTTTCTTTGAATCTCTCTACTAGTATGTTTGTCCATGTGTCGACTAGTTTGTTTATACTCACATTGACCTTGATGTACGTGGTCTTATGCTGAATCAAGTAATACTAAGACCTTATACAAAGAGATAGGGGATTTTGCAATCCCTAGATACTAGTTTGAGTTTTACACAACAAACTAAATAGGGATGGATAATATAACAAGTAATCAATTCATGTAGTATCTCTACCTAGGGTTCCTTTGATGAATTTATACCTAGATGATGGCTGCAAATGAAATTTATTGTCTCATAATGCCAATTTGTCCTACTAAAATGATGCATGTTGTGGATTCCTCATCCTATTGATGAGTATAGGTGGGAGGTTCTTATATAGAAATTCCCAATATCCATCCTATGCACTTTAAAGATAAACTATTCTTTTTTAAATCATTTTCCTCCATTTTTGTTTTGTCTTCTTTTTTTCTCTATTTTTATTATCTTGCCCTTTTATTATCCATTTACAAGAATACTATATGACCTAGGAATTTTACAAAAATTGGAGAAGTGGTAAGAATGTAAAAATTTTGTGTTTCTTAGCTTATAAAAGATGTAGACAATATCAAATTACAACTCTATGACACATTTCATGCAAAATATGCAAACTACATGAATTGTTGTTAAGGAAACTAACTATAACAACTAAACTATTCATGCAACTATATTTTTTCATTTTAAGATGTATAAATGAAATTATTTTATGCCTATCATGGCATGTAATGGAATCAAAATAGAAAAATTACTTGAATCATGTAATAATCATAGGGTGGATAAGGAATGAATTAAGGGTGCCAAGGTAATCCAAGTTTTTTTATACAATTAACATACAATGTCACACTAATTCTTGGTCGCATTAGACTCAACAAACATCTCCATTACAGAAGACAGGGACTAAATTACGTGTTAAGTTCACCACATATGTCTTAAAAGTGACTATTCCACTAAATTCCTAATGTTGTATAATCTTAAACAAACAAATTCAATTGTATGAGGTGCACATAGAGCATTACTTAAATTTACACATGTGAGCATTTACTTCTAAATTCACTTTTACACTAACTAGATGTGTATTACATGATCAAAGAAAAAACTAAATTAGAAATCAAACATGAACAAAACTAGGTATACATTAAAATAAAAAGTAAGATAGAAAGATGCAAAATATGATAGATGGATGCAAGATAGATCTTATACCATATCTTTTAAGTTTTGCTAAAAAATATGCTCTTCATTGAAAGGAAAACCTTCAAGTAGAGAAGGTGTACCATATACTCAGGTGTCAGGAGGAAAGAAAGTACTTATAGTATATGTGTCTCTGGTGTATAGAACGTGTTGGTGAACTAAGGTGGATTGAATGTCATCAGTGGCATCTATGGGTATCTATAAAGGTTATCCTAGCTCAAGTAATGATCACAAACATGTTGCTAAATGTACTCCACACACTGCAAATGTTGATCAATATTCTTCTAGTTCCTCAAAAGGTGGCTTTCATTGGCGATGGTTGTCTGCTGTTGCATGAAGACCTACTCCTGCTTCTAGAAAATCCTCTCTAGATGTGACGCTATATGGGTCATGTTTCCTACAATTGTTGCAAGGACATTTGGATTGAATTGACCATGTTGTACATGCTCTTGAAGGAATTGATCTCTCCTAAGGATGAGTAGGGATGGAGTAACATGCACCATGGATGTGTGGAGTATGATGTAGCCTCCTACGAGTCCTGACTTGTGTAGATGCTACCTCCATGACCTCTTCCTCCTTGTGACTTTGTCTCGCAGACACCCAATTGCTCTTCAAAATTGCCTCTCACAACATCATCTGACCATTCAAAGTTGTCTAGATCAGTGACGCTAAATATAGGATCTAGAAGAGATCTCTCGCGTATCTTGGAGATGGCATAGAAGTGGCCTCCATACAGCTAGAGCAACGATGTGTTTCTTAAATGTTTGAATTTTGTATCCCCCTTTGTTTCAACTACCTGGAGGTGGGAGAGGTCAAGGTCAAAATACATGGTGATCTTTGTGATAAGACCACCAAAGTGGATGAGCAGCTTCTTGATGTCACTTTTGGAAACCCGCTACACATGTCCCAAGATCAATGCATTAAGGATCACTTCCTTGTGATAGAAACACCCATATCATGTAGATGTTCATCACCTAGACCTTCTCTTTGTGTTGTGTAGATAAGAGGAATAAGGAGTTTATTAGTAGCTGATGAAATGGTCAGTTGAAGGGGTGTTTGAGATTACTGATGCTGGAATGATGCTAGCTAATCTTGACACTGGATGACATCCCTGTCATCTTCCACACCATGCCATGAAATGATTGGAGCCATTTGGGTTTAGTGCAATCCAAAGTTTACTCACCCAAGGATGGTGTTTAATTCTTCTAGTAGAGATGGTAGGGGCATTGTAGAACCAGAACTTGACCCATCTAGCTTCCCACTCACTGGTCCTGGTGTGGTTTGCAAATAAGCACACCTCAACTAATGCTAAGAACTCCAATGTGATATCCATATGAATTAGATATCCAACTATGAACACATAGATCATCATCATCCCCTAACTTGTGCAAACCATGTGTAGGTTCTCAGTGAAGTCTAGCCTCTTGAGGAAGGTCGTGTTCCGTAGATGTAGGGCAATAGGGCACATATATAGGCAACAAAAACAAAATTTTCATTGCTCGTTTCTTAAAATAGTAAGATTGCATCAACAACATTGTATCTAGGATGGAAGGTTTGCAAGGTTTACCTGGTCCTAGAGAAAGTCCAACTGCTTCTTCTTTAGGCAGCATCACGCTCCTTTAGAAGCAGAAGCACTCAAACAATCATCCTCACTGGCCTCATGGGTGCAACACCATAGATAGCGACCAATTATGTCCTCCTAGAGGAAGATGATGGCCTCACGCCTCAAGAGTAGTCCACATGGACAACCAAGAACTCCACATTGTGCTACCAGAGACAACAAGGAATTGTCCCCTTTTGTCAGTGTACTTGTCTCTGACATGCTCTCCCATAACTGATCCTTAGTTGTTCTCTCCCTCTCTAACCCTCCCATTAACGGGTAGAACTTTCTTAGGATCTCTATTGGTTACCACAACAAGAGAGGACAACAATTTTTAGAGCAACTGATTCTCAATTGTGTATGTTGGGAAGCCCACAATACCCCTCTATTTATAGTAGAGGCCAGGGTCAGGGTTCCCAGTCTCTGTGGGAGTAGAAGGGTATGGAATCATAAATCTTATAGAACTTGTACAACACAAAACAATCATTTTGCACACCCAAACAGTCGTCTTACTTAGTGAAATGGTCATTCCACAAGTTTCCTATTCTAAATCAAATTGGTATCCAATGTCCGATATAATTATAAACATGACCTCAGCATCAATTCTTGTTCCAATCGAGTTGGAAACTGAACCAGATGTCCCAGAACATGATACGATTGTCTCACATAGTAGATTTGTCATTTCACCTTGTGAGATGCTCATTTCACAAGTGGGATGGTTATTTCACTTGTCCAGTTCAGGCAAAGTTCAACCAATATTGATTCCAATTGACCTGACACTCCAACTAATCATCTCAACACTTGAACCGGTCAGTTCAGAGTCCAGTCAGTCAATTTTGAACCTCAACTATTTAATTGAATAATGAAAAACCATTAGTGATCAAATTAAACACCATTCATCAATATACTCCTTTAATCTAGGTGTATCCTATGTGTGTGACCCCATAGGTCCATAGTTATGTTGGCAGTGAATGTCCATAACAAACTTATGACATCAAAAGCAAAGAGTGGTTCCTAGTCACACATCATTGCCACCCAAATAATTCAAAAATTTGGAGAACACCTTCAACCTACAATCTATGATTAGTTTTACCATGATCGTAGAGTTCCTTTGTCTTTGATATCCGTATTGAACTTGAGGCATGAAATTATCATCCTCTCCACATTTAATCCATGCTCTTTGAACTAGAGAAGACTCTCTAAGATGCATGTGAGCTCACATATAACATATTGATTCTCATGAGTATGGCCATACATTTCTCAGTCTTGCTTATCAAAAGGCCTTGGAAATCAAACTCCTATAGGAGGGACAAATCCCATCTACATCACTCACACTCAGTCCCCGTGTGTCGCAATGCACCCAATCGTCATTGTTATGGCAACCCCTATTAAGGATTATATGTGATGATGTTAAAGTACATGAACGACATGTGATGAATGTAATAACTTCAGGTCTAAGAACCAAAATCACTACAATCAGTATGAGAGTTGATTTTGACTACCATTCCATGATCTCCATGTATCACTCCCATGGTGGGTCTGTCTAATACACTATTCTCTAACATGTACCAGTGTGCTTGACTTGATATCACATATCATGACTAATGAGACTCTGTCATCAATCAACACACACTCGAGCCTTATGCATTACTATTATTGATTTTGCTTCAACAACATTATCTGACCAGGAACATAACAAGAATATATGTACTCTTATCATACATATGATCTCATTCTCCATGTCCTAAACCTGAAGACATATGTCATCGAGTAACATCATTCTTTAGACATCTACTTATTCATGTGTCATCATCTCTCGATTGAGACAAACATAAAGATAGAATTACCTTTATTATTATCAAATCAGGTATTTGATGTCACGTTGCAATCATCACATGATAGGCTCTCTAGGCATATATACCACTTAGAGCATATATGTCATGTTGCAATCATCATATGACCCCCAATTACACTTAGAGCTAGTCACTCATGAATATTATTCCAAGTGATCTTAAAATGTCCATCATGTTTCTGATGCACAAGCGCTTTTATAGTGGGTTTTGCAACATTTTCTTTTAGTCAGTATTTTGCAAATTTCACATCTCCTCATTGTACGACATCTCGTATGAGATGGAAGTGGTGTAGTGTGTTATCTAAGATTTGTCTCCTATCATATAGCTCCATAGTGGTCGCAATATTTTCTATTGTGTCATCAATGGTTGGAACCTCCCACAAGTTCACCCATATGAACTTCTTGATCCATACAATATCCTCTACTTTTATCATAACATAGAGATGTCTGACTTCTATTGTAGATTAAACAACTGTCATTATCTCGGAACCCCTTCGAGCTTATAGTTCTTGTTTTAGGTCAAACACAAATTTAGATTACAATCATCAATTTGTCAGTTTGGAAGCTTGCATTGGTATAACCCTTTACACCCAACTCTTCCTTATTACCATACTCAAGGAACAAATCCTTTTAGTCCTTTACAAGCACCTAAGGATAATCTTTATGGTAGTCTAGTGACTCTCACTGGCATCTGACATATACCCTCTCATCATGTCCAATACACATGAGATTTCTAGATAGGTATATATATCCTCTCATCATGGCCAATACATATGAGATTACTTCATATCGTCTCATCATGTCCAATACATATGAAATAATGGAATAAGTACACAACATTGGATTCAAGATAGATCCAATTGCAAATGCATATGGTGTTAGGCCCCTGAACATGATTAAAGTATTAAACAAGCTTAATTACTATAATTGAATTCTTAAAACCTTAATATAACCATGTGATATGCTTTGGAATCATGATACAATCTTAAGTTTCAAATTTTGTCCAATTTGGACACTAATTGAGCAAGTTATGCAATTTTATGTACATTTTGAAATTTTTTAGAAATTTACCCAAGTGAACGGTTTCTTGCAATTTTTCACATGCATTATGTTCCCTAGATTTTATCTTATCATGATTGATATTTTTGAGCCATGGGGTGCTCAATTGTACATTGGTTTGATGGTGATTCCTTTCTATGGTGAATTAGGGTTTACCCCCCTCCAAATGGATGAGCCACCACCAAAACTAACAAATGATATTTCCACTAGTTTGGCCAACGTCAAATAGTCACCAACTAATGAAATATCTATTTTTCATCACTAGAAGTCTCTAGATTGGTGGTTCTTCTTGGTTTGGTTCACTTGAATTGATGGTTCACTTAAAAGGAGGATCAATCAATGGTTCAACCACTTTTTGACCCAAACATGAAAAAACAATTATCACCACCCCTCAATAGCCAATTGTGGACCTGTGAGGCCATCAAATAATGGCCTAGCAATTCCCAAAAACCAATGGACCTACTTCTTATCATCCACAGAAGTTGTAGGCCATGGATACATGGAGAGCTGCTTGTACACCTCATGCTTCTTCTCTTCCTTATTCTCAAGCTTTATATACTTATCCTTAAGCCCCCAAATGAAAATTTTGATCTCTATCACTTCCATCCTACTAATAACCTTGTTCCCTATTTGTTTATCTATGGAGGACCTATCCAAGGAAGAAGAAGGTGCCGAGCTTCTTGGTGGAAGCTCCTAGGGTTTTATTTTGCTTCCTTTAGGGTTTCTAAAGCTTTCTTTTAGTGAACTTGACCTAAATGAGTAAGTATCCCATTCTTTCCTCCATTTATTTTGCTGTGATTCTTCCTCC
Source organism: Alisma plantago-aquatica (assembly GCA_963693085.1). Taxonomy (NCBI): domain Eukaryota; kingdom Viridiplantae; phylum Streptophyta; class Magnoliopsida; order Alismatales; family Alismataceae; genus Alisma; species Alisma plantago-aquatica. Next base: position 361,996,914 of record OY856411.1, on the reverse strand, counting down.
TACCTTGCTCCAGGTTAGAACTATACTTATCCATGGTAAAAGTTGCTTTAGATCTTAAATAATCTACCTTTCTTGCTCAATCTACCTAGGGTTTGCTTCCCTTGTGGATAAAGATGATACTTGGCCGAGTTTAGACCTAAATCTTGGGTTTCTACCTTCTTACTCGATTTTTTTTGTTGCTAATAAGACTTTTCTTCTCTATGGAGGTGCGTTTTATGACCCTTTTCACTTTTATTGCTTACTACAAGCTTGCTTGCTCATTTACTTGCTCTAAAACAAAGATCTAAACTCCTGAGAAGCTATGCTTGCCTAGGGTTTTGATTTCTATGGTGTTCCTTGCTTAGTTTTGAGCTTTAGATGGATCTAAAACTCTATACATGACCTGCCTAAGAATTAAGATGACTTGGATCAGGTTGTCTTGACAACTGATGGTGCTTAGCACCTCACAACCGATGGCTTATACCTAGGTTTTAAGGTTGATTTCCATTGTATACATCAATTGATGGTAGTACCCCTACAACAAGTGGTGGTGTTACCTTCTTGACAGCTGATGGTGGTGAACAAGGTTGAAAACCAATGGTATTAACCAATGGTCACACCTTAGGTTAGGTTTTGGTTTGATTAGAAGCTTAATGATCAATGGCTAGTGCCCTAATGAAGATATCAACCTACGGTGACATCAATGCAACACACGATGGTGAAAGATGATAGTAGTGTTGACCCTATCAACTGATGGTGAAAAAATGGATCATATCACTACAACCTATGTTGAGTTAAGGATTTATGTGTAGCTTCAATTAATCCCTAAACCAATGGTTTCTTTGGTCAATTGATCTAATGGTTAGACCTATACTTCAATGGATGACTTTAAACAATGAACCCGATCCAATGAATGAGATTGGATGCTTCAACATTCAATAGATTTAGAATGAATTCCATAGTATTATGTGTGGGTTCTAGTTATTTGAAGTCGATGGTTTAATTCCCTTAATTTGTAGTCTTACCTTTTCCTTCATATGGTTATATTTTATATATCACCATAATAAGTAGATGTGTAACTCTAATGTGATATAGCATGTTACACTTAACCCTAATAGAACTAAATGATGGTGATTGGTTATAATAAATTCTCTTGAATGATTAATGTGACACTGTATTACACACTTCTTGTGTTGAAACCTTAATGTAGTACTAATTGAATAATATAATGCCTTGCCATGTTAAAATCTATGGGACACTTATGTGTTGATGATCTTTTGAGCCTTGTTTAAGGCCTAGAATGGTGATGGTGATCTTGCAGTGATTTATGTGATGGTCTTAATGACCTTTGGCCATGTTTGAAGCCCTGATTTAGGAGAAATACTCTTCATGTTCCAATAAGGTTTGAAACCCTGGAACTTGTGATAAGGAATGAGTACCTTGTAATGGTATGATGACAAAATTGGTCCATTAATTTGCAACGAATGATAACTTGTGGTAATGTGATTAAGATTTATACCTCAAACATTTTATATCTTTTGAAGTTGCAACACTTATACTCTTGATATAGATAAATTAGGGTTTGTATGTCCATTTGTATGATGAAGCCTCAATCTACCCAATTGGTAGTAACTAATCAAGTGTAACCCTAAGCATGTTGTGCCATGTCCCATAGAATCATCTTCAATGTCTGAACTTGCTGGATGGTGAAATGAGTTTTCCTAAGGGAACTACATAACACATATTGTTGAGTATGTGGGGTACTTGATATCCTGACCCCAAGTATATACTGAGGATGACACCAGTCATACCTAGCCCTCAATTTCAGAAAAGCTATGGTCATGTCTCGGTGTTTACATGTGAGATGAAATTGAGGACAATTGTGGTTGTACCTCAGAGGGTAGTGTTTTCATACCCACCTCCTATCACTTGTGTCGTGACCTATACCAAGGATGGACTAGGTTGTTAGCAGCTTGACCTGATGTGTCTCTATGTCAGACTTGTACTGACCAAGGGTGGAGAAGATCTTAAGAATCCAGTTCTCCTAGATCTTGTATGGCACTGATTTTGACTTAGTAGTGGTCAATTAGGACTTGAGTGGTATTTCTCAAATACCTTAGGGAGATATGATAAAATATATAATACAAGCTGTGTAGTATATTTGCTAGGGTTATATATGTTTCATGTTAGTTGATTGTCCTTGCCTTGTCTTTATACCAAACAGTGCTTACAAGGTGCTATTCTATGAAATTTGAGTGATTATACTTATTTCTAAGTTTACTTGTTTAACTTGCTTAGCATTGTTAAATTGTTTAATCTTCCCAATTGCTTATTCAATACTCCATTTTCTCAATTTATTTATTGTTATTTAGTTTGTTGTAATCAATATCTATTGAAGAGAGTTATATCTCTCTTTGAGACTAGGTCTCACTCATGGGTCACCACATCTTTTTAGGTGGTCGTGGACAATGGGGTCAAGGTCGTGCTGCTGAAGAGGAGCAGCCTGCTGATTATAATCATAGAAGGTTGGAGAGTTGTTGATGTTAGTAGTAATATCCTAGTGTCATCCCTGTACTCATAGGTCTGGGCATGGGATGTGTTTTCAAGATGATATACATACAGTGACACGAGATTTTGACAGTATGCCAGTGTTTGTAAAATATGGCATGTACATGTGAAATATCTTTTGTATATAAGATGTGGCTAAGGCCATTGGACACAGATGTAATTATTTATTACATTATATGAAAATGGGAAATATGGACCTTTATGTAAATGTTTCTAAATTGGTTTATGATGTTGAAATGGGTTTTAGTTATTCCATTTTGACTATGTGATTAATTAGTAGTTGATCATGTTTTATGTTTTGAGCAATTGTGTTTAGTGTTACGAGCACATATGACATCTATCCATGTGTTCCTATTCTTCAAAAGAACTGGGACACTAGGCTCCTGAGAGACTAACTCCATGGATCATGGACACATTTTCTCTCATTGAGTCTTGCATGTTGAACTCTTCAATATCTTTCCAATGTATTTTCTTTTAAGAATCTTTCTAAATCTATCTCATAGGTCTCATTTCCTATTCATAGGATGATTCCCCTAATCCCTTCATAGAGAAGGTACTTTCCTTGACATGTTTTAGCATTTACAAGATAAGGATGTTATTCTCCATCATCATGTAGAATATAAATATGCTCCCGCTAAATATTTGTAATCACAAATTCCATCTTCTTTCTGACTCAAGTCAAACCCTTTGACTAGTTTGTCAAATAGAAGATTCTAGTTCTGAGATTCTTGCTTCAATCCACATATTGACCTTTGTATCTTATAGACTTTATTTAATGTAATGGATTTATACAACCTTTAGGATGTGTCACATACACATCCTCATGAATATTTCTATTAAGGAATGCATTTTTAACATCCATATGCCAAATCTCATATTCATAACAAGTTTCAACAGTAAGCATGATCCTAATGGATGGTAATTGGTGAAAGACTTCATTATGTTCAACACCTTGAACTTGTTTGAAACTTTTTGCAACCAATCTACCCTTCCATGTTGATCTTCTTTCAAAGACCCAAATTCACGCTATGGGTTTTACCCTGTCAGGTGGATTCACCAAGGTCATACCTTGTTGGTTTGCATGGAGTCCATTATGGATCTCATGGTCTCAAGCCATTTCTCATACTCTGGTCCCTCAACAACTTCTAGGTAGGTTGTTGACTCATCATCTTTGATCAACTCACCACCTTTTGAGTTATAAGATATCATAATCCTCCAAACTCAAGGCATGTTCTACTAGAACTATGAGGTTCTGTATTTCATAAGGAACCTGAGATTCCACAACAACTTGTGATTCTCCATATTCCTATTATACATCTTTTGATTCAATGTTTTCTTGTTCATCTCAAACATTTCGAGTTATACTTTTACTCCCACTGATTCCCTTAGAACTAAGTTCCTCATTAGGAATACAGTCATCCAGATTAACAAACAACTTTGTTGTAGGATTGGGAAAAGAGTAGTATTTACCAAAATAACATTTATGTGATTTTGTGGAAAAATCCTTTAAGAAATAATTTTCTTGTATAGGCATTCATCCCCAATCACTATCAAAGACATATCCGGACATTTCCCATTGCATATTGCATATGGTGTCTTTGAACCATTTTAAACGGTACATTGTTTTAGTGTAAAGGATGTGCCCAAAAAGGAATTTAAGAATTAGCTAGATTTATTAATAATCACACCATGATCTAATAAGGTACGATTCCTTCTTTTTGATGCATTATTATGTTTCAGATGGAGTTGATTGTGATGCACTATCACATATCTCCAGAAGGTCCTCAAACTCTTGGTTTGAAATATTTCAACATAAATCACATCAAAGTATCTTGATACTTTTACCAAGTTAGTTACATACTTCATTTATGAACTCCTTGAACAGTTCAAGAGATTCATAACTTTATTTCCTTAAATACAATTTTCCATGTCTTCTGATCAAATCAGTAAATATAGTGAGGTACCAGTAACTACTTTTGGCATTTATTCTAAAAGGTTTGTCATACATCATCATGTACTAATCCATATAGAGTAATCACTTCGCCCTCTACATCTAGTGAAGATGCTTTTTGTCACATCACACAACAAATAAGACATGCATGTCTCAATTGGTTCAATAACAAAAAGAGTCTAGATAACCATCATATGGATTCTAGAAATGCATTTCCCATTAATGCACTCTAGCTAACAACGCTATAGGTATTCATTTATTTGAGACATCAAGTCATTCAATATATGTATCACACACATTTTTCTTTACAACTATCAAGTATAGTTCATGAGACATAGGGCATTTCCATAAAGATCATATCTTGTAAATGAAACATAATGTTCTTGTCATACAAGACATATGATGTTTTCATCAGTGGCAGATACATAATAGAATTTCACTAATTCTATTACATGCCCATGAATGACAAAATCTAATTATAGTGGCAGAAACCCTTACTCTACACAGTTCAAGTTTATTTCTTCTTGGGTCCTAAAGTAGAGATATCTATCTCTTTCTTCTTTTTGAGATCCTCTACACATATAGGATTGATCCTTTACCAATGTCCAACTGGTGAAAATGGTGGCACTTTCTTTCCTTAACCATTTAAGTGAAAAGGGCAGATTCCCTTTTGCACTTATCCTTCTCCTTATCTTGAGTGCAAAAGACTCGGACTTCAGCTTAACCTCAGAACATTTCTTGGACTTGCCTTTATCCTTGGACTCACTTCCTCTGATCATCATCAGGGATTTGTCATTCTTCAATCATACTTTCGCATCATTGTTCCAAGCATTTGATAAACTGGTTATATGATTCACACAACGACTTGAAGAAGCACATTGATGGTCAACTCTTGACCTAAGAGAAATGTCAATCTCTTCACATGCCCAATCATATTGAGCATACGGGGCTCTAGTAGATCCTCCTCTACCAGTTTGCACTCAAACAACGCTTTAGAGACATTATACCTTGATTGCTTTACATGATTCTTTAAGATGTGTTACCATCACAAGAATGTTCCATGCTTAATGTTTGTGACATCATTGGAATGCTTCAAGTAAGTATCCAATTTAGTCCTTATGTGTACTTGGAGTGCATTTCTCTGTCTTTGTCTTCTAAGGACACAGAGCTTTCACTCATTGAGAACACTTCTCAAAGTCCTAAACCAGATGTGAAGGATTATCTCATTTTTTTCCTTCTTAAGGACTTATTGCAATTATAACATGTTTGTGTTTCAAAACATTTGGTTTGATTTGATATATTGGATGATATTAATTAGGCTTTTAGTTAACTATCTCTCCCATTATTTTGTTCAAACTAATAACCCTCATGTATCAATTTGGAAGATTACAACATACAACTTGAGCCAAGAGAAAAAATAATTGCATTAATACCCAACGAACGTTGGCGCTCATGACCAATTATTAAGGTAGGCAACATTTACCAGTTTCATTTCATGCAACTCTTAGATATATGGTGTGCACAACTCCTTGTCACAATCCATATACATGTTTCTAGGCACTTAATCCTATTAAGGTCACCTAGTTAAGCATGACCCATATGCCAACATGATGAATATGCACACTGCTAGGGTAGACCCACATATCTACCATCACACTTCCATGAGATAGACGATGCACTATGCTAGGGTGTGCCCACACTTGGTCGATCAAGCTTTTCATGTGTGTTTCTTATGGAAATCATCTAAGACATAATATGTAACACCCTACTTTTCACAACATATAAATATCACTGAGAGGAAGCTCTTTACTCAAGGGGAGTGTCACAAAATGCTATTAATTGCAATTAAAGTAAATAAACACTTTGCATTGATATAAAATGATTCATACATAGTTCTTGGTAAAAGAAAACTACATCATAAACATTCATGATATCTCATTTACTTGGTGACATAACTAAACATGGTAAACATGGCTTCTAGATCTCTGAATCGTCTAGGTAAATGGCGCCCCACCAGGCAAAGCTTGAAGGTCTCCTAATCTTGATTTCTCTTTTTATCCTTTACTTGCTCCAAGTCCTGCAGACATCACGTCCCCAGCCATGCAAAACATACAACATGTCAGTAAGCGGTATTTGGCACTTTATATGACATAAAAGTAAATATGACATGACATGATAAAAGAATGACTTGACACACTTGACATAAACCTTAACATGGATTTTTCTTAAGCATTCATGATTCATTAATTGTATTCTGAATTGAACAGTAAGTATATGCATCCCTCTATGATGCCTCCTAAGGGGCACATGATTGCTAGGAAAGCCCTTGATGCTAGGAAAGCCCTTGACGACCCCTTGAGGTCCATGATTTAGGAGCATATAAAAACTAATTCAATTCCATTTAACTTGATCATTAACAAGGCATTAACATTATCTTAAATATTAATATGATCATTGAACTTAAACATGATGGCATTTCTCCCATTGAACCATAATGGGATTACTCCCTCATAAACCATAACAGGGTTTCCCCTTCTTGAACATCATTCCTCAACCTTAATTTCATAATCATAAGAATAATTAGGTTCATAGAATAGAGTATAATTAAACAAGCAAGCAATCCATGATAATTATACATGATGCATTCTTGATAGACATTCATAATTCATGAAATCACATAATGTGCATAATCATAAATAACAACCAATAAACCCAAGTAATTGTGCCAAATATGCATGGCCCACTTACCTAGAGTAGGTCACCTTAAAGTCAAGTCCCTTCACTTGATTGAGCATCTAATCACCTGTAATTTGATTAATATCATGATGTGTTTCATTAATTCATATAGATTAAACACTAACTTGTTCCTTGGATATATTGAGGTGATTGAAGGTGTAAAACATAATTTGTAAACAACACTATCGATAGAGAATCCAGAGAGCTTTCCAAAACGTATTTATTTATATTTTTCTGAGGTCGTATGCAAAAGTTATGAATTTTGCATCTTGGACCAATAAGAAATCAGGAAAACTATAGCATGACAGTCAATTAAACCCTGATTAAAGCAAATGTAAATAAAATATGGAATGACCCAAACGACCAAGGAACACATGACACAATCATTGAAATCACGGGGCTAAAACTGTCATAAGAACATAAATGTATTTTGGGACTGAGAAATCAAAGCTTGTGTTAAATGTCCAAAATACCCTTGTCACAAAAATCGACCTATTGAGCCAGCATGGGCAAACATGAGAAATTCACTGTTCAATTCTTCTCCGCTCCATGGTGAGGAGCAGTACTGGAGCTTCGAAGAGCATTGCTGCACTGGAATTCTAGAGTCCCTTGGCGCACGATGAAAGTTTGTATGCCTCTGCGAAGTCTTGACGATCACAACAAGCTAAAGGAGAAGCTCTGTGGTGCACTGGACCACCAAAACCAGGCCATGGCGATGGTCGGCGATAGCTGGAAGAGGGGAAAGGTGTTGTCGAGGCCATAAGAAGAAAGACTATTTGAACGAATGACTCATTGTGGTCATTTAAATACATGGAAGCCCTTTGGGAGGCGTGAGGTCCTCTTCGTTCAAGCAAAGAACTGAGGAAAGAGAGAAACAAGGGAAGGAGCGACAGATCCAAAACTAGCGAAGAGGGCTAGAGAAAGGCCAAAAGATGATCAAAAACATTCTGGGAGACACAACGAGATCGGGGGTACCACTTTTGTAGTTGGAGTACAACTAAAATTCCATGGCGACTAGCGCTGGCATGACCCCACAAAGAGGGTCTATAGGGTACACCGCCTGAGATGAACACACGACAAAATAAAGACGTGAGGACGGAGGAGGGTTGTTGGTGATGCTCACCGGGTGACCAATTGCACCCATGGAGCCGGAGAGGCCTGGGGTGAGGTGAAGGTCGCCGGAAAACCACTATGAGTAGGATGAGGGGTTTGGAGGCATACACGGTCCAATTGACCAAGGGCGGACGAAGTGAAATGGTGCGGTGGCGCTTTTGGCACCCTTTGATAGGCATGGGGTTGGCTATAAGGGTTGATGTGAATACATGGCAGAGAGAAATCTTGAGCCCTAAATGGGTGTTTCCACTCTAGACTGAGAGAACAGGTGAGTAATGCCTCTTTAGATCCGAGTCGGCGAAATGGAATTGAAGGTGAAGAAATTTCAAGAAACTGTCATGATATGAGAGAGAACGGGATCAATGAAGATGACATTGTGAAAACAGCTACTGACCGCGAGAAGTGTGGAGGTTGAGGACGACAACGTGGCCGTTGGAGCATCTTTTGATTAAGTACCAGCCGTCTGATGGCACGAATAAGGTGGAAAGAAAATAAATGTAAAACATGACAGCGGGATAAACCGAGACTTTAGGTAAATACCTCGCATTATTGAAATAATATTCAATCTTTGGTCAAACTATATTCAAACCTCTCTTAAATCAATTGGAGGGTCAAACATGGTCATAATGACTTAAAATTTGAACCATATGCTAATTAGAAGGTCTAGAATGTTCCTATGAAATTATATTTCATTTTTGCACTCATTATGGTCCATAACTTCAATATTGACTATTAACTTTAATTAAGAGGCAATAAGAGTAATATAATTTAAAAAGGCTACTAATATTGAATTCTTGAGGTATCATTTTGAGTTTTAATCAATCAATAACCATTTGGTCACCACTTTAATTATTTACTAGGCTTTATAGACACCTTAGACGAGAGAGAAAAGAAAAGAGTGAATATGAGTTAATTGATATACATAATGCATAATTGAAAGTGAAATATGAATTTGAGTCAAATTTTAAGTTTTCTCATCCCATTTTCATATAAGGACAACCATTATTGAAACTTTGCAAAGAAACCCCTCAACTATTATTATTTAGGAAGACTCCATTCTAAGTTTTAAATTGGCCTTAAAATTTGGGATGTGACATAATATTTATTGATAGATTTAATATATAAATAAATAAATAAATAAATATATATATATTTATAAATAAATATATATATATATATATCCAATCACCACATACACTATATTACATATCATATACATGTTATACCACAATGTGAACATGCAATCAGAAATATATGAGTGATCGTTATGGCCAGTCTAATGCAATTCCTTGGAGCAACAAGGAATTGCTACTACCTAAGGTTCACATCATATGAAACCTATTGTTGATGAAGATTTGTGCTGGGTCTAATCCAAGTTGACCAGTTCAACACTTGAATCAGTCGGCTTGCCTCTTGTTCGCTCGTTTGGGCTGTTGAAATGTTCATCTAATCTCCTTCATCTGTTCAGTTGGGCCACCAATCGATCACTCCACCTCCTGTTGTCTGGTCTCCTTGGTCCTCCAGACGGTCATTTTATCTCACAAACTGGTCAGTTTGTCTGGTGTAGAACATCTTCTCATAATGATGCATAAATTAAAACTATCATATTTCTTTACATCATAAAAGGGAAACCTTGAGTTACATTCGTGGGGAAATAGGAAGAAGATAATTAAATTACATTTGGAAAAAAGATAGAGGATCAGTTTGCAGGTCGATCAACAACATGAATAAACAACCACAACCATGCACACACAGATCTAGGGTATTGGCCATAACCATGCTAACATCTACCATCAAAAAACTTTTAGGGAGACGCATATGAATTGTATTTAATATCATATATATATAATATATATATAATATATATATATATATATATATATATATATATATTACTTGTGATGATATGTGGTATTCAATAGGATGTGCACATTAATCACTTCTTTATTCACATCAGATGCAATAAAATAATGAAAACTAAATACAATCACATCAATTTAGTTCCTAGACACACCATGAATGGATGAGGCTCTGATACCACTATAGGGAAATAAGGTGCAGACATAGGCAGAAGAAACAAAACTTTAATTGTCCATTTCCTAAAACATCAAGACCACGTCAATAATAACGTATCTAGGAAGGAAGGTTTGCAAGGTTATACCTGGTCTGAGAGCAAGTCCAATGACATTACCCTTGCACTAGCAACATCTTCTTCTTTACATAGCATCATGCTCCTTTAGTAGCAGCAGCACTGGAACTGTCATCCTCATTGGCCTCCTAGGTGCAGCACCACAAATAGTGGTTGATGATGTCCTCCTAGTGGCAAAAAATGTCCTCCCACCTCTAGATTTGTCCATGCGGACCCCTAGGAATTCCACATTGTGCTACAAAAGTCAACGAGAAGGAATTGTCCCCTTCTATAAGTGTACTAGTCTCTAACATGCTCTCGCACAATTGATCCTCAGTTGTTCTCTCCCTCACTATCCCTCCCTTTAACAGGTAAGACTTACTCATGCTCTCTATTGGTTACCACAACTAGAGAGGATAACAATTGTTAGAGCAACTGATTCTCAATTGTATGTGTTGGGAAGCCCCCAATACCCCTCTATTTATAGTAGAGCCCAGGGCTCCCAGTTTGTGTGGGAGTAGAAAGGTTTGGAATCATGAATCTTCTAGAACTTGCACAACGTTAAATGGTCATTTCACACACCCAAAAAGTCGTCTTGTGAGCGAAACAGTTGTCTCACTTAGAAAAATGCTAGTTTCACAAGTTTCTTGTTCTGAATCAAATGGATATTCAATGCCCAATTAAATGTTAAACATGACATCGACATCAATCCTTGCTCCAATCGAATTGGCAACTAGACCAGATGTCCCAAAACTTGAACTGAACTCATTGTTTCACTATGTGAGATGGTCATTTCACTTGTCCAGTTTTGGCAAAGTTCAACGAATATTGATTTCAATTGACCTCACACTCCAACTGATCGTCTCAACACTTGAACCAGCCTGTTCAAAGTCCAGTTAGTCAATTTTCAACCTCAGTTGTTTAATTGAATACCTAAATACCTTTAGTAATAATTGAAACATCATTCATGAATATACTCCATTAATGTAAGTGTTTCCTATGTGTGTGACCCTATAGGTCCAGAATTACATTGGCACTGAATTTCTATAGCAAACTTATGGCATCAAAAGCAAAGAGTGGTGCCGAGTCACACATCATTGCTACCCAAGTAATTCAGAAAGTTGGAGAACAACTTCAAGCTACAATTTATGATTAGTGTTACCATGATCGTATAGTTCCTTTGTGTCTGATATATTGATTGAACTTGAGGCATAGAATCATCATCCTCTCAATGTTCAATCAATGCTCCTTGAACTGGAGTAGACTAATTGAGGTGCATGTGAGCTCACATATCAGATTTTGAGTCACATGGGTATGACCATCTATTTTTTAGTCTTTCTTATCAAGAGGCTCTGGAAATCAAACTCTTGTATGAGGGACAAATCCCAACTACACCACTCACACTCAGTCCCCATGTGTCACAATGAACCCAATCATCATCGTTATGGCAACCCTAATTCAGGATTATGTTTAATGATGTCAAAGTACATGAACAACATGTGATGAATGTAGTGATTTTAGGTCTAAGAACCACAATGACCACTATCACTAACATAGTTGATTGTGAGTACCATTCCATGGTCTCCATGTACACTCTCACGGTAGGTCTATCTGATACACTGTTCTCTAGCATGTACATGTGTGCTTGACTTGATATCAAATATCATGATTAATGAGACTCTATAATCAATCAACACACACTCTAGTCTTATGTATTACCGTTGTCTATTTTTCTTCCATAGTAATTGTGACATCCCCAGATTTTCTAAAACTTAATCTAATGCGCAATGTCCAAATTGAAACCCTCAACTAAATGAGAATTCCAATTTAAACACCCACGCTAGGCTAAGGAGAAGAAAATCAGAGGAGGTCAGAAGGAAACGGCAGAAGCACATGCACATGAACAATAAACAAAATCGTACAGCACAAGCTCACCATTCAACATATAATTACATAATGAATTGTTACAACATTTGATATTAAATATTGAATAGAAAACTTCTACGTATACATGTACTACCACTAAACAACAGGATCTTAAGACAACATGTCCACCTATTCATCAGCTCACCACACAACTCTCAACTATCCTCGTTCTTCAAGATCAGTGTTTCAAAAAAAGGCCGCACGGACCGCATAAGAGGCCCGCATATACTTACCCTGTTATAAGGCTAATTCATTGGTGATTTTTAGATAGACATTTGTTACCTTGACCCAAAATAGATCATATTTTTATTGATAACATTCTCTTGATGTACTATTTTGTTGTATGTTTTGTAAACAGCACACATGCTTATTTAATGTTTGTTATTTTGGACCTCTAGGAAATGCAAGCATTTTTTGTATGATTTGGTTAGTCTTGATTGTTATGTTCTTGTGTTAAATCATTTTGTGCATGATTCATTGGATATTATTCTTAAATGATTCTAGAATGCATTTTAAATGATACTTTACTTTTCATTGAAACTTTATATTTTAATATATCTCAAATTTTAGGGTCTAAATATGTAATGCACAAATAAAATATGCAATTGTGTTATTACTTTATATATACGAATGAATTATTTTAAAAAAATTCAAAACCACATATACCCCCGCATACTGCATATACTCTATAAGGTGACCTCTCCACACGCATAACGCATACTGCTTTTGAAAACTATGTTCAAGATCATGTATCCAAAACCTAAATAAAAGATTACATGTGGTACACGTCAACACAATATTCATGAATATTGTACTCAGTACGCCTACTTGTCTTTATATATACCTCTCATTACTGAGCTTGGCAATAAGATAAAACTAAAACTTGGAAGCAATAAACAAATATAACAAAAGGCATACACTTGAACAAAGATGTCTCTTATAAAAGAGAACACCTATTTTAAGCATATTTCCATCATATATCTCATGCATCTACCACCAAAGGGATAGATGTTTTTAGCCCTTATGATCTCCTGCCAAAGAGCTAGATCATGTATACAATTTGATCGCCTACCAAAGAGTTAGATCACTTCCATGCACTGTACTACCAAAGAGTTTAGTGCTATCATATGATGGATCAGATATCTTATGTTTCATGTTTTCATAGCCATATAAGTATGGAGAAACAAGAAAGATAACATACAAGAAGAATCATTTCATCCAATATCATATGCCAAGCATTTTACTACACATAAAATACAAGCATATTGTATAATAAGCCAAGTAAGAGGTAATGGTGTAGCTTCAAGAGAGATATCCTAATCCATATTCCTGATGTCAACTATATCCTTGTTAAACCTGATTAAGATAAGATCATATACTATAATCAAATTCTCCATCACCTTAACCGTAGTTATGATTCATTTGGGTTTGCTTAGTTTATTAGGATATGTGCATCATTACTTGTATTATCTTCTTAGAATTAGGTTATTGGTATTATATTAGTGGTCTTGGATTCCAGGTTAAGATACATAATCTGATTATTTGATTACATTCAATTTTGTGCACATTAACACTAGGTTACATATATTAATCTTGTATGGGTTTTCTCATCATTTTTAGATCATTTAACATGTAACATTATTTATATCCATAATTATGATCTCATAATTAAATTTGAGGTTCCATATACTTATATGAACTTACTCTATAATTTCTAGGGTTTCTTTAGCATATTTTTATTTATTGCACATTAATTAGGGTTATTAGCCCTAATTTGCCACATTAAGAAAATTACATGATTTTTTGTACCAACATTACAATCACTCACATTAGATGCATTATAAACATGATTATGGAGTCACTAAAATTTTATCACAATTTTAGACCATCGTTTGATATTTATTATCCATAAAACAAGTGTATAATGTTTACATGATATCACTATGATTTAAGTATAAAAAGAGTGATATGATGATTCCATGTTGTTCTACTCAATTTTCTAAACATTTTTGTATCTTGTTTGTAATTTTCTGATAAGCGAGCTATTTATTATGATTTTTTTAAGATCTAAACATTTCTGAAGGAATTTACCTTTTTAGAACAATCGGTGGCCGCCACAGGTCCTTGATGGTAGTGTTTCTCTTCCCTTGGTTGCGTTAGGTCCACAATAGAATTTGGTCAATTTGCTGCTGGTCTGAATGGACCGCCCGGTTCACTGTCCTTTCAACCCAGTCTGAGTCACCTTCCCCCCCTTCTATTTCTTCTACTCGACGCAACACTGGGCATGAGGGTTCTCTATCCGTAGTGTCACCACAGAGGGGTGATCCCAAAGAGGTATTGTAGTGGCTTCATCCCTCCTTCAAAGTGATATTAGTGACGAGATTCCCCTTGTCACCATGTTCTCCTACTGCCTGAGCCTGTTCCACTTTGTGTGGCTATTCTCAGCTACAGGATCACTCATCATCTGCTCTTGATCTTGTTTGTCATGGGCACTGTTGTGAAGCAAGGAAATGCTGAGGAATTGTCTATTGGATGCTACTCCTCTGTATCCATCTTGCTTCAGAAACATTCAACCATTCTTCCTCTTCCCATTCGACCTGTATCGCTTGGTCGGGGAGGTCTTGACCTACAAATCCTTGAGATCGTCGGTTGTGGTTTGTCGATTTTTGGCATTTTCAATGCAGGCACTCTCTACTCAAGAAAACACTTCTGAAAGATCCTAAACACCACTAAGGACTCACCACTTTCATCTAACTGTGGTGGTAAACACCCATAATACACATCAGACTTCATCTTCCTCATCAACTAAATGGGGCTCAATGGCCAAGGAAGTTTGTCTTCTCACATGGGTTTTTCTCGTTGGACATCCCTTGACCTATAACTTATTTCATATCTACCTCTCTTTCTCTGAGCTCTCCTCTAACTTGGTTTCATTCTTCTATACTGAAGCTGCTCTCCACGATGGAGGAGCAGTAGAAAGAGGGAGATCGATGTATCTCTTATGGTGGACAAATAATACATTCAAGGTATCCAATGCTTTCTTTCATCCCCATGAAGGCAGCTGCTCATTTAGTTTCCCCTTGCACCCCACGCTCGACATTGTGGATGGGGCCAGAGTTGTGCTTCCATAACACCCATGATTTTCCTTAGAGACTGAAGCTACGAGAAGAGTTATGTGCCATCCGATCATCCTAGGGATTGGGTCTGCTCATGTCACCAATCCACAGCGGAACCTAGACTCGGGCCACATGACAATGTGTTATATCAAAGCTTAGAATAGATAATTAATACACCTATTTGTAAAGTCACCAATACATGCATCATTACACCAATGTCAAACCATAATATCTCCTTCTAGGAACTTCAGAACTTTTTGAAATTTGGATCACAGATTTACAATAATGCAAGCTACATCCTCTTCAATTTTGGTTTCAAGTTATCACTAATTGACCAATAAACAACTTATTCCAAAATAGCACATACCTAAGGGTATTACTCATGCTATTAACAACAAATAACTTTCAACTTCTACCAAACTGATGGAAGCACCTTCTTATGACTAAAACATACATACATATTTGAATCTCAAATCCGTGAACATGATTATTCGATCAGGTATTCAAAAATACCAAAAGTTCACTCCATCACATCTTACACACCTTATAAGAAATTTTGTCTTTAAAATTGAGCCGAACCCAATCTGTCACATCATATACATCTTAAAAGAAATTTCATCCTCGAAATTAAGCCATCCTCTTATTTCAATAAATTTGATCCATATGTAGGACTCCACTCTATGTGCAACATATCCACATATGATGCCTAGAATCATGTATCCAAATCACTTTTGAGAGATTTTAAAACATCTAGGGTCAACCACCCACCATATGACATGTTTACCATGCTTAGGTTGTGACACACTTCTGATTAGAATTTGTGTACTCTTTTCACCCAAGCATAAGATTTAAACACTATATTATATATGATATTTTTTACAATTTAGGACTTACATCCTTATTTTATCCAAGCATCAGGTTCTAACATTATGTCATCATTTTAGGAAGAGTTATTTGTAATTAACTCAATTTATCCATATAGATCATAAAAAGGTGCCATCATCATTATATTGTGTTATTTGTTACAACATATTCAACATACTCGTGAAGCACTAATATTAACACCTTTCTTGTCATATGTTATATGTCATTACTATGATCATATTTCAGTCACATATTAGGTTACAAACTATTGTACTAACTTCATAACTTGATTAACCAACTATATCACATTATCATCATTATTCATGTGTATGGTTAACCATTTGTACATTGATATTTGTTAAACCATCACTAGGTTTTCCATCATGACATATCTGTATATCATGTCTCTCAAGATTAGATCACATTTATACACATATTTTATATCATGATTGTGCTAAAGAATCTTATACAAGTTTCTTTTCAAACATGCATTAAAACTTTATCTAGTCCGATTGAGGTTTTCCTAACCTCTATCATGAGGGTAGTGTCATGCTCAACCTCTTTGATCTCACTCAACTATATGAGTAACTCGTATGCATATACTTCATTTTTACTCTTTGTTCTAGGGTTATTAGGTTTACCTCAATGACACCAGTGATATCTTTACATAATATAGCCACATAAACACACAAAAAAACATGGTATGACATTCTCTTCATAGGTCTTTACCCATGTGACATTCTTACCCAAAACTCTATTATATATGCAGACACTAGATTCCTACAAGGAACCACCAACCCGAGCTTGAGGATTTATAGAAACTAACACATTTTACCTCCTCCAGGGTCTTTGAACTCTCTCTCCCTCACCCAGATGGTAGGTTCTCATATTCATATTTACATATATAACCAGCCTATCTCTTAACTCTAGGGTTTGTTCCTCCCAGGGGCATCTGGGTTCAAGACATCTATAAGACTCATGCATTAAGCAACTCAACTTGTCCACTCAGGAGTAGTCTAGTTTAGGACATATCATATCACATATTTCTCATCATTCTCATATCTTAGAGTTTAGATTCTCTGACCTTCTCCCAATGGATCTCACTCTTTCTGGAGTTAACCCTAAAACTGGTCCTAACACTAGAGGTCCTCCTTCATAAAAGAGATTGAGACTCTTACTGATTCACATTCTTGTCTTAACTTAACATATCTGATCTCATAAAAGCCTAGTTACTTGCATCATTAAAACTCATCTTGCATCCTAAAAACTAAACTTAAGTCCTCAAAGACAAACATATATCATCATAAACCATCTTATATCATCTCTATACATCTTAGATCGCCATCTAATCATATTCCATCATTCCATTTATCACATATTCCAACAAGGCTCTAGAACTACTCTCTCTTCTAGACTGATGTCACTTACTTTCACTTAGGTTGCATGACCACCTCCTACTCGTACACGTGTGGAGATGCATTTTTTAAATACATATATAATAAAATATTATATAGTTTTTCTCTGATAAAACAAGCGTCAGAGAAAACTATCAAGGTTCAATCCGATTGGAATCAAAAACCAAATCCACAAAACGAATGTCCCACACCTAGTAGAGAGTAAAGTGCCATGAAAACTAGTGTAAAGGGTGAGAACATGGTGTAGACTAGTGTAGCTACTCTAGACAACGAGTGCCATATGTCTAGGGTTTCTTTTCCCTTGATGCACATCATTTGTGAATAATGTAACGTCTCATACCCACCACATTATAAGGAAAGAATGGCATCTTAAGACATGTTATAACAATAAGAACTAGTCTAGACCTAGTTCTCAACTCTAGACAACGAGCGCCATATGTCTAGGGTTTCTTTTCCGTTGATGCACATCATTTGTGAATAATGTAACGTCCCATACTGCCACATTATAAGGAAAGAATGACATCTTAGGACTTGTTATAACAACAAGAACTAGTCTAGACCTAGTTCTCAGACATCTAGGTGCTAACCTAGGGGCTAGGTCAGATTTAGTCTCGATAAGATGACCAATCTAACCCTAAAGATGTTCAAGTTCAAGGTTTTCTTCAATTTTGAGTTGCATAATGAGAAAATGCCAGGATTTGCTTTTATTCATGCTCTGATACAACCTCTGACGTCCCCAAATTTTCTAAAACTTAATCTAATGTGCAACTTCCAAATTAAAACCCTCACCTTAGTGAGAATCCCAATTTAAACACCTATGCTAGGCTAAGGAGATGAAAATCAGAGGAAGTCAGAAGAAAACAACATTAGCACTTGCACATGAACAATAAACAAAATCATACAACACAAGCTCACCATTCAACATATAATTACATAATGTTAGAACATATGATATTATATATTGAACAACAAACTTCTATATAGACATGTACTACCATTAAACAACAGGTTCTTAAGACAATAGGTTGACCTTTACATCATCTCACCACACAACTCTCAACTATCTTGGTTCTTCAAGATCATATGTCCACAACCTAAATAAAAGATTACATGTGGTACACATCAGCACAATATTCAAGAATATTGTACTAAGTACGCCTACGTTTCTTTTTATATACCTCTCATTACTAAGCTTGGAAATAAGTTAAAACTAGAACATGGCATCAATAAAAAAATATAACAAAAGGCATATACTTTAATAAAGATGTTTCTTAACAAATGAGAACACATATTTTAAGAATATTTACATCATATATCTTGTACATCTGCCTCCAAAGGGATAGATGTTTTCAGGCCTTATGATCTCCTACCAAAGAGTTAGATCATGTATACAAAGTGATCTCCAACCAAAGAGTTAAATCACTTCAATGCACTGTGCTACCAAAGAGTTTAGTTCTATAATATGATGGATCGGATATCTTATGTTTTATGTGTTCATAGCCATATAAGTATGGAGAAACAAGAAAGATAACATACAAGAAGAATCATTTTATCCAATATCAAATGCCAAGCAATTTACTACACATATAATACAAGCATACTGTATAATAAGCCAAGTAAGAGGTAATGGCATACTTTGAAGAGAGATATCCTATCCCATATTCCTGCTGTCAACTATATCCTTGTTAAACATGATTAACATAATAGCATATATTATCATCAGATTCTCTATCACCTTAACCCTAGTTATGATTCATTAGGGTTTGGTTAGTTCATTAGGATATGTGCATCATTACTTGTCTTATCTTCTTGGAATTAGGTTACTGGTATTATGTTAGTGGTCTTAGATTCTAGGCTAAGATACATAATCTAATTATTTGATTACATTCAATTTTTTGCACATATTAACACTAGTTTAAATCTATTAATCTTGTATTGTTTTTCTCATCATTTTCAGATCATTTAACAAGTTACATTATTTATATCCATAATTATGATCTCATAATTAAATTTGAGGTTCCATATACTAATATGAACTTACTCTATAATTTCCAGGGATTCTTGAGCATATTTGCATTTATTGCACTTTAATTAAGGTTATTATCCCTAATTAGCCACATTAAGCAAATTACATGATTTTGTGCACCAACATTACAATTACTGACATCAAATGCATTATAAACATGATTATGGATTCACTGGCATTTTATCACAATTTTAGACCATCGTTTGATATTTATTACCCATAAAACATGTGTATAACATTTTACATGATATCAAAAGGATATAAGTATAAAAAGTCTGATATGATGGTTTTTGTGTTGTTCTACTTCGTGTTCTAAACATTTTGGTACCTTTTTTGTAAATTTTTGATAAGCGGGCTATTTATTATGAATTTTGTAAGATCTGAACATTTCTGAAGGAATTTACCTTTTTGGCCAATCGGAGGATGCCACATGTCCTTGAGGGTAGTGTTGCTATTCCCTTGGTTGCGTTGGGTTCATAGTAGAATTTGGTCAGTTCGTTGCTGGTATTATTGGACCACCTGGTTCACTGCCCTTTCAACCCAATCTGAGTTGCCTTCTCCCCCTTCCATTTCTTCCGCTTGATGCAACATTGGGCGTGAGGGTTCTCTATCCGTAGTGTCATCGTAGAGAGGCAATCCTGATGAGGGATGGTAGTGTCTTTCACCCTCCTCCAAAGTGATATCTGTAACGACCTTGCCTCCAGGTAACCCCCAATTAAGGGAGACCAAGAGGTCAGTCGTTATCCCAATTAACCAGATCAATGGTTCAACAAGTAATCAATAATAATTACTAAATTATACCAAAACTATACTGAAAGCTAGAATAAAATAAAACTTTGCATACCATTTTCAAAAACTTGGATATCTAACTTCTATCCACATCTGGACTCTATTCTAACTAATCCTCCTTGCACATTTTTTCTTAATGTCACAATATGCCACTTTACTGTTTGTCCTTTTCAATTTGTACCTAAAACGTCGACAAACAAAATGTCAGTCAGCATAAATGAATATGTCGGTATGTGGGGACAACCAAAAATTGTGCAACTAACTGTAACAACATATTGCAAGAAATTATGGTTTAGCAAGCCAACTTTACATTTTAAACATAACTACTCAATCCATACATACCCTAGCCTCTGTGTTGGCCCTACAGTGGACCTAGATACTACCTCTCATATGGTAGATCCCAATTAACCCCGCATGATCCTACCTAACAGGTTGATCAATATCTAGGGTTGAAGAGTCACATGGAACTACCCATAGGTAGCCCAATCACTAACTCATTTGAAGAGTCACATGGCACTACCCATATGTAGCCCAATCACTAACTCATGATAACCTGATGGTCCTACCTAATAGGTATACCATGTACTAGGTCACCCTTTTCATCATTAGCAAAGACACAAAGGAGGACCAAGATCTGAGCTAGTCATGTATACATATTTATGCTGATAATCATAGTCACTTTATAGTTGCATGAAATAAAAGTCATCCAAGTAGTTATTTTCAGGAAATCGATAAAACATCTGGGAATCACCGTGAAACTAAAGCAATTAACCATAAGCGTAACCACATACTTGATCCAGAGTAACTTGATGTCCAAGCAAGAATATTCAAGAACAATCAATTAACAATATCCTAAAATCAATGCATAACATCCAAGTGTCATTGTTTTATCCAAACATTCTCAAGATCTACTTGGATTCCACCTTAGGATTTCTAGGCCAACTTTAGGGTTGTATTAGGGTTTTAGCCTCCATTATGCATTTATCACTTTTAATGGTCTTTTAGTTCACAAACCCTAATTTCAACATCATAGGCACAATTGAAAGTCAATCAAGTCTATTATGCCTCTTTTACACTAAAACTACCATCTTTATCCTTTTAAGTCATGACATGATCATTAAGGCCAATTATCATCTTTGGTTTCTTCTAGATTAACAACTCATAATTTATTATGATCTAATTCACATATTTATCACTAATTCCATATTTATCCATTAGAAAACCCTAATTATCATATTAAGGGTATTTATCCACAATTAGAAACTTTCATACTCGAAATAGCTTAGAATCATCATATCTCAGCTTTATTCATGGATTTGAACAATTAAAGCCATTAAAGGTCATAATTATCGAAATTAGTGTTTCAAGGCTCATTAAAGCATATTCATGTACATGGAACCTTAAAGTAATCAAACTATGCATAAAGATTATCTTTTTGGATCTAATATGCCCTTTTTATAATCAACAAGTTAATATCAACTTTAAATATCCATATAACCCTTCCTAATTCACTAATCATCAAACAATAGGGTTTTTCATCAATTAAACCATTAAAGATAGCATCTTTTCATACTTTTTTGAATCGCAAGCAGAATTAAGCTTCAAATATAATTTCTTTATGTTCCTCTCATTCTGAGGATACATTTTCATAATTTGATTTTATTCATCGGAGCTTTATATCAAAAGTTGTGATATTTGCAACAAAAGACATCAACTTGAGTTATCTGTTATTTCTAGAAAAAATGTCAGCCGTTGGATTGATGATCCGCTGGATCGGGCTAGATCCAACGAACCGTGATTGCGTGTCCCACCCATGATTGAAAAGAAGGAAAAAGTTAGCTGTGCCCTTACCTGGTAAATGCAAGCAAGAGGGAAAAGGGGTCTTTTACCCCTTGTCTTCTTCAACCTCAGGCTGGCTCGCAAGCAGCCCCAGCCGAGTCAATTTAGGAGTTGACTTCGGGAGTCTGTGCGTCTCCGATCAAGCTAGTTGGTCCAGGAGCTTCGACTGCTCCTCGTGAACCTACCCGGCCCCTTAATCATGGGTTGGCTCCCTTCCTTCACTCCCATAGAGTGACCGACACTCCGACGATGGTGGCGGCTAGTTGAGGAAGAAGATCAGGGTCTTTGGCCAAATTGAATGTACCAAAAGGTACCTCGTTGCTCTCCAAAGTCATGGGGGTAGAGTTTAGATGTGCAGGTATCCTCAAGTGCCCTCCTCTATATATAGGGTCGACTATATGAGTCCCACGGTTTGGGAACTTCCACATTTATCGACAAAACTACCCATAAATTGGGTTAATCTTTCTCAAAATGAACTCCTGAAGGTGATGGACTCATCCACACCTCATGTTATTGCATAAATCATGAGAAAGATCGGATTCCTTTCCCACTCCCTTTCCTTCTGTGAAACAAGGTGGATGATGCACAACCACCGTCGTATCCATGGCCCACTGGACCACGCAGGGAATCCGATGGTTGTCATCGACCCCTTGTTTCCCTTTTCTTTTAAACAAGGAAAATTATGTGTTATTCAAAGGAAATTTGTAAATTCTATATCTCTCTCCTCTTTTATTATTTTTCACTCAAACTTTAGAAGAAACTCTATCTTGGCATTATCTATAGGTGTATTAAATTTGAAACCTAAATTCTGAAGAAAAAGGGTGTTCCCTTCATATGCAATTTATTTATTAATAAAACCAAATTAATTGATATATCCTATTTCTTTTGCAATTATCTTATTATATTGGATTCCTTGGACCTCAAGGAACCCTAAAGGCATGAAACCCCATCTTGGGGAAATATTCCTTTGCCTTTTCTCTTATCCTTTATCCCTTTCTTACGTATTTCTTTATTAAAAGATTTCTTTTCAAGGATTTCTCTATATCTTTCATTTCCTTTCCCTCTTTTCCTATTTCTTTCATTAGAAATCACATTTAAACAAAATTTACTCAATTGTGGCCATTAATGCCACCTTCTAGATATTTTCATGTATTTCTCATAAATAATTTGCTTAATATTCATTATCTTGTACCTATTTCTACTATTGGACTTTTCTTCTTTTCTTCTCTTTTATATCCATTATTGGATTAACATAATAATAGGAACCATGAAATTCCTATCAACGGAATAATTGCAAATAAATCCATCCTTTGAAGCAAAGCATACAACCTTTTCAATTAAGTACATATTCATAAAATCATTACATTTCAATTATGAAAACATATGTAAAATTGGGGTTGTAACATCCTTCCCCTCTTATAAGAATTTTGTCCTCAAAATTCCATCAAGAATACGAACAAATCAGGAAGACTTTTCCATGTCCATCATTGGCCCCTATGTGGATTTACCCTATCCATGGTGCTTCCAAAGAACCTTTATCATCACATATTTTTTTCTCTGAGTTCTTTCACCTTGGCATCTATAATCCTCACAGGTGACTCATGATAGTTCAACCTCACTTGGGGATCACTAGGTTTATTACTCAGCACATGACTTGGGTACCTCACATAGTGCTCTAAATTGGACACATGGAACTCATCACACATCACATTATCCTGAGGGGGTAAGGTCAAACATAAATAACTCCACCCATTCATCTCAAATGGACCTATGTATCAGGGACTCATCTTTTTTAGCTATAGCTCAGAGGGGTCGGATTTTTATATCACATATTCTCCCACAGTGAATTTCATGTCAGTCTACTTTGCATCAACTCACGACTCATATCACCCCTGAGCTCTCTTTCAACCATCACACGATCAAAACGACTTCATCTGCACACACTATGGTCTTTTTCTGACCTTCATGAGGTCCCTTCACCAACATCATCTTAATGAAGTGGTGACCAACACAACCTCCCTTACAGAGCTTCTTTACATCCCGATAATGGCTATGGTGGTTATCATCACATCTTACATAGGACAAGAACTGTCTCCGTGTATCACCCTGAGTGAGAACACATGCTCCCATCAGACCCTATTGTCTGGATCATACTAACCATTAGTTAGGGGTGATAAACTGTACTAACATCAAGTTCTTCATGTACCTACTTCCACCGCATGGAAGTAAACCTTTAGGTCACACTCAAGAACTTTTGAACTTGCATCATGGTGTAGTTGAACCATCTCTCTCTCTTACATGTAGTTCAACTGGATCTGTCCCTTGACAGTACTCTCTCTTTTCTCTTAGATCATGTCATCTCGGTAAGGTGATCTACCATAACCCATATTGCATCTTGACCATCCTTGGTCCAGGAGAGACTTACCACAACATCCATAGTGATGAACTCCCATTCCCTCTTAGGGACTCTTTATCCTCTATATCAATTCACTGGGTTACTGGTATTCGTCCTTCACCTCCTAGCATGCATGGCGACAAGCCACATGCAACTTCATCTTAGGCATCCAAAGTACTACCGCAACTTACTATCTTAGTAGCACCATGGTGTATGACGAACTTAAAATCATGATCTCCTAAATGTCATGATTCCTCAAGGTTGATTCCTCAAAAACCCTAGAATACTCTAGTCATGGGTTTCATCACCTCCTTTTCCATAGAAGTGCATCTGAGGTTCTACAACCATCCTTCCATCACGAGAAGCCCTAAGATGGATAACTAGGCAACCACTAACTCGATCAATAGATCTCGTTACATATGAGTGTTAGCCAAGCATATCTCACAAACTTAGGGTTCACCTAACCCCTTCTTCCAGCCTGTCCACTAGCTAAACTAGATAGCTACCTCTCAACAAGAGAATCCATTACCACTTGACATCCTTGTGTTAGGTAATGTTGAAGACATACACTTCCATGCATTCCACTTGCTATCTCATCTCGGACTCTAAGTCTATCTTCATCAAGAAAACTCAAGGATCATCCTCTTGGTTATCGAACTCAACCTTGTATAACTCATAAATTTCACATAGCTCATGATAAAAACATCCTCATAAGATGACTACCATAGTTCTCTTGATGTTTGTAAACCATCCACACATCATACACTCTACAAAGGTATCTCTATCCTCATATCTCATAGAAACGTTTCACCTCACATTATCTTTATCCTTAGTGTATGGCATACGTGCTACCCTATGTCTCACCCCCATAACAAGAGGAAATAAGCATTTGGCAGCTGTCCAAACACAAAGTTCTTCCCATTATAAGAGTAGAGATGGTGCATCCCACCTTGCCGATACACCTTCCAATGTCAGTTGAAACGTGCAACACATGTCTCTATATCATGATCATCTCGATATCAAAGTTACTTCCATGAAAAACTAATTTCGAACCCACTCGGGTCATCATACCATCCTTGGTCATCTCCTCTAGGTCTGTAGGGTGTCGGTAGTTTTGTGGTCATCCCTCTTCCCTTATGTATCCAGAGAGTGCCCTCCTCATCTTCCCTTTGGGTCCCATGAGTTCATGAAAGTGATCAATCTCCTAACCCATGGCCCTCAGACAATGATAGTTGTTACCTCTCGACCCTATGGTCATGTGCAACTAGAGAATTAGGCAACTCCTACTCCCATCTATCTTATCCCTACCTGACCATAGGATAGACTTAGGATTCTAACATAGCACATGTCCAACATAGAACCTTACCCAAGTCTCCATCATCTTTCTCTGCATTCTGGGTCTGACTTACATCCTTTCATAGGGGTCATGGAGACCTATCTACCTTAGTCAGGCCCTATACTGGTTACCTCCATGGTAACACATCCACATGCACTTAGAGATGATTATCTATGGGTCTACAGGTTCATTCACATACTATGTACTCTCCACTTATCTTCTCAAGACTCTACGAGACCTCTTAAGGTTACCTCAAACCCAACAAAAGTTGATCCATACCCTACAAAAGGGTACCTCTCCTAGGATGGGAGGAAACTATATCTTGATAGAAACCAAGGTCACAAACATCCCTACGTCTAGGGTTTACACCCACATGAGCATGCTTAGCCCTAGCAAGCTACTAAGGCACATATCTAACAAATAGACCACCTTCTAAACTATACTAGGTCTCCATGATAGGTCATACTTGTTCTCAATCCTCAACATTTGACCAAGATCATACCTGCCCATGTCACCAACTTATATGCTGGGGTTCAACAAACATACACCTCAATTTGAGGGGTTTCCCTTTCCTCTAAACCTGAGGAGTGCCATGCTCGAGTCTATGGAAACTCATATCTCATCATGCACCTTGGGTGCACCAGGTACTACTACTTCCCCTCTTAGGTCTAGGAACCCTAGGTTCACTTTTCTACAAGAGTTGTCCAACTGCATGCTCATCATTCTAACCATGAACCCAACATGTACGAGGTACATCACACATGTACTATTATCCTTCCATTAGAATAACACCTCAGAGTTGAGTCCTCCTCAAGGACAACCATCTAGGTATGATGCCTTCCAACTTATTACTAAACCTCCTCAGTGTCTAAGGAACTCTTCTTCCTATCCTTAGAAGGTAAGAACCTACATAATTTGCACATATGTACCAATAGTCTCATCCTTCTTCTAGGGTTTAGTTCCTCTAAAGGCAACCAAGAACCACAAGGACCATGCACGAGGCAACCACAACCATCCACTTAGGTCGTAACATACTCAACTCCTCAGGGTTCCTCATATCTCAGAGTCTAATCTTCCATCCTTCTTGCTCGAGTCTTTCTCTCCCTCTCTAGAGCTAACCCTACAAACACCTTTCCACTATAGGTTCTCTCTCTAAGGTGGATCAAGCTCATATGCATACACCTAAATGGGTGAAACCTATGTTCACTTGAGATTATCTATGGCTCTTTATTCTTAGCTCATAATTTATCCAACATGCCCTTCTGGCCTAGGTTTTGAACTACTTCCAACACTAGTAACATACTCAAGATTCATACTATCCCATGCTCATATCAGCCCATAGGGTTTCTATATGGTCATCACTAACTTCATCAATGAAGGAGTTATCCTTCACCCTAACATGCATGACCCCTTTCCAGGTTGGGTCGCCCAAATGACACTAAGCCAACCAACCTCACATAGCTCATAATTCTCATAGGTATCCAAAACCAAAAGCATGTCAACCCACACACATGGTCAACCATGACATCTAACTCATCATGTCATCTCTCTCTCTAACCACCACTTAGGGTTAGGGTTAGCATCATCCTCATAAGATGTGTCAGGTTTCTATCTTTAATGGAGGTTTCTTCCTCTGAGACCAACTCTCTACTTCATCGTCCTGATAAGAAGGTCTAACCTCAGGTCTCTCTTGAGGGTATGACAACACATGTCATATGAACTAAGCATGCAACTATTCTTTAATTTACGCTTAAACTATTAAGCTTATGTCCATGACATCTTATTTACATGCTTTTAATTAATTTGGTGAAGGATTCCTTAACCTTATTATACATACCCTGACCTCAAGAGGGTGAGGAAGAGAGAGAAAAACCCTAAACCTTAGAATCTTAATAGAATTAGGCTTGAGAAGGGACGAAAATATATGAGAGAGTCCTAAAGGTATCTTATTTCGAGTCAGATCCTAAGACATTGGCCAAGCAGTCACAGAGATCTGGGAGTCCTCGTATTCTGACTAGCGGTGCGGAGGAAAATATTGCCAGCCCCCGAACATGATCCTTTTCTAGACACCTCAATCTTTCAGAAAATCCTCTAATAACTCCCTCATTTCTATGGAATTTGTAAAATTTAATAATTACTAAATATTAAATGAGGAACCAATGCTCTGATACCAAATGTAACCACCCCGCCTCCCGATAACCCCAAATTAAGGGAGACCAAGAGGTCAGATCTGTTATCCCAATTAACCGGATCAATGGTGCGACAAGTAATCAATAATAATTACTAAATTATACCAAAACTATACTGAAAGTTGGAATAAAATAAAACTTTGCATACCTTTTTCGAAAATTTGAATATCTAACTTCTATCCACATCTGGACTCTATTCTAACTAATTTTCCTTGCACTTTATTTCTTAATTGCACAATATGCCACTTTACTATTTGTCCTTTTCAATTTGTACCTAAAAGGTCGACAAACAAAATGTCAGTCAACATAAATGAATATGTTGATATGTGGGGACAACCAAAAATGGTGCAACTAACCGTAACAACATATTGCAAGCAATTATGGTTTAGCAAGCCAACTTTACATTTTAAACATAACTACTCAATCCATACATACCCTAGCCTCTACGTTGTCCCTACAGTGGACTTGGATACTACCTCTCATATGGTAGATCCCAATTAACCCTGCATGATCCTACCTAACCGGTTGATCAATATCTAGGGTTGAAGAGTCGCACGACACTACCCACAGGTAGCCCAATCACTAACTCATTTGAAGAGTCGCATGGCACTACCCATATGTAGCCCAATCACTGACTCATGATAACCTGAGGGTCATGCCTAACAGGTAGACCATGTACTATGTGACCCTTTTCATCATTAGCAAAGCCACAGAGGAGGACCAGGATATGAGCTAGTCATGTATACATATTTATGCTGGTAGTCATAGTCCCTTTATAGTTGCAAGAAATAAAAGTCATCCAAGAATTTATTTTCAGGCAACCGATAAAACATCTGGGAATTTCTGTGAAACTATAGTGATTAACCATAAGTGTAACCACATACCTGATCCAGACTAACTTGATGTCCAAGCAAGAATATTCAAGAACAATCAATCAAGCAATCAATAATATCCTGAAATTAATGCATAACATCCAAGTTCTATTGTTTTATCCAAAACATTCTCAAGATCGACTTGGATTCAACCTTAGGATTTGTAGTCCAAATTTAGGTTTGTATTAGGGTTTTAGCCTCCATTATGCATTTATCAGTTTAATGCTCTTTTAGTTCAAAAACCCTAATTTCAACATCATAGGCACAATTGAAAGTCAATTAAGTCTATTATGCCTCTTTTACACTAAAACTACCATCTTTACCTTTTAAGTCATGACACGATCATTAAGGCCAATTATCATCTTTGGTTTCTTCTGTATTAACAACTCATAATTTATTATGGTCTAATTCACATATGAACTCTATTTATCACTAATTCCATATTCATCCATTAGAAAACCCTAATTATCATATTAAGGGTATTTATCCACAATTAGAAACTTTCATACTCGATATATCTTAGAATCATCATATCTCATCTTTATTCATGGATTTGAACAATTAAAGCCATTAAGAGTCATAATTATCAAAATTAGGGTTTCAAGGCCCATTCAAGCATATTCATGTACATGGAACCTTAAATTAATCAAACTATGCATAAAGATAATCTTTTTGCATCTAATGTGCCATTTTTATAATCAACAGGTTAATATCAACTTTAAACATCCATACAACCCTTCCTAATTCATTACTCATCAAAGATTAGGGTTTTCATCAATTAAACCATTAAAGATATCATATTTTCATACTTTTTGAATTGCAAGAAGAATTAAGCTTTAAATATAAATTCATTGTGTTCCTCTCACTCTGAGGATAATTTTTCATATATTGATTTTATTCATCGGAGCTTCCTATCAAAAGTTATGATTTTTGCAAGAAAAGACATTAACTTGAATTATCTGTTATTTCTAGAAAAAACGTCGGTCGTTGGATTGATGATCCGCTGGACCGGGTTGGATCCAACAACCTGTGATCACGCACCCCACCCACGATTGAAAAGAAGTAAAAAGTCAGCTATGCTCTTACCTAGTAAATGCAAGTGTGAGGGCAAATGGGTCATTTACCCCTTATCTTCTTCAACCTCAGGCTGGCTCGCGAGCAACCCTAGCCGAGTCAACTCAGGAGTTGACTTCGGGCATATGTGTGCATCCGATCAATCTAGTTAGTCTAGGAGCTTCGACTGCTCATCATGAACCTACCTGACCCCTCAATCATGGGTTGGCTCTGTTCTTTCACTTCCAGCGAGCGGCCGACACTCTGACAATGGTGGCAGCTAGTCGAGGAAGAAGATCAGGGTCTTTGGCCAAATTGAACGCACCAACAGGTGCCTCGTTGCTCTCCGAAGTCGTGGGGGTATAGTTTAGATGTGCAGGGATCCTCGAGCGCCCTCCCCTATATATAGGGTCGACTATATGAGTCCCACGATTTGGGAACTTCCGCGTTTATCGACAAAACTACCCATGAATTGGGTTAATCTTTCTCAGAATGAACTCCTCAAGGTGATGGACTCATCCACACCTCAGGTTATTGCATAAATCGTGAGAAAGATTGGATTCCTTTCCCACTCCCTTTCCTTCAGTGAAACAAGGTGGACGATGCACAACCACCGTCAGATCCATGGTCCCCTGGACCACGCGGGGAATATGATGGTTGTCATCGTCCCCTTGTTTCCCTTGTCTTTTAAATAAGGAAAATTATGTGTTATTCAAAGGAAACTTGTAAATTCTAAATCTCTCTCTTCGTTTATTATTTTTCACTCAAATTTTAGAGGAAACTCTATCTTGGCATTATCTACTAGTGTATTAAATTTGAAACCCAAATTCCAAAGAAAAATGGTGTTCCCTTCATATGCAAGTGATTTATTAATACAACCAAATTAATTGATATTTCCTCTTTCTTTTGCCATTATGTTATCATCTTGGATTCCTTGGACCTCAAGGAACCCTAAAGGCACGAAATCCCATCTTGGGGAAATATTCCTTTTCCATTTCTCTTATCCTTAATCCTTTTCTTACTTATTTCTTTATTAAAATATTTCTTTTCAATGATTTCTCTTTATCTTTTATTTCCTTTCCCTCTTTTCCTATTTCTTTCATTATAAATCACATATAAACAAAATTTACTCAATTTTGGCCATTAATGGCACCTTCTAGAGATTTCCATGTATTTCTCATAAATATATTGCTTAATATTCATTTCTTGTATCTTTTTCTACTATTTGGACATTTCTTCTTTTCTTTTCTTTTATATCCATTATGGGATTAACATAATAATAGGAACCACGAAATTCCTATCAAAGGAATAATTGCAAATAAATCCATCCTTTGAAGCAAAGCATACAAACTTTTCAATTAAGTACATATTCATAAAATCATTACATTTCAATTATGAAAAAATATGTAAAATTGGGGTTGTAACAATATCGGTGGTGAGATGCTCCTTGTCGCCATGTTCTCCTACTGTCTTAGTGTGTTCCACTTTGTGTGGCTATTCTCAGCTATAAGATTACTCGTCATCTTCTCTTGAGGTTGTTGTCCATGGCCACCGCCATGAAGCAAGGAAACAGTGAGGAATGGACAATTTCATGCTCCTCCTCTATATCCATCTTTCTTCAAAAACATTCGATCATTCTTCCTGTACCTAGTCAGACTGTATAGCATGATCGGGGAGATCTTGACCAGCAAATCCTTAAGATCGCTGGCTATGCTCTATCGATTTTGGGCGTTTTCAATTCAGGCACTCTCTGCTCAAGAAAACACTTCTGAAAGATCCTAAAAACCACCAAGGACTCACCACTTTCATCTAACCATGGTGGTAAATACCCATAACACACACCATACTTCATCTTCATCATCAATAGATTGGGGCTCAATGGCCAAGGAAGTTTGTGTTCTCACATGGGTTTTTCTCCTTGGACATCCCTTGACCTATAACTTATTTCATATATACCTCTCTTTCTACGAGCTCTCCTTTAACTTGGTTTCATTCTTCTATGCCGACGCTACTCTCCACAATGGAGAAATAGTAGAAAGAGGGAGACCGCTCTATCTCTTATAGTGGCCAAATAATACATTCCATGTATCAAACATTTGCTTTCATCCCCACAAAGGCAACTGCTAATTTAGTTTCCCCTTGCACCCCACGCTCAACGTCGTGGACGGGGCCAGAGGGGCGCTTCCATAACACCCACGATTTTCCTTAGAGACCGAAGCTGCGAGAAGAGTTATGTGTCATCCGATCTGCCACATCCTAGGGCTAGGGTTTGCTCATGTCACCAATCTACAACGGAACCTGGGCTAGGGCCGCATGCCAATTGTTATATCACAACTTAGGATAGATAATTAATACGCCTATTATTAAAGTCACCAATACATGCATCATTGCACCAATGTCAAATCATTAAATCTCCTTCTAGGAACTTCAAAACTTTTTTGAAATTTGAACCATAGATTTACAATAATGCAAGCTACATCCTCTTCTATTTTTGTTTCAAGTTATCACTAATTGACCAATCAACAACTTATTCCAAAATAGCACATACCTAAAGGCATTAATCATGCTATTAACGTCAAATAACTTTCAACTTCTACCAAATTGATGGAAGCACCTTCCTATGATTAATACATACATACATTTTCGAATCTCAAACCCATGAACATGATTATTCGATTGTGTATTCAAAAATACCAAAAGTTCACTCCATCACATCCTACACACCTTATAAGAAATTTTTTCCTTGAAATTGAGCCAAAACTCAATCGGTTACATCATATACATCTTAGAAGAAATTGTGTCCTCGAAATTAAGACACCTCTTACTTCAAGGAATTTGATCCATATGTAGGACTCCACTCTATGTGCAACATATCCACATAGGATACCTAGGACCATATATCCAAAGCACTTCTAAGAGATTTTAAAACATCTAGGGTCAACCACCCACCATATAACATTTTACCATGCTTAGGTTGTGACACACTTCCTATTAGAATTTGTGTACTCATTTCACCCAAGCATAATATTTAAACACTAGATTATACATGATATTTTTTACAATTTAGGACTTACATCCAAATTTTATCCAAGCATCAGGTTCTAACATTATGTCATCATTTTAGGAAAATTTATTTACAATTAAATCAATTTTTCCATATAGATCATAATAAGGTGTTATCATCATAGTATTGTATTATTTTTTACAACATATTCAACATACTCATTAAGCACTAATATTAACACCTTGTCTGTCATATGTTATATGTCATTAACATGATCACATTTTAGTCACATATTAGGTTACAAACTTTTGTACTGACTTCATAACTTGATTAACCAACTATCTCACATTATCATCATTATTCATGTATATGGTTAACCATTTGTACATTGATATATGTTAAACCATCACTAGGTTTTCCATCATGACATATTTGTATATCACATCTTGAGATTAGATCACATTTATACACATTTTTATATCATGATTGTGCTAAAGAAGCTTACACAAGTTGCTTTTTAAACATGTATTAAAACTTTATCTAGTCCAATTGAGGTTCTCCTGAGTCGTATCATGATGGTAGTGTCATGCTCAGTCTCTTTGAGCTCACTCAACTATATGAGTATCTCATATGCATATACTTGATTTTTACTCTTTGTTCTAGGGTTATTAGGTTGACCTCAATGACACCAGTGATATCTTACAAACTCTAGCCACATAAGCACAAAACAAAACATGATATGACATTCTCTTCATAGGTCTTTACCCATGAGACATACATATCTAAAACTCTATTATTTATCCAGACACTAGATTCCTACAAGGAACCACCAACCCGAGCTTGAGGTTTTATAGAAACTAACACATTTTACCTCCTCCAGGGTATTAGAACTCTCTCTCCCTCACCTAGATGGTAGGTTCTCATATTCATATTTGCATATATAACCAGCCTATCTCTAAACTCTAGGGTTTGTTCCTCTCAAGGACATCTAGGGTTCAAGACATCTATAAGAATCATGCATTAAGCAACTCTACTCGTCCACTCAGGAGTAGTCTAGTTTATGACATATCATATCACATATTTCGCATCATTATCATATCATAGAGTTTAGGTTCTCTAACCTTCTCCTAATGGGTCTCACTCTTTCTAGAGTTAACCCTAAAACTGGTCCTAACACTAGAGGTCCTCCTTTGTAAAAAAGATTGAGGCTCTTACTGATTCACATCCTTATCTTTACTTAACATATATTATCTCATAAAATCCTAGTTACTTGCATCATTAAAACTCATCTTGCATCCTCAAAACTGAACTTAAGTCCTCGTAGATATACATATATCATCATAAACCATCTTATATCATCTCTATACATCTTAGATCATGATCTAATCACATTCCATCTATCACATATTCCAACAAGGCTCTAGACATCTAATCTAGAACTATTCTCTCTTCTAGACTAATGTCACTCACTTTCACTTAGGTTTCATGGCCACCTCCTACTCGTACACGTGTGGGGACACATTTTTGAAATACATATATAAGAAAATATTATATAGTTTTTCTCTGATAAAATAAGCGTCAGAGAAAACTATTAAGGTTTGATCCGATTGGAATTAAAAACCAAATCCATAAAATGAGTGTCCCACACATAGTAGAGAGTACAGTGCCATGAAAACTAGTGAAAAGGGTGAGAAAATGGTGTAGACTAGTGTAGCGACTCTATACAACAAGTGCCATATGTATAGGGTTTCTCTTCCCTTGATGCACATCATTTGCAAATAATGTAACTTCCCACACTGCTACATTATAAGGAAAGAATGACATCTTAGGACTTGCTATAACAACAAGCACTAGTCTAGACCTAGTTCTCAGACATCTAGGTGCTAACCTAGGGGATAGGTCAGATCTAGTCTCAATAAGATGTCTAATCTAACCCTAAAGATGTTCAAGTTTAAGGTTTTCTTTAGTTTTGAGTTGCATAATGAGAAAATGTCAGGCTTTGCTATTGTTCATGCTCTAATACCACCTGTGATGTCCCCAAATATTCTAAAACTTAATCTAATGTGTAAAGTCCAAATTAAAACACTCATCTTAGTGAGAATCCCAATGTTAACACCCTCGCTAGGCTAAGGAGAAGAAAATTAGAGGAAGTCAGAAGGAAACAACAGTAGCACACGCACATGAACAATAAACAAAATCATACAACACAAGCTCACCATTCAACATATAATTACATAATGGATTGTTATAACATATGATATTACATATTGAACATCAAACTTCTACATAGACATGTACTACCACAAAACAACAGATCTTAAGACAATAGGTCCACCTGTACATCAGCTCATCACACAACTCTCAACTATCCGAGTTCTTCGAGATCATAAGTCCACAACCTAAACAAAACATTACATGTGGTACACGTCAGAACAATATTCAAGAATATTGTACTGAGTACGCCTACATGTCCTTTTATATACCTCTCATTACTAAGTATGGAAATAAGATAAAACTAGAACTTGGCAGCAATAAACAAATATAACAAAAGGCATATACTTGAAAAAAGATATTTCTTAACAAAAGAGAACACATATTTTAAGCATATTTCCATCATATATATCATACATCTACCACCAAAGGGATAGATGTTTTTAGGCCTTATGATCTCCTACTAAAGAGTTAGATCATGTATACAATGTGATCTCCTACCAAGGAGTTAGATCACTTCAATGCATTGTACTACCAAAGAGTTTAGTTCTATCATATGATGGATCAGATATCTTATGTTTCATGTTTTCATAGACATATAAGTATGGAGAAACAAGCAAGATAACATACAAGAAGAATCATTTTATCCAATATCATATGCTAAACCTTTTACTACGCATATAATACAAGCATATTGTATAATAAGCCAAGTAAGAGGTAATAGCGTACCTTGAAGAGAGATATCCTAACCCATATTCCTGATGTCAACTATATCCTTGTTAAACATGATTAAGATAAGATCATATACTATCATCATATTCTCTATCACCTTAACCCTAGTTATGATTCATTAGGGCCTGCTTAGTTCATTAGGATATGCGCATCATTACTTGTCTTATCTTCTTGCAATTAGGTTACTGGTATTATGTTAGTGGTCTTAGATTCTAGGTTAAGATACATAATTTGATTATTTGATTACATTCAATTTTGTGCACATATTAATAATAGGTTACATGTATTAATATTGTATGGGTTTTCTCATCATTTTCGGATCATTTAACATGTAAAATTTATGATCCCATAATTAAATTTGAGGTTCCATATACTGATATGAGCCTGCTCTATAATTTCTAGGGTTTCTTGAGTAGATTTGTATCTATTGCACATTAATTAGGGTTATTAGCCCTAATTAGCCACATTAAGCAAATTACATGATTTTGTGAACCAACATTATAATCACCGACATCCGATGCATTTTAAACATGATTATGGATTCACTAGCATTTTATCAAAAATTCAGACCATCGGTTGATATGTATTATCCATAAAACATGTGTATAACATTTTACATGATATCAAAAAAGATTTAAGTATAAAAAGTCTAATATGACAGTTCCATATTGTTCTACTCAATGTTCTAAACTTTTGGTACCTTGTTTGTAATTTTCTGACAAGTGAACTATTTATTATGAATTTTGTAAGATCTGAACATTTACGAAGGAATTTACCTTTTTAGGCCAATCAGAGGCCGTCCCATGTCCTTGAGGGTATCATTTCTCTTCACTTGGTTGTGTTGGGTTCATAGTAGAATTTGGTTAGTTTGCTGCCAGTTTGACTGGACCGCCCAATTCACTGTCCTTTGAACCCGATCTGATTCGCCTTCTCCTCCTTCTATTTCTTCCGCTCGACGCAGCGCTGGGCGCAAGGGTTCTCTGTCTGCAGTGTCGCAGAAGAGGGGCGATCTCGGCGAGGGATGGCCGTGTCTTCATCCCTCCTCCAAAGTGATATCAGTGGCGAGATGCTCCTTGTCACCATGTTCTCCTGCTGCCTCAGCCTATTCAACTTTGTGTGGCTATTCTCAGCGGTAGTATCACTCGTCATCTTCTCTTGAGCTTGTATTCCATGGCCACCGCCATGAAGCAAGGAAACAGTGAGGAATTGATGATTTCATGCTCCTCCTCTATAACCATCTTTCTTCGGAAACATTCGGTCATTCTTCCTCTACCCATTCGGCCTCTGTAGCTTGGTCGAGGAGGTGTTGACCAACAAATCCTTGAGATCGCTGGCTATGCTCTGCCGATTTTGGGTGTTTTCAATGCAGGCACTCTCAACTCTATAAAACACTTCTAAAAGATCCGAAACACCACCAAGGACTCACCACTTTTGTTTAACTGTGGTGGTAAACACCCATAACACACACCGGACTTCATCGTCCTCATCCGCAGACTGGAGCTTTATGGACAAGGAAGTTTGTGTTCTCACATGGGTTTTTCTCCTCAGGCATCCCTTGATCTAGAACTTCTTTCATCTCTACCTCTCTTTCTCTGATCTCTCCTCTAAATTGGTTTCATTCTTCTGTGTCGAAGCTGCTCTCCAAGATGGAGAAGTAGTAGGAAGAGGGAGACCACTCTATCTCTTATGGTGGCCAAATAATAAATTCAAGGTATCAAATGTTTGCTTTCATCCCCACAAAGGAAACTGATCATTTAGTTTCTCCTTGCACCCCACATTCAACATCATGGATGGGACTAGAGGCATGTGTTACGACCCCACCTCCCGATAACCCCCAATTAAGGGAGACCGAGAGGTCGAAGCCGCACCCATAACTTCTGGATCAAAGGTTCTGCAATTAACCAAGAATAATTATCAAATTTTAACAGACTAAACGGGAAAACTGTAAGAAAATAAAAACTTTGCATACCTTTTAAAACTGGGATATCAAAAATTCTATCCACACATATACTAATCTATCTAATCCTACTTTGCACTTTAATACTCATTTAATACCACATATCCCACTTTACTATTTGTACTTTTCATTGTACCTAAAATGCCGACAAACAAAACGTCAGTCAGCAAGAAGCTGGTATGTGGGGGAAACAATAATCATGAAAATATGTTAACAAAGTAATCATTGAATTAATCATTTAAAAACCAAGATTACATTTTAAGCCACACTACTCAATCCTTACCTATCCCATAACTCTGTGCTATCCCTGCAGTGGACTTGTATGCTACCTCTCTTTTAGGTAGATTCTTACCCCCATGGACCTACCTTACAGGTAGCCAATACCTAGGGTAATAGAGTCGCATGGCACTACCCGAAGGTAGCCCAATATCTAACTCAATGTGACTTGATGGACCTACCCCATTGGTAGCCATGTACTAAGTCATCCAATGACCTGATGGACCTACCCCATAGGTAGCCATGTACTAGGTCAACTAATAAGCCACAGAGGGGACCAGGATCTGAGCTAGTAGGCACATATCTTATGTGATAGTCATATCCACATTATAGTTTGCATGAATTAAATTCATCCAACAGTAATTCAAGTCATCGATGAATACTTCGGAAAAACCTCGGGAAACTAACTCGAGATATTCATAAGCATAACCACATACCTGATTTGATGATTTCACAAGCATTAAGCAAATCCAACCAAGAATGCAATACAATTAAGCAAATCAACAATCACATAATTCCTGAAAAGAATATGTACTCTACTTATTACACACTTTATCAAGAATCTACTTTATTGACTATGATTCACTTTCTAGGGTTTCTAATCCGCATTAAGGTTTCATTAATATTCATTAGGGTTTCTTAGATCAATTTCTCAAACTTTATCCCTTTTAGGTCAACAAACCCTAAAATACTCTTTTCTACTTAGATGAACCTTAATTTCTCAACTATCCATTTTAATAGTATTTTATACCCAAATTGACTTAGGATCATCATATCCCTATTTATTTATGGATTTGAACAATTAAAACAATTAAAAGACATATTCACCTAAATTAGGGTTTTCAAGCTCATTAATGCATATTCATGCACGAAACCCTAAATTAAGCCAATTATATAAAAAGATCAAATTTTTAATTTCTATCTTCACATTTATCAACAACAGGTTAATATTGGCTTGAATTATCCATTGAACAACATTAAATCCATCTATCATCAAATCTAAGGGGTTTTCATTAATTAAATCATTAAAGATGATAACTTTATGTACTTTTCAAATTTCAAGCACATTTATGCACATAATATCTAAATTAAAATAATTATGTGCAAAGATCCTCCTTTTCGATCTTAAAGTACCTTTTTTAAATTAACAGGTTATTATCAACTTTAATGATCCATTAAACCCTATTAAACACTTTATTCATTTCCAAATAGGGTTTCTTAATCTTTAATTCATTAAAGATGATAATTTACACTACTTTTCGAATATTAAGAGGAATTAGCTTCTAAACATATTTTTATTGAATTCCCCTCGTTCTGTGGATCAATTTTCATATAAGATTTGTCTCAAACCGAGTTTCCTAGAATTAGTTATGATTTTTGCAAGGATTCACTTACTTGGCCAATCAGATTGCGCCACGTTGCTCGACTTCATGCAACGTTGCTAATCAGGAAACATAATGCAAAGTCAGTTTGCCCCTGACTAAGAGGCAAGCTCCTTAACTCATGGAGGGGTATAAACGTCCATAGCTCGTTTGGTCATCTTCTTCCTCTGGAACCCTGTGCAGTCGTGATCCTACAGCCTAGCGTGGGCTGCCCCTTCCTCCTTGGGCCACGATCTTCACCAGAAGCTCCCTCTCTGCCTCTGCCATGATCTGGTGCACGTGGGGCACCTCTTGATTGCAACCAAGGAGGTCGCTTTGTTGCTAATCAGGCCAGACTCCATCAGCCATCATAGCAGCCTAACTGCTACTGCTGCACGTAGCTAGGAGGAGGTGGATGACCACTGAGCATCTACTTGATATCGTGGGATCAGCACGACCCTATTGTATCTCTTCCATGGCTCCTCATCTCTAGGTATAGGGTTAAACCCTCATCGTTAGGGTTATAACGGAAAGAATAAGGAGAATAGGTTGAAGAAATGTGGGGTTCTCCTTCCCTTCGAACCAGAGCTCTACCCCTTATATAGGGGTGAGAAATGAAGCCCTAGGTAGGCTTATACACAACTCAAAGAGTCCCTTTCCAAAAGGATTCATATTCCTTCTAGGATAAGTATTCTTCTCTCTCCTCATTATCCTTTTGTTAAAAAAAATTTCATGGATAATTGGATAAACAAAAATCCTTTCTCTTTTTATCATTATTCTTGCATTTTAATCCATTAACAACGAAATTATATTTCCTTTTGTTGAAACACTACTTCCTTTTAACAATACCTCATAATTATTCATTATGCATCATATTATCTTCTTATTTGACTTTATTGGTATTTTCTTTTTCCTCTTTCTTCATTGGGACTCCTTATATCCCAAGAAACTCTATGATTTCAAAATCCTTTTTATTGGATATTCATTATCCTTCTAGATGCATCTAAATGCATTATTCTTCATTATCTTGTTTTATTCTTATTAAAATATTTCCTTTTGAGGATTTCTCTTTATTTCTCTTTTATTTTCCTCATTGGTATTCCTTTTATCATTAGGAATCCTTGGGATACGAAATTCCACCAAGGATAACCCCATTGTACCTCTTTTCACCTATTTTCCACATTTCATCATTGTTTTCAATTTATTTCTTAATAAAGAAATACTTAATTAATATTTTTTTATTGCCTTTTCTTTGCAACTTTGGACTCCTTGGACCCCAAGGAACCCAAGAGGCACAAAATCCATCCTTGGATTACATTCTTTTGCCTTCCAGATGTTTCCACATTTTTCTTTTCTCAAATATTCAATTATTCATTCACTAATTGAATTTTCTTGTTATTTGGGCCCAATAGCCAATAAAGCCCACAACACAAACATCAAGGCTATTGTAAACGAAATCCATTTATTCAAAACAAATTATATCATTGGTTGTTCAAATATCTTTAATATGAGAAATTACATTTCTCACCAAATGAACCCAAAAATTGGGGTTGTAACAACGCGCTTGACCGGCCTAAATCGCGCGTCCTAAAATTGGAGGCGGATTTGAGGTAGTCGAGCTTTACATTTATAAACCCGAATCCTTCTAGGCCCCCTCAACTTTGTTTACGGGGTCGAAGTAGATATACAGGGTTGAACACATGGACAAGGGGGGTAGTGTTGAGAACCCAGAATCGACACGCTACACTCCGACAGGTATAAAGAGATATAAATTCCCAAAGGGGAAACAACAAGATGTCACAAATAAAACAAAGAAAACTATCTCCAACTGGAGCTACAAGGGAGGTTTAAGGTTTTAGTCATTTAGCAGTTTTTAGGGGTTTTCATGCAACATAAACAGAAAGATAAAACCAGACCTAGAGCAAGATGCGAAGGATAAGACTACAGTAAAACAAGCGGCAACGGTAACGTCCAGCACCCCTCCTCTTAGAGCGGGTACCCCTAACCAAGCATCAACACCCCTCTCGAGGTTGCTGGACTTAAGTTAGAGTGGACAGTTATCGAAACAACTCCGTTCCAGGCACTCTCGTACTCTAGAATCAGACCAAACACTAGAGACACAACACGACTCTCGAAGTTGTTGCGACGGGAAAACACGATTCGGTAGCTAAGCGAAACGCGATCCAAACATG
Organism: Alisma plantago-aquatica; assembly: GCA_963693085.1. Classification (NCBI taxonomy): domain Eukaryota; kingdom Viridiplantae; phylum Streptophyta; class Magnoliopsida; order Alismatales; family Alismataceae; genus Alisma; species Alisma plantago-aquatica. Next base: position 361,954,886 of record OY856411.1, on the reverse strand, counting down.
CAAGCTAGAGTTCAGATATCAAACATAGCAGTTTACCCGATATATCACATCAAGCATATAGCAGCAAGTAAAGAAGCATTTCCATTTCCATAAATATTAAAGGTCTTAACTACAATGCGTAAATAAAGAATTAAATGACAGAATTAAAGATAAGTGTTGCCTACTTGATGTAGAAGGACAACAGGCTACAGCGGCTCTCCAGCCCGATATCGGCCCGGGGCCTAGCCCGATACAGCAGTGTCGGGCGGCACACCCTCTCGGGCGGCACGCTTCGACGGCCGACTATATTGTTCAAGGACCTGGCCGATACGCTCAAGTCGGGCGACACACCCTCTTGGGCGGCATGCATGACGGGCGAAGCGTATCAGGTTCGATATCGTGTCGGGCATGGAGCGACGCGTCCTATTGTCGGGCACTTGTGTCGCTCATCGTTGTTGGCCGATATCGGCCCACAGTGTCACCCGGGACAGTCCTAAGTGAACCATCCCCTCCCTCTCGGGATGAGGGAGAGCTCACCTAGTGTCGCCTGACACGAGCACTGGGGCGCGATACTCCTGCTCTCGCAGTTCCTCCGAAGATCACTCGAAGCTCCGAAGTATCCGAACTGTCCGACCTCTCTTTTCGGCTCCCTATAGCTTCTATTTATAGGTAGCGGTTGGGGGAAGTTATGGTGCTCGACGCGCCACGTGTCCTCCGTATTCGCGAGTTTGGTGGACGGCCGATACACATATCGCCCGGCACGGGGATCTCGGCTATTGGTCATGTGACGGGTGGCGCCTTCCGGTGGGTGGTCCATGTCGGGCGACAGGCCATGGCTGTCAGGCGAGCTTGGGCTCCCTGTCGGGTAAAGGGCGTGTCATCCGTCAGCTTCTTCTTGTGCGGTATCCCCGTGTCGCGTGTCGTTGCAACCCGCCACCCTGTCGGGCAGTGCTTGTGTTGTATCGGGCCATTGGAAGGCCGGTGCAGGTTCGGACTTATTGCTTGTGGGCCGGGATGGCCTTATTGGGCCAAAACGGGAGGAAAATTCTGCAAAAGATGGAAGTATTGGATTAAGAGCATTGCTTGGCCAATTATTGCGAAAGTGCATATAAAAGAGAGGAAAATAGCAGAAAAGGGCAGTTTTGATAACAGAAAACAAGGCTAAAATGTCACCAAAATTGGTGTTATCAACTCCCCCAAACTTAGCGTTTTGATTATCCTCAATCAATATTTAAACTTTATTTTGTGATGCTTCTTCTTGCTTGGTACAGCTTTCACGCCAAGAGGTAAAGAAAGTATAGTAATGCCTTTAGAGATAATGTTGTCTCATTACGAACAAAAAGACCTTGCGTTTCCTGCCTTATTATTTCAGTAAAAGTTTTCCCTACAGCTTCAGCGAGACTTTAGCGTATGATTCCGAAGTTAGCTTCCACACCAAACAGCTTTATTTTCGGAGCAGAAAGTTGTGTAAAGGGGTAGGCTAAGGCTTTTTGGGTTTTTCATCTTGTTTCCCATTAGTCCATCCAGGTAAGGGTCCGTTAGCGGGCAAGTGGTCCCTACAGTCCAAGCCAGTTGGCTTTAGAGCAGTGATTTCACATCCTACGTACCACTGCCCCGGATCTACCATGCCTAAGGATGGGTACTTTTGGAAAAAAAGTGTGTATATATATATATATATTTCCTTTTCTCTTATTGGGCACAACTCTCATGCTTTTATTCACACTCATAAGGCTTCTCTCTCTTTTTGGGATTTTCATTGGGTAAGGTAAAACAAAGAGATTTCTTGCTGTTTGGGCAGCTTTTTCCTTCTCCATACTCGTCTCTTAGCTGTTTGCGAGATTATTATATTTTTCGAAATTTTTGGCGTGGAAAAACGTAATCTTCTGTTTGTTTGAAGCAGCATTATCAGAAAGATATAACATAACTTGTATCACATTAAGCTCAAAGAAAACTAACTTTGCAAGCAGTTGTATCAGGTTTTTACTAATATAGCAACTTTGTACATATGCATGGGAATAAAAGCAAAAATTTTTAAAAATTTTATATGAGCATATATATGTACACATGATACAGAAAAGAATCAAAAGAATAAAGAAACCGAGACAAAATTTTGTACCTCCCTCACTGGTACATGGTACCCCCCCCAAAGTTGCTCCACACTCTGTCCCAGAGTTGTGAAGTAGATAAGGTAGGGTAATGTTGATCTAGTGAGGGTTAGCTGATGAGCGTGCCTGCGTCAGATAGAAGCTCCCATATGTACTCTCCTCTCTTGCTGTGATAAACGATGTGCTGGAGCTGGTCAGGCGCTGCTTTGTTTTCTATCCACTCTAGGACAAAGATGCCACAGTCGTTAGATAGGGGAATCTATTGCGGGCTGTGGTGGTAGAACTGTAGTTTGTGCCATTTGCTTGCTTGTGTGTCCAGGAATGGTTGTATCATCTTTGCCACCTCGTCGTAGTATTTTCGAGTTAAGCGTTCGACGGGTGACAACGGTTCTGATGTACACGGTACTGGATGGTTCTTGTTGCTGTCCGAGCTGTTGTAAAAGATTCCTGCTCGTTGTCGAGTGTACACCGTCAAGAGCGTCCAATGGTTATAATGCAGAATTGGCAGAAAAATTTGGCTAGGGACCCCGCTTTCCAACTCTTCCAGAAAAAGCTTCTTTGCTCATGTTTCATCGGCAAGGCAGACGTCGTTGAACAACAAAGGATGGGCTATGTACACGAGTTTGAACTTTGGCTGTAATATTTGGATGCAAGCGGTAAATACAGATACTGCCATGAATCCTCCTTCTTTAACCACGTCCCTCATATCATCTACTGGGACTACCACATCGCATGCCTTGTAAATGACAACTCCCGGGGTAGCATCTGCTAACTTCAGAAGGATTTCGTCTACCTGCTCCTGTGTGAGCGTAGCACATGAGAAGCGATCGAAGTTTTTGATCAGCCCTTCTGTACCTCTAGGCGAAGCAGTGTCTTCCATCCCGCGCACTCTCCACAGGGTCTCCAACTGCTTGCCTGCCACGTGGGTGTCCGTTTCTAGTTCTGCCTCTTTCTCTACGGAGCTGCTGGATTGTGAAGATTCGTTCTCTTGGTCATCTTCCAGAAGCTTATCAGGTACCCCTGTGTCTCGAAAATAGCGCCCGTCTTTGATCAGTAGCATGGCATATATGCCCCTACGGTGATAGAAACATGTGCCCCTAAGGGCCCTCAAGTTGCCAAAAGTACTGAGCACCTCAATGGCACTTAAGATGACTAAGGCGCTATTTCCGCTTCCCTCTTCAGCCTGGACGAGGAAGTCACGAATAGAATAGAAGTTCCAAACGCCGCCATGACGTTTGGCTCCTTGCTTGATAGCTCGTAGAAGACGCAGCGGTAGAAGCCTCAGCTTTTGGTCCTCCGGGCGGCTGAAAGCAATTCCGGAGTGCGGCACCTCATCGTGACTACAGTTCAGCAGCCGGACGTCGTGATTCTTTAAGTCTTCTATGCAGAGGAACCAAAAGTTGCGGTGCTTGTATGGTGCCAACACGAGGTTAGGGCTATGCTCGTCAATGTGTAGCAGCATGTTGGTCACCGCAGTGGAGTCTTGTTCTCCCTTCATTATCCTTCTTGCCAAGGTCGGGGTGGCTGTGTATATTTTCTTCCGACCTGTCCTGCTGTCGATCTTTTCTATTATCGCATTTTCGAGGACCCTAAACAGTCCTTTTCCGATGACGGCCGGCGAGCGGAACATGCCGTGGAGCGTTCCCCGTCGTACGGAGAAGTACCCGTCGCTCCAGACGACGTCTTCTTCATCTGCCCGCGATCTTAGGACCTTGTCTAGAAGTCTCTGGTCTCTGATCGTCAAGCAGCCGATGGCCATTCTGTCGAAGTCGGCCATCTCGACGGAAGGTATCTCAGATGGCTCACGGAACCTGTCCGCCATCGAACGTCTTCCTCGGGGGAGGTGTCTTTCATTAGCTGCATACACGTCCCCCATTTCTCCCTCTGATTCGTCAGAAGAGTCTCCCCCGATGCTGATATCTTCGTTATCATCTTCAACTTCATCCAGGGAGACTGAGGGATTTTCTTCCTCTAGACCTAAGGAGTTCTCCTATCCTACTGGAGCTCCGTCTGTCGACTTTGGCTGCGTCCCCTCCTCAGGCGTTATGGATTTCTCACTGGAGGCGGACGGGGACGCCGATGTCGAAGCGGATGTTGATGAAGACGGAGAGCCACAGCTAGGGGGTGACGGAGACTGTCTCGGCTGCCTTCGACGTGGATGATCGTCACTTATGTCCATTATCTCCTCGAGCCTGTCTAGTCGTTGGAGAACTTGATGCATTGTTGCATTCAAAGCTTCTAGTCCGCCGGGAAGGCTCGCTAGAGACAGCAACTCTCTCTCTTGGATATTCAGCCTATTTTGGAAAGATGCGAACTTGCGGGTTAGGGAAATACAGGTAGCTGAGTTCATGTCTGTTACCTCCCGCAGGTTGTCGAGCTCGTGCCCGAGCAACTTTCCGAGCGACGGAGGAGTTCCGGAGGGTCTCCCTTCCGTCCATGCGACACCTTGCTCGCATGAAGGTCCACCAGGTGAGGTAGACTCTATATGAATTGTTTGCGTTGCTGATGCCGCCAGGCGAGGCGACGGTGCCCCTTCAGTAGCTATCGCCTTGCCTTTTTGTCGAGGAGGGTATGGCCGCGGTGCGGGCAAATGTTGCTCCACCTCCGCACTATTGGCGATCTCCTCACCTGCTACAAAAGGTGACACTAGCGGCGGCGTTGGTGTCAACTGAGCTCCCTTGAGCTCCATTCTGAGAATCTCGTCAAACACCCCATTGCTGGAGTCCGGTTGAGGTGTCTCTTTTACCTCTGGAGACATCACAGGGATGACAGGGACTGTGGCCGCCTCTTCCACGGCATCTCCCGGTGTTTCTGTCTCGGTGACCTCGACGATCACCGGTTCTTTCTCAGCTATCACCCTTCTTGTCGTGGCGGTGGCTGATACAGTTGGAGCTACGACAACTCTGCCAGCGGTTGTCATCGGTAGCTCTGGGGCGGCCCTTTCTAGGGCCCTGGTCGATGTGGTAAGAGCTGTGTTACTTGCTACAGCTTCAATCTCGGCGGTGGTGAAGATCAGTTTCTCTACGTCGTAATCGGCACAACGAGGGAGGGGGAGGAGTATATCTGTCCTCGAAAACTTGTAGAAGAAGTTCCTCCCCTCCCTCTTGACGATGTTGGTTCTTATCAAGTACTTGGTGTCAAACACCTCGTCACCTTGCATCCTCGAATGGCTGCGCGGCTGACTTGGGTACCCGAGTCCTACTGCGATGAGATTTACGATGCCACCCATGCAGTACTCCTTGGTGGCTTCCTTCATTGGGTGCATCCTATTCAGCAAAAACCGACCGAGGTTGATTACTCGACCCTCCATTATGTGCCACATGACGTGGAGCTCTTCTTTGTAGATGATGCTGGACTCGTTCTTGCTGAACAGCAAGCATGCCACCAGCTTGTGCACTATCCTCCAGAAGCAGGAGTGCACCGCCACGACCTTTCTCCCCAGTTTGAATGAAGATTCGCCAGTAAGCTTTCCCCAAAGCTGCACGGGATCGAACCCGTCTCCCTCTGTGATCCTCTCACCATTGTACATCAGGTTCTTCTCCTCCTCATTGGAGGAGAAGATCTTGTTCAACAGCTTCTTGGAGAGGATGTACTCCGAATTGTAGAGTCGGGCATGGAGCCTGTCTGGCCTGCCAAATTCTTCTCTCTCCGCCACAGAGTTCTTTACCCAGTGGAGAGAAGACATAAACTCCATCGTCATCTTAGTGTATGAAGAAGACCGGCTGAAACAGATCTTCTTCAGTCCTGCCGCAGCCAGTACGCTCTTCAGCCTCTTCACAATTCCTATCTCAGGAAACGAGGCTCTATGGCAGAACCTACTCAAACGGTAGATCTTGGTCACCAGCTCGGCATATCGGCGAGCGTGCTCTTCGTCTCTTGGTTCGAAACTCCCTGATAAGAGCTCCGGGAGTACCGCTGCTGCTGGAGGTGTCGGTGTTGGGGCTGGAGCTGCCACTTCTCCAACCCTCACCCTCTTCTCGGATGTCGACACCCCAGCTGGTCCTGGGTTCGGGCATTTCTACCCGGTAGTTGGTGCTTCTGCGGCAGTCGCGGGGTAGATCCTTCTTCCTTGTGCGTCAACAGGGACAACAATTGATTTGGTGTGTGCCATCTCTGTAAGCGAATAAACAAACTCCTTGATTAATTAAATATGATGACGCTGTATTTAGACTGAAAGCGCGAGGTTCCCAAACCCCTGTATCAGGCGATACGAGGTTTTCAAAAGTGAAGTCTCGTGCCCGATATGCGGTGTGGGTGACGCTCGCCACGCGATAAGACCAAGGCGATACACGTCAGGACTGTCGGGCGATACGGGGCAAAGATGAGCAACACGGATATCGCCCGTCATGGCATATCAGGCAGACGTGAAAAAAAAGGTACGTTGTGCGACATCCATATCGGGCGATACAAGGCTGCTCAGCACAAAATCTGTAAGGTCGATAAGTTACTCGCTCAAAGATGGAGACGTGTCGGGCGGCACGGTCCGCCGCGCGATAGGGTATGTCGGGTGATAGGGTATGTCGGGCGATAGGGTATGTCGACCATTACCTTGTTGTGATCTGTACTTCCACACGATACGAGAGTAAGGCAGTCTTGCGCGACACGGGAGCAAAAGCACAAGGTCTTAGCACGATACGGGAGCAAGAAAACAATAAGGCAAGGAGCCCGACACGGTAAAAACTCACCCCTATAAATAGCAAACACAACTGGGGTGAAAACAGGTATATTCGGGGCGCGTGTCGGCCGTCAGGGCAACTAGTAAAACGGACAAGTCCATCCGTTGGCACGACCCTTGCGATCCCCGAAATTCCTTTGCCCGATATGGGCGCATACATAGCACCGGTTGGGCTGCTATCCGATACATCATGAAAACAAAGCAGTTTAAAAGCGGTCGACGAGTAAAACATCATTGGCTGAAGACTAAGATCCCGGCCTCAGATGGTATTACCCATCCCGGTCGATAAAACTGAGGCGGTGGCCCATAAGGGTCAACGCATGTGGCGCATGCGTTGACTTGGGCCTTATTACATGCCATAATGTTCATAATGTTCATTTTGCTTAAAAGTAAATGCACCCTATACTAGGAATTTAAAAACAGCTCGGGTTGCCTCCCGAGAAGCACTGAGTTTTCTGTCCTCAGCTGGACGTCTTCAGCCTTTCCGCTCCTTATCTGCTAACATCATCCATCCATCGCTTGCAGCCCGATTTCCGTCTTCTCTCGATCACATCCCTGCCTTCCTTGCAGTTTCGGTGTTGGACGGTATTTTCCCTGAGGGATTCTTTATTAACTCAGCCATTTGAGCTAATTGTTGATCCATCTGGCATTGGTGCGTCTGCATGTCCGCCATTTCCACCTGCAATGAGTTCAAAACACCAAAACTTGATAATGCGCTCTGCACCAACTGGTTGTTAACGGTGTCCTGCTTCTTCACAAAATCAAACAACTGTCCCACCACATCTGCTTGGTTCGAAGCCTTGTCCTGTCCTTGCTCTCTGGATAATCCTTGATACTTAGCTTGCCCCTGAAAACCTCCTTTGTTCGGCTGGAAGGGGGTGTTTTTGATGTATGGGTTTGGCCCTCCCCTCTTCTCAAAAGCTTGGGGCGGCCTAGTTGAGTTGTGCAGCTGATGAGAATTCTCGGCTGCCTCCTTGTTGCCATAGCTGAAACCAGGGTGGTCTGGTCTTTTGAAATTTATGAAAGAGACTTTTTCAGTTTCTTCGACCTCAAATTCGGTGTCTCTTGATGCTTCTGGTCGAGTGTAGATGCAATTATCTATCCCATGACCACCCTCTCCACATGTTACACATTTTGTTACTTTTTCCACCTTCTTCTTCCCTTTTGCGCCGGATTCCTTCAGCTGCTTTACATCCGTGGCTATTTTCTGAATCTGAGAAGTGATGGTCTCTAGGGCCTTGGACTCAAGAGAGTACCCTTCACCGACCTTTCTCGCCTATCCTCTGTCAGATCTATCATATTCAGCGCCGGCTTGCAACTCGACCATATTTTTGATGATCCTCTCAGACTTGCTCGGCTTTTTCCCTAAGAAGTCACTTCCTGCTGCCGCATTCAGTGACACCCGTTCATCAGGAGTCAGGCCATTGTAGAAGGTGGTGACAAGGAAGCCCTTCTTATAATTATGATGGGGGCAATCCCTCAGGTACTCTTGGAACCGCTCCCAGGCATCGTGAAGGCTTTCGTTCGGCTTTTGCATGAAGGAAGTTATTTTCTACCGAGTTCTGACCGTCCTCTCGGTGGGGTAGAACTTATTTACGAAGGCTTCAGCTAACGCCCCCCATACGTTCAAGGACCGGTGGGGTAACCCGAGGTACCAGGATAGTGCTTTGTCTTCCAGTGAGAAGATGAATCCCTTACAGTATATAACCTCCTGGGGAACCCCCCACATTTTTATCGTGTCACATATGTTCTTGAAGGCATCGAGGTGGTGGTAGGGGTTGTCATTTTTCGAACTTCCCCTGAAGCTTTTGTTCTGGATCATAGAGATCACAGAAGGCTTAAGCTAAAAATTGGCTGCGTTGAATTGTCAGGTGATGACGGGACATCTGGAGTTGTTGGCTTTTGTTGATGCCAACTCCCTCAACGTCTTCTCATCCTCCTCGGAGTCGTTGTTGTCGCTAGACTCGTGACGTTGTTCTTGGTTGTGGTGTCGCCTGTGTCGCTGACGGTGGCGACGCCTAACATGGGGGTGGCCTTCCTCAGAGTGCTCCGATTCCTGATCTTCATGCTGATCATTGCCGCCATAGCGGTCATTGCCATCTGGTGGAGGTGATTCAGGCCTCCCCCCTTGGCATTCGTCTCCAGAAATGGATGGCTCCACGCGAGGCGGCATGACAATTGGAGTTGGTGCTTAGTGGAACAGATCACTGTTCTTCAGAGTGCCTAAAATAGCACGAAAATTCAAGTTTAGAAAATTGAATTATTAATTTTAAGCAAAGAATAATAGTAAGAAAAAAGAAAAAGAGTGTTGTCAAACTCATTTCTAAGCTTGAGGCACAGGAATGTAGTTAGTGGATTCAGATTCGTCTATAGTACCGTTTTCACCTTGTCCCTGGCAACGGCGCCAAAAAGTTGACCGGCCTAAATCGCGTGTCCTAAAATTGGAGGCGGATTTGAGGTAGTCGAGCTTTTACATTTATAAACCCGAATCCTCTAGGCCCCTGCAACTTTGTTTACGGGGTCGAAGTAGATATACGGGGTCGAACACAGGGACAAGGGGGGTAGTGTTGAGAACCCAGAATCGACACGCTACACTCTGGCAGGTATAAAGAGATATAAATTCCCAAAGGGGAAACAACAAGATGTCACAAATAAAACAAAGAAAACTATCTCCAACTGGAGCTACAAGGGTGGTTTAAGGTTTTAGTCATTTAGCAGTTTTTAGGGGGTTTCATGCAACAGAAACAGAAAGATAAAACCAGAGCTAGAGAAAGATGAGAAGGATAAGACTACAGTAAAACAAGCGGCAGCGATAACGTCCTGCACCCCTCCTCTCAGAGCGGGTACCTCTAACCAAGCATCAACACCCCTCTCGAGGTTGCTGGACTTAAGTTAGAGTGGAGAGTTATCGAAACAACTCCGTTCCAGGCACTCTCGTACTCCAGAATCGGACCAAACACTAGAGCCACAACACGACTCTCGAAGTTGTTGTGACGGGAAAACATGATTCGGTAGCTAAGAGAAACGCGATCCAAACATGCAAGCTAGAGTTTAGATATCAAACATAGCAGTTTATCCAATATATCTCATCAAGCATATAGCAGCAAGTAAAGAAGCATTTCCATTTCCATAAACATTAAAGGTCTTAACTACAATGCGTAAATAAAGAATTAAATGACAGAATTAAAGATAAGTGTCGCCTTCTTGATGTATAAGGACGACAGGCTATAGCGGCTCTCCATACCGTTATCGGCCTGGGGCCTAGCCCGATACAGCAGTGTCAGGCGGCACACCCTCTCGGGCGGCACGCTTCGATGGCCGACTGTATCGCTCAAGGACCTGGCCGATACACTCAAGTCAGGCGACACACCCTCTCGTGCGGCACACATGACGGGCGAAGCGTATCAGGTTCGATATCGTGTCGGACATGGAGCAACACGTCCTACTGTCGGGCACTTGTGTCGCTCATCGTCGTTGGCCGATATCGGCCCGCAGTGTCGCCCGGGACAGTCCTAAGTGAACCATCCCCTCCCTCTCGGGATGAGGGAGAGCTCACCTAGTGTCACCCAATACGAGCACTGGGGCGCGATACTCCTGCTCTCGTAGTTCCTCCGAAGATCACTCGAAGCTCCGATGTATCCGAACTGTCCGACCTGTCTTTTCGGCTCCCTGTAGCTGCTATTTATAGGTAGCGGTTGGGGGAAGTTATGGTGCTCGACGCGCCATGTGTCGTCCGTATTCTCGAGTTTGGTGGACGGCCGATACACATATCGTCCGGCACGGGGATCTCGGCTATCGGTCACGTGACGTGTGGCGCCTGTCGGTGGGTGGTCCGTGTCGGGCAACATGCCATGGCTGTCAGGCGAGCTTGGGCTCCCTGTCGGGTAAAAGGCGTGTCATCCGTCAGCTTCTTCTTGCGTGGTATCCCCGTGTCGCGCGTCGTTGTGTCGCGCCACCCTGTCAGGCAGTGCTTGTGTTGTATCGGGCCATTGGAAGGCCGATGCAGGTTTGGACTTATTGCTTGTGGGCCGGGATGGCCTTATTGGGCCAAAATGGGAGGAAAATTTTGCAAAAGATGGAAGTATTGGATTAAGAGCATTACTTGGCCAATTATTGCGAAAGTGCATATAAAAGAGAGGAAAATAGCAGAAAAGGGCAGTTTTGATAACAGAAAACAAGGCTAAAATGTCACCAAAATTGGTGTTATCAGCGCTTCCATAACACCCACGATTTCATCTCTACCTCTCTTACTCTGAGCTCTCCTCTAACTTGGTTTCATTCTTTTGTGTCAAAGTTTCTCTCTAAGATGGAGAAGTAGTAGGAAGAGGGAGACTGCTCTATCTCTTATGGTGGCCAAATAATACATTCGAGGTATCAAATGTTTGCTTTTATCCCCACGAAGGCAACTGCTCATTTAGTTTCTCCTTTCACCCCACATTCAATTCGTGGATAGGGCTAGAGGCGCGCTTCCATAAAACCCATGATTTTCCTTAGAGACCTAAGCTACGAGAAGAAAAAAAAAGCTACAAGAAGAATTATGTGTCGTCCGATCTGCCACATCCTAGGGCTGGGGGCTACTCATGTCACCAATCTGTTGTAGAACCTGGACTAGGGCCGCATGACAATGTGTTATATCAAAGCTTAGGATAGATAATTAATACACCTATTTGTCAAGTCACCATTACATGCATCTTTACACCAATGTCAAACCATAATATCTCCTTATAAGAACTTCATAACTTTTTGAAATTTGAACCATTTATTTATAATAACACAAGCTACATCCTCTTCTATTTTGGTGTCATCATTAATTGATCAATCAACAACTTATTCCAAAATAGCACATACTTAAGGGTATTACTCATGCTATTAACATAAAAAAACTTTCAACTTCTGCCAAACTGGTGGAAGAACCTTCCTATGATTAAAACATACATCCATATTTGATTCTCAAATCCATGATCATGATTATCCGATCAGGTATTCAAAAATACCAAAAGTTCACTCCATCACAATAATATCTGACTAGGGGCATAACAAGAATGTATATAATATTATCATGCATATGATCTCATTGTTTAGGTCCTAAACCTGAAGACATCTGTCATCGAGTAACATCATTCTTTAGACATATAATTATGTCTGTGTCATCATCTCATGACTGATACAAACTTAATAGATGAAAGTACCTTTATTATTATCAAATTAGGCATCTAATGCCACATTGCAATCATCATATGATTGGATCTCTAGGCATATATACCAATAGTAGAGTGTAGCATCTAGATCATTTTTTACTAGATTGGTATAGCACTTCTTTTCTCATCACTCCAAAGAGCTAGAAACCTCTTGGGGATGAGATGGAATGATGCTTCCACAGATGAAGCTCCTTTTTGATGGGGTTTCTTGCTTGCTAATGGGAGCTTAGTGTATCAATTGATCATCAATGAAGTGCTCAACTGAAGCTGACAGAGGAGTGATCAGAGATGGGTGCTTGAGGTGTGAATAATAAAAATTAGTTTTTCTCCTTATATAGGTGGAGAGGAACTTGATCAATGAAAAAAATGCTCCCACCAACATGGATGTCAATGGTACCAACTTGCGGGTCTATCCACGTGCTCTCTATCTACCATTGGTACAGATGGATTCAATTGAGTGATGTATCAACTCCCATATTTCCCCACGTCAGTATGACGACCTAAGGGATACGGCATATCAATGGGTGATTTTTGTTCAATTTGCACTCTTGTGACTACTAGATTGAAGGCCATAGATCATCTACTGCCCTAATCTCAATGGTATCAGCTTGCATGTTGGTTCCACTAAGATTTTACTATACATATAGAAATGACCCATCCATAAGAAACAAAAATGATGATAGTTCCACCAACATTTACCTATAGATGCATGCTAAGTAAAATGCCATCTCATTAGCAATGACTACAAGTCAGATCCACTGAGAATCTCCAGGAGGTATATGTAAAGGATGATTAGTGGCTACATAAATTAGGTTGGTGGTACCGACTACTGGGTTGGTTCCACCAACATTTTTCTATAGTATTTCATGAAACTTAATTGATCAACACAGAGACACTGACATGGAGGTCTGTGGTACTAGCATATTTGAAGAAATTTCTCATTATGACTATACTTAATTGATTAGATTGTTGCTAGTATATGGGGTACATCAAGTCCATCAGAATCATATGTAGCATTATCAAAGATATGTTCTTACCAAAGATTGAGTTGGACTACCAACATGGTACTCAGTGGTACCAACTTCTGGCATTTAAATTCACAACATTCTACTTATGTTGATTTGGTGTCACCAACTTAGAAGTTGGTGGCACTGACATTTCTTTATGCACGTGTGTAAGAAATTCATCAATGATATTCTAAATACATAAAAAACTAAATTAAAAAGTAAAGATAAAGATGCAAAATTAAAACTAATGAAGCCAAACCTGTGTTGGTATGTATGCCCTGAGAGCCAATCATGAGATGATTGGTGGGATACATTGAGATTGATTTGATAAACATCAAAGGCAAGCTTCCAATTCTTTCTGGTTTAGTCATATGAGATAGTGATAGAACAGATTGAACGTCTAGAGAATGACAGTACTCAATGAAGTATGCTTTCAGGTTGAGGACCTGAACGATGAGATCATACGGATGCTAAGAGTTTTTACATTCTTGTTATGTCCCTAGTCGGATGTCATTGTGGAAGGTAGATAGACAACAATGACACACAAGACTAGATTGTGGTGTTGGTTGATGATAGAATCTCATTAGTCATGATATAGAACCAAACACATAGGTACTTGTTAGAGAACAAGTGTACCTGACAGACCCACCATGAGTTTGACACATGGAACCATGACATGGTAGTCACAGTCAGTACTCACAATGATGGTGGTGAGCGTGATTCTTTGACCTGAAATCACTACACTCAACACATGTCGTTGGGCACACTTTGACATCATCAAACACAGTCCTGATACATGGGTTGTTATAAAGGTGATGATTGGGTGTCTTTGACACATGGGGCTTTTGAGGGGTGAGTGATAGATATGGGATTTGTCCCTCCTGAGGGAGTTTGATATCCAAGGCCACTTGATGAGTAGGATTGAGATAGGCGTGTGCACGCATGTGTGAATCAATATGTGATTTTGATGTCATACATATCTCTTCCAATCTACTCTGAGATCAAGAAAGTGAATGAAAGTTGACATGATGACTGTTCCATGCCTCGACTTCATTTGGGATATCAGTGACAAAGGAATTATACATTTGCTATAACACCAGTCACAGATTGTAGGATTGAAAGTTGTTCTCCAACTTTCTACTTTCACTTGGGTAGCACTGATGTGTGACTAGGCACCGCTCTTTGCTTGTGAAGTCATAAGTGTTATGGACTTTCACTGCCAACATGAAATGGACCTACAGGGTCACACACATAGGATTTAACCTGGAAGAGGAGTTTTGTCCACAAACAATGTTTAGATTGATTATTAAAGGAGTTTAGTAGTTCAATTAAACACTCAATCAATTGATAGCTCAATATCATATTGTTCAAGGTGTTGGACACATTGATTGGAGTATCGAATTGATTGAAATCACAATTGAAAGATTCTGCACAATCTGCACTCCCAACCGATCGACTCGTGTGATGAACCGGTCGGCTGAGCTTGGTGAACCGGTCGACTCAAGTGTTGAGCCGATCGGCTCAAGATCAGGGTGAACCGATTGCTTCAAATGTTGAAATGATCAGTTCAACTGGTGCAACCGAGCATGTTGGGAAAGTAAGATTGGTGAGAATTTTCCTTTTGTTTCAATTGCCCAATTTGATTGGGAAATAGGATTGGTATTCGATACCAATTAGAAACAAAAGAAGGAAAGTCAAATCGGGAACTGACAAGGATCGCCAACCGACCGGTTCACTTGTGAACCGATCGGTTCAGGTCCCCAACCCATCGTTTTAGTTGTGAAACGATCGGTTCAGGTTGCGAGTTGATTGTTTTGTGGAAAATCTTGAACCCTTCTACTCCTTCTTTTAGTCCCGCATTGCCTGGGATGGAGAACCATGTCCCATGACCCTCCTATATATATAGGGGTATTGGGGCTTCTCAAAGTACAACTCAGTGCAATCAGTTGCTCTGCAAAGTTGTCGTTCTCCCTGGTTTTGGTAATCGAGAGAGCCCGAGCAAGTGCTACCCGCAAAGGGAGGCACAGCAAGGGAAAGACAACTGTAGTTGCAACTGGAGGCAGGAGAGTGTGTTGGCGACTAGTACGTCAATAGGAGGGTGCGACTCCTTCCAACTCCTTGTCAGACAAGGAGTGTGGAGTTCCAGGTGGTCTGTGTGAACTACTTCAGAGGCGGTAGGTTTCTGCCGCTCAGGAGGACAACTGTCAACCCGACAGTCCGGTGTGACTAGGAGTCATCAGTCCCGGTGTGACCAGGAGCTGCACAGACACCTTCCAAGAACGGAGTTGATGACCGCACAAGGCGCGAGGTATTGTCACCGAGCAAGCCTCGGGACAAGGTATGATTCCAAAAACGATCCTTTCCTATTATATAGACGTTGACGCGTTTCCTTGTTCCGGGTTTGGGGAGAAATTTTTGTTTCTGCTGCCTTCTCTGCCTCCCCTAAAACCCAAGTGTGGTATTAGAGCCACGTCAACTTCTCTATATTTCAGGAATATTGATATGATCGATTTTGGTTTGTCGCCTTTATTTATTGCATACGATGTGAATAATATTGGCTTTATTCATGTCCAATTCTAAATCCACAAATCCCAATTTACATATATGATATGTATTATTAATGCACTCGATACGCGTCGCCCTTAAACGAGTTTTGTGGTGGATGTGTAGCATGATTATGGCCAATAAACCCTATCTATGTATGGTTGTTTGTGGTTGCTTGCATCTCGGTCTGCGCACCGATTCCCCTTCTTCTATTCCTGATGTAACTCGAAATAATTCGAGAATTCTTTTCCTACCTTTACTCCCCCCAAATGTAACTCGGGGTTTCACAATTTAATTGTAAATAGGATAGATTTTATTTCCTGTTATGTTGAAGAACGGAGGCCATCCTGACGACAACTGAAATGATCGGTTCAAGGAGTGAATCGATCGGTTGACGTTCCAGACGGTCGGTTCAAGGAGTGAGACGATCGGTTGATGACCAGTTCGAGGAGCGAGATGAGTGGGTGGCGGCCATGAAGAGATGTACGATGACCAGGTGAACCGATCGGTTGGAGGAGCCAACCGATCGGCTGGTGGCACCCAGAGGACCGGCCAGAACGAGCAAGTCAATCATGTGATGAGTTGATCTACTCGGAAGGCAAAGCACATAATTCATCTTGTACAGGTTGCATGTGATGTAGACCTAGATGACCGTGATTCCTCTTGGCTCGAGGAATCACATTAGGATGGCCATAATCATCGCTTTTATCATTTTGCATGTTTTCTGTGGGATATAGCATGTATATGATACGTACTATGTATTGTGGTGATTGGATATGTATATGTATATAAAAACCAAATCCCTCATTAAAATATTAAGTTTTAGATGCCTTCCAAATGCGACACACGTGAAAAGCTTGATCGACCAAGTTTGGGCACACCCAAGCATGGTGCACCGTCTATCTTGTGGAAGCGTGAAGGATGAATGTGTGGGTCTGCCCAAGCAGGGTGCATATTCATCGTGTTTGCTTTGGGTCAGACTTAACAAGGTAACCTAGATAGGATCTAGCACCTTGAGGCATGGAGATGATCATGGCAAGGAGTTTCATATGACATCTTATCAAGTGTTGCATATGTTTCAATTGGCAAAAGTTGCCTACCTGAGAGATCTAAGTTGTGGGTGATAGCCCAAGCTGGTCCATGACTTAGAGGATTTCAGGATCTTGCCCACTAGAAGGTTGTACGCTGCAATCTTCCGAATTGATGGTGAGGGCTATCAATTTGAATTAAAATAGTGGGAGCGATAATTAATTAAAGGCCTAATTTTATCATCAACTTTTCAAATCAATCAAACAAGTCAAATGAGTTTTGGACTAAAATTGCATATATTTCTTTTTGTTAAAATAAATGTTTAATCAACAAATCATTTTATTTGTGATCGGTCTTTGAGACTAACAAATTAAATGGGAATAATTCCACGACTAGTTAGGATGATGAGAAGTGTTCTGAAAGAGCGAAAGCTCCAAGTCCTAATCATACCAAGACCAGATGAACTCAATCCCACCACATCAATGGTTGAAAGTATGCTTTTGGAAGTATACCGAGGAAGACATTGATGAGGAGTGCTTGATGTTGTGTTTTCTAAACTATGAGTTGCAGAGACAACATGAGACATATGATGTCTCCAAGACATTGTCCTAGTATGTCATGACAGAAGGAGATCCAGTAAGGTATTCACACACTCAATGTGATTGGGTATGTGGAAAACCTGACTAAGAAGGATTCCCTCTGGGCCAAGGGTTGGCTATTGGTATGATACTGCAAATGTTGCGAGGATCATACAATTCATGATAACCTACAACATGAAAAACTTTGACAAGAGTTGTTGGACATATTGAGGATAGTAGAGCCAAAGATGAAGAAAGACAAACCATAATCTTTAATGTGATCAAAGAAAAAGGTAATTCTTAAGGTCAAGGATAAGGGCAAAGAAAAGAAGTGTTCTCATGCTAGCCAGCAATCCAATCCGTCTTCAGCCTCAAGGCACATGGGGAAAGGGTGTATGAGGGATTTCCCTCTATATCTAGAAGAACAAAAGAAGATGAAATAGGGGATGGAGATCTCCACCTAAGGTATCATGAAATGAACCGCTTCTTTATCTGAGGTATATGATACCAAGATATGGATATGTCATATATGATATGCAATATCCACAAAGAAGTGATGACCTTTGTGAAAGGACCAAGAAAGAAGTACCCATCATTGGAGCAAGTGTTTCTGCCATAGATAGGAATATCTTTCAGTTTATTTCATCCTAAAGAGCACGAAATAGAGTTGAGAGCTGCTATTTCATATATTTCCAATAGATAGAAACACTTTATTTTTGCATATTGTATGACAATGATGGCAATTAATAAAGTTGATGTTTCAATCTTAAAGATATGATCTTTGTGGCAATGCCTTGTTTATCTTGTGATACATGATATGCATAAGATAAAATGATACCTAAAAGTTATAGATAACTCAAACAATCAAATTAGCATCAATCATGAGAAATTCATTTATAGTTTCCATGTGATGGATAAATCTAGACTCTTTTGGTTAGAGAACCAGTAAGAGACATGAATATCTTGGACATGATTAATCAATCTTCACTAATGGTAGTGGGAGAATGATTATCCTATTAGGTATGATATATGTGATGTATTTACATACCTATTGGAACAAATGCTAATACTTCAAATGGTGTTTAGAGAAATACCAATATGAATATCTTGAAGTGTTCAAGATTATCATAGATGAAGTGAAAATTTGGTAAAGTATTAATTCTTGATGAGATCAATGAATGAAATACTTGGACCAAATGTTTGAGATCCTTATGAGTGATTATGATAATGTATCATAGTGAACTCATGATTAAGGTGTGGTGATGTCTAAATCAAGAAGGAATCATACTCTAAGGAGATAGAGAATGATTATCAAATAACTGAATTCTTCTTAATAAAAGAATATTCCTCACTAATAAAAGAAATTAAGAATCACGAGAGTTGTGAATTCTTATACCCTTACACCTCAATTATCTATATGATGAGTTGTTCATGTGATGAGTCAACTATCTAGATGAATATGAGGAACCAAATTTTGAGTTATGGCTTATGACCATTACATCCTAAATGACATCCATGTGAACCATAAGGTATGACCTTGATGGTAGCACCCATTGGAATAAAATCCATAAGTGCGAATAAGTCTTAAGTGTTAAGACACGTGGATAACATTTTAAGAAGGATGATGCTTGTTGATTGCAACTTAATGACTAAGACATTTGGCATATGGATACTAAAACCACATTCCTATGAGGAATATAATAAGGATGTGTATGTGACACAACCTATCAGGTTTATGAATCCACTAATGCAAATGAAGTCTATAAGTTACAATGGACTAATCAATGTGATTGATTCAGTACAAGCAACTCAGAATTGGATCTTTACTTTGATGATATAGTCAAAGGGTTTGACTGATATGTCAAAGATAAAGAAGGGATCTATGATTTAGTGGGAGCGTATTCACATTCCGCATGTTGATGTGAAATGGAAATGTTCTAGAATGGAAATCCAAAAAGTGGAAATTATCTTTAAGGAAGATAGAGATGATTCCTATGTGATAGGAATAGAGATCTATAGAGATAGTTCTCGAAAAATCTCTTGACCTGAAAAGAGAAAGCATACATTGGCAATCTGTACTGAAGTGTTCAGTATGCACAGATTCAGTGGGATAAAACTTGTCCATGCTACATGGAGTTAGTATCCCAAGGCCAAGTGTCCAATTCTTATGAAGAATGGGAACACTAAGAATAGATATAGATCTATCATGTATGTAATCATCCCATTATCTTGCATGTATCGACATGGCAAGAACAAAATGCATTCATCATCTTGTATGTAGGAAATGGCAATATGATATGCTCATCCTGATAACTCGTATGTGGGACATGACGAGTGGATGTTTGTCTGCTTCCAGTAAGGGTTACTGGAATACCATGAGAACTTGATAAGTACTTGTGAAGTACTAGTTCTATGGAGATAAGGAAGAGTTCAATGCAAAGAGTTACATTGATGCGAACTTCCGAAAGGACAGAAAATTAATCGCAAAATATATATATAGGATATATAAAAGTGAAAGTTTGTTGATAATTGGAAGTGTTCCAATAAAACCATTTAAAAGGAAATGCTGAGTATCTATGTGTTAGAGAACAACAGTGGATACTATATGGATCTAGAAGTTCATGAGATGAACTTATAGATATTCCGCTCATTGATGACAAGTATGGAATCCTTGATCATGCAATGTGGCTAAAGGTTAGCAAAGGAATACTAGATCACATATTATGACAACTCCATCTCATACGTATGACGTACAACAAAGAGATGTGAGACATGCAATTTATACTGACTTTGGCAAAGTGTTGCCATTACTCACTATGATCGCACTAGAGAAGAGTAACATGTGGGACATGTTTGAAGATCACTATGAATATGATTCAAGGGTGATTGTCTCACAGTGCAAGTGGGAGTCTGTTGGTATGTATGCCCTGAGAGCCAATCATGAGATTATTGGTGGGATACATTGAGATTGATTTGATAAACATCAAAGGCAAGCTTCCAATTCTTTCTAGTTCATTCATATGAGATAGTGATAGAACAGATTGAATCTCTAGAGAATGACAGTACTCAATGACGTATGCTTTCAGGTTGAGGACCTGAACGATGAGATCATATGGATGCTAAGAGTTTGTACATTCTTGTTATGTCCCTAGTCGGATGTCATTGTGGAAGGTAGATAGACAACAATGACACACAAGACTAGATTGTGGTGTTGGTTGATGACAGAATCTCATTAGTCATGATATAGAACCAAACACATAGGTACTTGTTAGAGAACAAGTGTACCGGACAGACCCACTGTGAGTTTAACACATGGAACCATGACAGGGTAGTCACAGTAAGTACTCACAGTGATGGTGGTGAGTGTGATTCTTTGACCTAAAATCACTACACTCAACACATGTCGTTGGGCACACTTTGACATCATCAAACGCAGTCCTGAAACATGGGTTGTTATAAAGGTGATGATTGGGTGGATTTGACACATGGGGCTTTTGAAGGGTGAGTGATAGATATGGGATTTGTCCCTCCTGAGAGAGTTTGATATCCAAGGCCACTTGATGAGTAGGATTGAGATAGGCGTGCGCATGCATGTGTGAATCAATATGTGATATTGATGTCATACATATCTCTTCCAATCTGCTCTGAGATCAAGAAAGTGAATGAACATTGACAGGATGACTGTTCCATGCCTCGAGTTCATTCGGGATATCAGTGACAAAGGAATTATACATTTGCTGTAACACCAGTCACGGATTATAGGATTGAAAGTTGTTCTCCAACTTTCTACTTTCACTTGGGTAGCACTAATGTGTGACTAGGCACCGCTCTTTGCTTGTGAAGTCATAAGTGTTATGGACTTTCACTGCCAACGTGAAATGGACCTATAGGGTCACACATAGGATTTAACCTGGAAGAGGAGTTTTTTCCACAAACAATGTTTAGATTGATTACTAAAGGAGTTTAGTAGTTCAATTAAACACTCAATCAATTGATAGCTCAATATCATATTATTCAAGGTGTTGGACACATTGATTGGAGTATCAGATTGATTGAAATTGCAATTGACTGATTATGCACAATCTGCACTCCCAACCGATCGGCTCATGTGATGAACCGGTCGAATGAGCTTGGTGAACCGGTCAGCTCAAGTGTTGAGCCGATCGACTCAAGATCAGGGTGAACCGATTGCTTCAAATGTTGAAACGATCGGTTCAACTGGTGCAACCGAGCATGTTGGGAAAGTAGGATTGGTGAAACTTTTCCTTTCGTTTCAATTGCCCAATTTGATTGGGAAATAGGATTGGTATTCGATACCAATTAGAAACAAAAGAAGGAAAGTCAAATCGGGAATCGACCAGGATCACCAACCGACTGGTTCACTTGTGAACCGACCGGTTGAGGTGTCCCAACCGACCGATTCACTTGTGAACCGACCGGTTCAGGTCCCCAACCGACCGTTTCAGTTGTGAAACGATCGGTTCAGGTTGTGAGTTGATTGTTTTGTGGAAAATCCCGAACCCTTCTACTCCTGCTTTTAGTCCCGCATTGCTCGGGATGGAGAACCCTGTCCCATGACCGTCCTATATATATAGGGTTATTGGGGGCTTCTCAAAGTACAACTCAGTGCAATCAGTTGCTCTGCAAAGTTGTCTTTCTCTCTGGTTTTGGTAATCGAGAGTGCCCTGAGGAGCAACAAGGGAAAGACAACTGTAGTTGCAACTGGAGGCAGGAGAGTGTGTTGGCGACTAGTACGTCAACAGGAGGGTGTGACTCCTTCCAACTCCTTGTGGGACAAGGAGTGTGGAGTTCCAGGTGGTCTGTGTGGACTACTTCAGAGGCGGGAGGTTTCTACCGCTCAGGAGGACAACTATCAACCCGACAGTCCGGTCTGACCAGGAGTCATCAGTCCCAGTGAGACCAGGAGCTGCACAGACACCGTCCAAGACCAGAGTTGAAGACCACACAAGGTGCGAGGTATTGTCACCGAGCAAGCCTCGGGACAAGGTATGATTCCACAAACCATCCTTTCCTATTATATAGACGTTGACGTATTTCCTTGTTCCGGGTTTGGGGAGAAAATTTTGTTTCCACTGCCTTCTCTGCCTCCCCTAAAACCCAACAACCTGAACATTTTGTTTGCATCCAACCCTATTCCCTTGTTTAAAGTTGTAGACTCAGCTTGGTGACATTAAATCAACAAAGGGTTAAGATATTAAGTTGTTCATGGTCACGAACAATCTCCCTTCCATAATCGTGCTTTAGTCAAAGTCCATTGCTCTTGAAAATTTTTGAGACACCTTTCAACTCTAGAGATAAATGGCAATATGCCTTAACCGTAGTGTAAGAATCAGTCTATCCAGACCTTGATTTTTGTTGGTGCAATTTCATTCTCAAATTGAACAGCAACACATGTTTCCTTAGTTGCAAGGTCCTATGTAGAATGTGCCTATCATGGATTTTCTTTGTATGCTATTTGTACAATCTCACATTCTCATAGGCATCTAATCTAATTTCATCCATTTCATTCAACTCCAATTTATTCTTTGCACTTGAAAAAGATAGATTAAAGATAAACTACTTACACACAATGTTCTATTTCAACCATCAAATGGAAATCCTTGCCATAAAACAACATGTAGGGTGTGGTACCAGTGGGGATTTTGAAATCTGTCTTTTATGCCCAAAGGGCATCACTAAGTTGCATGCTCTGGTTGGTCCTTGTTCTAGATATAGTCTTCTCTAAAATCATCTTCACCTCCCTATTGGAGACCACAATTTGAACTTGCATTTGGATATGGTAGGGTATCCTTACATGAGAGAACCCATGTTGCTTCATCAAGATTCCGAATTGGCAATTCGTGAAACATGAACTACAATCACTAATTATCATCCTAGGCATCCCAAATATGCAAAAAGATGATGTTCTTCACAAACCTACATAGAACATGTACATCATTGGTCGGAGTGGGTATTGCCTCCATCCACTTGGACACATAATCAATGTTTAGAAAAATGTAATGATTTGAATTCAAAGACATGAATTTCCCCATGAAGTCAATCCCCCATAAATAAAAAACATCAACTTCCTAAAATACAGTTAGGGGCATTTCATGTCTTTTTTATATGTTTCCAGTTCTTTTACATACATTGCATCATTTCACAAAATTATATGCATCCTTAAACAAGGAAGGCCAATAAAATCCAAACTCCAAAAACTATATCTTGTTTTGAAGTTTTTAGACTCATCAAGTGGGAAATGTATGACAATGAACTAGAATGCTCACCATCTCCTACACCGGAACACAATGCATGAATATGCCATAACTACATTGTTTCAACAAAATAGGGTCATCCAAAATAAAATGGCACAAAGAATGAAAGAATTTCTTACTGTCTTAGGAGTGTCAGTCATCATGCATCAGTCACTTGCTATATAATTCATAATGCTCATAAACTCTTTTTAGACGATAAGATGATCTTCCACAACATTCTTAGTGCATGCCTTGTCCCTAATATCTATATTGAATTCTTGAAAAAGCAACATCCATCATATCGAATGGGGTTTGGCTTCCTTTCTCTGCAATAAATACTTTATTGTGGTATGTACTTGCAAACAATTACTTTCACCCCAATTAAGTGTTTTCTAAATTTATTGAAGGTGAACACAATAGCAAACAACTCTTTCTCTATGGTGGTGTACTTTAATTGAGCATGATTGGGAGTTCAAGAAGCATAGTAAATCATAGATGAAGAAAATGCTTTCCTTTGGCTCAAAATTTCCCAAATTACATAGTCAAAAGTGTTGCACATAAATTCAAAAGTTGGACTCCAATACAATCGATTTTTACTTAAAAACATTAAAGGTACAAACATCACTTATCAAAAACTCCACGTCCTTCTCTAAATTTTTTGAAAGATGCTTGATGATCTTTGAAGAATCTTCGATAAATAACCTGTAAAAACATGTGTCCAAAGAAAACTCTCACTGACTTCACCAATGACAGTGAAGGAAGCTCGGAGAAAACCTCAATTTTAACTGGGTCAACCTCTACTAACTTATGGGACATCTTGTGTCACTAGAAAATCTCTTTTTTAGTGAGCCACTCCAAGATCTGGCCAATAAATGGTAATGGAAAATGGTCTTTAAGTGTAGTAGCAATGGGAAAGTGGTAATCTATGAAAACATGCCACCCCATCACTATCTAGTATAAATTAATTCATTTGTAGCATTTATAGTAATTGTAATACCACCTTTTTGTAGAACCACATGTGTCATACTTACATATTTAAAATTAGAAATTGCAAAGCTTGTACCTCTTGATATGATGTCAGTTACCTCCTTCTTCACCCCCTCTATCATGATTTGATCTAATCTCCTAAAAGATAGAACCATTGGCTTGTCCCCTTCATCCAAGCAAATTTTATGCTGGCAGAAGCTCGGAGAAATCCCATTGATGTCTGCTACAACCACTTGAATTCTATGTGATGATTTGTGAGTATTTCTATCAGTTCTCCTTCACTGAGGTGTTCAATGGGGAAGAGATAATCACAGAATGCTTACCTTCTAATGCCAAGAAATTATACTTCAAATCTGGTGGAAATGATTTAGCTCCAGATCGGGAGGACACTTTAATAACCTCAATAATGGAGGAGGCGATGGGCCTAAGTCCTCAGAATGGTTTGTGTTAGTACAGAGATAGTTCATTCACAAATAAGGAACATTCTTTTGTAAGATCCTTATTAATAGTAACATCTATGAGACTCATCATGTATGAATTTAGCAGTAGAGTTGGGTATGAATCCTATAGAGATATGCTAACTCCTTAAGAAATATGAGTATGCATAAGAAAATCTTACAAATTATTTTGATCCCTTACATCTTCAGTAAGAGAGATTGTACAAACATCATCCATCGCCTCTACCTGGAGCACCCATCAGAAAACTAATTTACAATATTTGTCATATCTAAGATAGGCTTGCTCAAGAGTAGGGAAAAATCTGCATCAACTTGTTGCATGAAAAAACATGTGTTGTGCTATGCAGTTTACTAGCTAATTTGTCTATTCAAGAATTTTAAACTCCATCCTATCATCTTTAGTTATAAGTTTCATCCTTTCTATTACCATCACCAATGTGACATCTGCTATGGTCAGGACAGGTTTTCCAAAGGGTATCTCAAACACATAGTCTTCTTGCTTTTCCATGGCCACAAAGTTTTTAGGAAATATAAATATGTCTAGTTTGACCAAGAGGTATTCACATGTGCAATAGGGTCGTACAAAATATTTATATGTCGGTTGAATTGTCATGATGGTTTTCTTGCTATGTAGAAACTAGATCTTAACTACATCTTCTTAATTGTGGTTGGCACCATTAAATTGATGTTGGATCATGAATTGCATAAGGAATATCCAAATTGGAAGCTACCTACTAAATAGGGAATATCAAAGCACCTTGTGTCTTCTCTATTCCAAGGTATCTTTCTTTGAATCAGCATGCTAACCTCATCATGCAGCACTACCATGTTAGAGTCTACTATCCTCCTCTTCTTGGTGATTATGCCCTTCATTTACTACAGGAAGGAATCTACTCAAGAGCCTCTACTAAGGTAAGATCCAGATGAAGCTAGAGGAAAGTGTTTAAAAATTCTTGAATTGTTTATCTTCTTTAGTTTACTTAATGTTTTCATTCACCACGATCTTCGTGAGATGTGGTGGAATATATCCCTTTGAGGAGATTTCTCTCCCACTAAGAGGGATTCAAAAGAACCTTCACTAGGGGTATAAATAAACATGGTTATACACACATACCCTCAAATACATACCTTCTAAACCCTTCATGTGTATCATAATTTTGTAACCATTTAACTACTTACCCTTGTGTCTGCATAACCTTCTCTCAATAAGTATAATTGTTGTTATGTATATACACATACCGTGTATACTCATATACACATTCAAAATATTTTATGTAAATAATTTATATTAGAATGCAATGGTGCAGAATGTAGCAATCACATCTCACAAGTATTAGTGTCTTGCTATAGGTAAAATAAACAAGTCCATTGAACTCACACACCATCACACCCGCACATGCAAATTTCATCAAATCTTATATGAGAAGGCATAAATTCATTCTTATTTAGCTCCTTTTTCCTCGTATCCTTAGATGACATTCCTTCATAACAAATTTAGCCATATGTTGCATGTTGTTGGACACACTTCTCCCCCCAATCTGAAGGAAATACAATAAGATTTCCAACATCAACATTGAGTACTACAATGTATTAATAGGACAAACTCCATGATATTCATCAACAAATACAAAGATTATCATTTATTTTTTGTTACTCAGTTCATCTATGTCACCCAAAACTTGGGGTTGTCATTTTAAGTTGAGTTATAATTTATTTACCATCTACCATATTCACACAAAATAGAATGTATTTGATGGCATACTAGTACCAATAGCACCAAGTGTGTTTGTTTTTTGTATCTCAAATTTTGGGCGTGTCATTATAATTAGTCTATGCATAACCATATACCCAATTAGCTATCCATATACCTAGTAGTTATGTGGATATGGATATGGTACGGGTTTAGCTTATCTCAAAGTGGGTATATACCCGTACGCATATCCACTTAACGAAATGGTTGGAGTTATGGGTATTACCAAATCACACCTATCTTATCTAATTACAACCCTATCCTTCACTAACCACTTTCGTAGGTTTATGAAATGGAACTACTTTCTCCCCTTAAATTTTTCCTTCAAGAGAAGTTGTAGTTGATTCCATCTGTTTTTATTCTACCTTGCTTATTGTTCCTTTTCTATTACTTTCCACTATGCATTATTACCACTTTTGCTTGTTGATTATTTCTTGGAAACCCTTGTTGAGTAGGCTTCTTAAAATATGCTAAATTTGCATTTATTTGTGATATTTGAGTTTCCAGTCTTCTAGTTTTAATACCATGACTCTACTACTCCCTCTTTTATTGGTCAAGATATGACTCATTCCTAGTCATGGATTTTCCAAACTATCTTCAAACTTCTCAAGCCTGCTTGGAATCCTTTCAAGCTGATTTTATTGTTTACCATTAGGTTGGTGCCACTACTGCACCTGTCATAGGTTATATTAAAATTTGTGGGGATCCTTCCACAAAAATTTGGGATGGTTCCTCCATGTTGACTCATTCCTTCTATTGTTAGACTTTTGTAGGTACGTGCATTGTTCTTCCTTGCCTCTAAATGAGGTCAAAGTATTTCTCTCTAGTTGCTTTGTGAACCAGGCCATCCGTGGCCTAAGATCCATGATCTCATGTGATTCCATGTCACTTTTGACTATTTCATGATACTCACATTCATCACCAAATGATTGATTCTAGAACATGTTCCTTAGAATTCCATGCCCTCCTTGTACTTGTACTATCAAGTGTAGTCCTCTCTCCCTTATGCAAGTCATAGTAGAAAGTCTTCACCCAAAAATACAAATGATTATTATGATGTGGTACCCTCCTCAACATATTCAGATAATTCTCCCCAACATCTAAATAGGATTCATCTACATGCTACTTGAAGCTATTAATTTTTCCTGTCAAGTCATTGGTCTTTTGAGGAGGAAAGTACCTCTTATAGAGAGTGTTAGTGTAACATCCCAGGATTTGAGGCCTCAGATAACATGATCTTAAAAGGATTTGATTGGACTACCCATATCACCAAGGTGCACCTCCTTTTCTGGGAGCCCATCTCTAAAGAACTCCATAGTTAAGCGTGCTCAGCTTGGAGTAGTACTAGGATGGGTGACCAGTCGGGAAGTTGATCCTGGCTTGCGCGTGAGGGGACAAAAGTGTGCAGTTAAGGCTAGTGGTGGTCTGTGGGGCCAGTCGTCATTCCCGAAACTCTTCTAGAGCCTTGGGCAGTGGGCCGGGGCGTTACAAATGGTATCAGAGTCATAACCCCTCCAGTAGGTGGGGCCCACATGGGCATGTGGCATGCCAGTCTTGAGCCGTGCGGTCCAGGCAAGTTGGAAAGGGCTATCCGTAGAGATGAGATGGAGACACCCTTGCGCTGGTAGCCGTGGACGGGAGCTGGGTGTCCATGGGCCATTGTGGGTCTGCACTGAAATGGGGTCAGATTATGAGGCCATATAGTTGAGCCTTGACGAGGACGTCAAGAGTCTAAGTGGGAGAGATTGTAACATCCCAGGATTTGAGGCCTCAGATAACATGATCTTAAAAGGAATGATTGGACTACCCATATCACCAAGGTGCACCTCCTTTTCTGGGAGCCCATCTCTAAAGAACTCCATAGTTAAGTGTGCTCAGCTTGGAGTAGTACTAGGATGGGTGACCAGTCGGGAAGTTGATCCTGGCTTGCGCGTGAGGGGACAAAAGCATGCAGTTAAGGCTAGTGGTGGTTTGTGGGGCCAGTCGTCATTCCCGAAACTCTTCTAGAGCCTTGGGCAGTGGGCCGGGGCGTTACAGTTAGTCACTCATCCTAGTAACCTACAAACTCTAAACGTAGACTAAGAAACCAAGTCTTCACCTTGTCCATCAACGAGTCAGGAAATAGTTTCAGATAGATCACTATGTCTAGGACTATCTTCAAAATATCACAACTCTTACAAAGTCATTAATTTACTGCATCAGGTCATTTGTAATGTGTCAATGGAATGCATGTGACTTCACCAATTCAACAAGTCTTGGATTAATTTTATACCTTCCCACATGGACTGATTTTTGCCTTATAGGACCCAACTGAGTTGTAATATGCAAGTGTATGTGTTAGAGTACAAAAAGGACTCAAAGAATCCTAGTTGTTGATCTCAAGAAATTTGAACAACTAGAGACTAGTACTAACTAAAAGTGGATCAGCTAGACCTAAGGAAAGAATTGATAAACTTAAACTAAAAGTAAATAACAAAGAATTAAAATAACTTTTAGATCAACTTAATTAGATCTTTAGTATGTTGATTTCACTAGTGTTTGATTCATGCATGAGATCACTTCAATTAACATAAATTGTTTCTATTTCTTTGGATGAGGCATGTAAGATTGTAAAATTTGATAAATTTGAATTTTATGAATGTAAGATTTTATTTTATAGGCGAATTCCCTGATTGTAATTGATAGACTAATAATGTTATATTTGTGGCATGGATTCAACATATGGCCCAAGTAAGGCCCATGAGACCATTTTCTTTGCAAATAGGTGCTTGTGGCAAAGGTCTTAGAAATATGAGATTTTGTGCATAACTAAAGAACAATGGCTTATTGATTTGTTAGATAATTGAAATATGGACTAATAAGAAAGTTTCTAAAATATACTAATATAATTTGTGATTTAGATAAAAAATGGAGTAATTATCTAATAATTTATTGCAACACAAGTTTTTAGCCATCAAATAAATGTTATCTTATCTGATTTTTGGAACACTCAAATATAATTTGGAAACTAAGACAACTACAGAATTTGAGATAAAAAGGACTTTGCATATGATGTGGGTAATTGTTTGAAGGATATACATAGAGGGAAATTTTCACCTACAAAAGGTAGCCCGATAAATACCAAAATTCGATATAAGTTTAGAAGGATATTAATGAGTTTCCTGACATGTTTTACAATAAAAGGATGTGAAGCTTATAGAAAATCGTGAAAGGTGAGGTACCTACTTATGATAATTAAATGTTATTTCCTTGTTTGAAGAGAGATAAAAAGATATCTAGAACTATCCCTTTATTACAAAATTTGTCTCAATATGTGATTATGGTATTTTGAGATATATATTCAATTTTGGGACCAATCAGGGTAAATATGAGTGAGACATGAATTATTTATGTTTCCACAAATAAGGTTTACAAAGGGGTCCCTGGGATACCAAATAGGGAAATAAGTATTTTTGTGCTCATGAATAATAATCAAGATAATTTATGAGATAGATGATCCAAATATGGGATTATGGTAGAAAATTCAGGAAGTTTTAAGATATTTTGTGGGCAAAATAATTTAGTTGGTAGTTATGTAGATTTTCCTTTAAAATCAAGTTCTGGTTGAATGAAGGAGTTTTTCTTTTCCCAATAGAAGGTAATGGTATGAATACATTTTTTCCTAAAATATGGTATGAGGGGTGGTTTCCTTTAAGTGACTTTTTGGGTCTATAGAGTATAAGATATAAAATTTGTAATATATGGAAAGGAGGGAGGAATGTAGTTGTTACTTCCCTAGCATGATGCCTTGCTAATTGCATAAGAAAATTTTATGGAAACTATACCCGGTGATCTTCAATCCTTGTACGATAAAAGAAGTGGTATGAAGAGAAGATGGACTACTCCAATCCCCTCCATCCTTGATGAACATCCTTATAGTAGTTCAGTACCAAACCTCATTTTCCCTCATCATGGAAAAACTCCTCCTCGTCCATGGTGGTTTGGCTTTAGCTTGTGACATGATGCTTGCCAATATGGTGCATGGGATTTTAGGCTCCTTATAAGTAATTCATCCCCCATCCCTTTCCTTTTGAGTCTCCATGGAAGGGGTTGTCATAAGAGAAGTTGGAACAACTGTAACGACACCATGGATCCGACATCTAATGAAGTTGTATAGGGTGGTCGAGAAGCCCTAGGAGTCAGCAAGGTAGGATGATGGTCGGTAAAACCTAGTGTACTTGCACATGGAAAGAGAGAGGGTGTTGGGCAGTCAATCCTTAATGGAGATCCATGCACTGAGAGAGAGAGAGATAGAGAGAGATGCCTGTAGAAAAGGAGTGGAAGACGGTGGAGAAGATGGAACTGCATGTCGTCCACATGAGAAAAAGGTTGAGGGAGAGAGGGGGGATAATACAGTAGAGAGAGAGGGAAGAAGGTGATCCATGGGGCAGTGCAGCGGCAAGAAGGTGATTGGTACCTTGGTCATCATGGGATGGCACTGGTGATGCTAATTGTGGCATCGCGTGTCTGCGTCCGCACGGAGGCACCCTCACATGAGAACGAGGGCGTGAGACAGGGCAGGAGCTGGGTTGACTCAGGATCTTCTAACTCAAGTCAAGACCAGTGCTCAACTGTTCCTTAACTATCCACCCAACCTGACCGTCGAGTCTTGCTTGACGCATCCCAAAGAGAGCATGCCACATCACCCACATACAAGGTATATTATTCCAAAATTCCATTTTATATCATATACCTTCTAAAATCATATTAATTACGAGAATTAGCCAAATGTAGCAAAATTATATATCAAATTAATCGAGAAAAGGTGTAGAATCCAAATATAATACTTTCAATGCCTAATTATGCTTCCTGGTCCAAAATTAAGGCTAATACATGATTAATCAATGGCTTATACATGCAAACCCTAAAATTTGTGATTAACATGTTGAGTATATTAAAAAATTATTTTAAAATAGGAATAATATTTTTGAACATAATAATAATTTAAGATGATGATGATGAATTATTTGGGTTTTCAATTCAATAGTTAAACATATGATGAATTAGGGTTCTGAACATCAATAATGTAACTTTCTATGACCTTGATGCACATAATTTGATATAAGTGTTATAATTTAGTAACATAGTATATTTGATAATAATGATTACACTAAATATGAATTAGGGCTCTAGAGTAATTAGATAAATGAACATGGGAATTAGGGTTTCAAAGAATAGCCCTAATGATAATTCTATACCAAGCAAACCTAAACCCTAGACTAAACCATGATTAGCATTTTGAATATGTATGTTTGACACTTCAGACTATACATACATGCAAATAATGTTTTTTGATAATATTGAATTCTTGATTGTTTGGATATATGCATGAAGTACATGATTCTCGATTTTTGCATTGAAGGAAAGGTATGTGGTTATTTATGGATAACAACTCTTATGGAATTCTAATGTTTTCTAAAGTTTTGCAAATCTGTGATCATCAACCTACTTGGTTATTTATTTACTTCGTGCAAACTATAAGTCTCTATGTGTATCACCATATATGAACATAACTTGTTGAAACCCAATATGCTATCTCTAGATGGTTGAATGTGGGGTGGTGACCCCACAAAAAATAGAAAGAAAGTCATTGTGGAGATTACTATGGCCAAGCCTAGGAGGAAAGTCACAAAGAGGTCAAGACCCAGAAGGGAAGGCCGATATGGCACCAAGCCCTAAAAAGGGAAGGTTGCACAAGTCCACTCTAGGGACAAAACCCCGTGAGAGGGTATTGCCCTAGAGATTGAGCAATTAAGGTTCGAGATGTTATATTAGAAAATTGCACGTCCAATAATTTATTTATAATTTCTAATATGGTTCTTAAGTTGTTACACCTACATGCACATATTTTTGTTACACCATGTACACAATATAGAAATATGTTGACTACATTTTAGATTGTCGGTGTTTTAGGTAATTGTCATTTAGATTGTCGGTGTTTTAAAAGTATGTATTTAATTTTCCAATCTTCCTTTGCAATAGCTTTCATGGTTTTTACTATTTTCAATAATCCAATAATAAACATTAGGAAAAAGAAAAGAGAGAAAATCCAATAATGAGTAAACTACAAAAGGTAATGGGTAATTATAATATACATATGGAATTATGTGGATTTCTCTAGAAATGTGGTTTTGAGGTCAACTAATGTTTTGGTTTCATTGCCACTTTGTTTTCAATAAGAAAAGTAATCAAAATAATGAATTATTGGAATGTTGGGAGGAGAAAAGAATTAATTTGATGCCTAAAATAAAAGAAATGAGAGGGAGACTTGGAGACAAAGAAAAGTATCCTATTGTGTATTTTATTCTTAAACCTCTCCCACGCCTAGTTATAAGTACTATAAAATTCCCTTTAAAATTTGGGATTAAAAAGATAAAAAGAGAGAGAACATGGAATTTATTTGATTTCCTGAAGTGTATAGGATTTGGAAGATATGTAAATAAATGTCATGTTTTAATGGAATAAGGAAATCACCGCATGAGATGGTGAATGTTGGATTAGAATATGAAGCTTAGTGGATCATCTCCTACCCGAGTCAGATTGGGAAAGGAACCCAATACACATGAGGGATTGACACTTCATATCTCTCTTTATGATCCACCTTTTTGCAAATGAATTGGACCATTAGATTCATCTCACAAAATTTGATTAGAAACATATTAATTACAGGAATTGATATGGCATGTGGACCGAAGGAGAACTCTCACCTCCAGTCCTTACTCAATTGGAATTTGTAACCCTAAAACTCACCATACCCCTATATAAATACCCCCCTCTAAGTTCACCTTAGGTCCTAGATTATGAACAAAAACTCTCTATCTCACGAATCTATCTCACACTCTCACTCATTATTATCCAGTGAGAAACTCTACTGTGGTGCCTCTGTGTACAAATTAGAAAGAAAGGAAGAGGGGTGAGTGATGAGTCACTAGATCAAGGTCCATTATGGACTAGCCAGTGGAGTCGGAGGCCAGATCTTTGCTTTGGTTCAAGATAGAGTTAGTGTCCAGGTTAAACCCTACTCGTGGATTGGTTCTTTGGTCAATGAAGACACAAGATCCAAAGGCCATTCATTTTCTAGATAAAGGTACTTCTTCTCTTCTCTGATCGAACATCAATAAAATAACAAAATCTTGTGAAATTGATTAAAATTTCATCCTTTAGCAAAAAGTTACAAGTAAATAGTCGTTTTTTTATCAAGAAAATGCAATAATTCCAATTAAAATAGTTTCAAGACCTAGTTTTACTTTTAATTCCACAAGTACCTAAAGTTACTAACTTTAATGTATGAAAAGCATGTAAACCCTAATTTCTTAAGTTTAATGATCATAATATGCTTAACTAACGTCAGTGGATAAAGTTTATTTTTTTGGATAAAGAAAGACATGTTTGACTTAATTTGAGATTAATAATGCATATAACATCAAAATTAGGGTGGATTTAAAAGGGCATTAACAGTCGTAGTTAGGGTTGGGAAGCCAAAACCCTACTGAATCCTTGATCTGACCCCAAAACTCAAACTTGGAACACAAATCAGTCTTAATGATAGATTTTGAATAAAATAGTAATACTTGCGTGTTCTCTATGATAAAGGTATGTGGTTACACCTATGACTACTCACCTTAACTATGTTCCATGATTCTCATAGTTTTCCTGATTGGATTACAATTAAATGTTTGCATGATTATTTACTTCATGCAATCTATAAAGTCACTATGGATATCATCTTATATAACTATAATATGCTCAAACCCTATATAGATCTAGCATGGGGTGAATAAAGTCATTATGGAAATGGTTGACGATCAGACCTACAAAGAAAGGCCTATGTATAAAACAAAGTCTATGAAATGTCCATTGCATGGACCAAAACCTAAAAAGAGGGTTCCCCATAAAGAGGCTCCCCAAAAGAGAGGGCACACCATTGAGAAAAGAGGATAAGGGTGGTGAGGCTAACACAATAAAATGATTGTTCAATTTTGTAATCATAATTGTTGGTATGGTTTATTATATTGCTATGCCTACATACGAATATTTTATTTCCCCCACATACCAATATAACTTTTTATACTGATCGTGTTTTGCTTCACAACTTTTTACGTTAATCTGCTATTCATTTGCAAAATGGACATCCTGAGAAGAAGACACCAAAAGGAAAGATACTCAAAGATACTATGGATGATATTGTTAGATAGTTTTTATTTACAATTGCAAATAGTAGACATCCATAACATGTACCTCATTATTGGAGAGTTTATCTTTCATATTGTACCAAACTATTTTCCATTCAATAAAATTGATAATTATTTTTGGTTAATTTCTAAGCCTCAATCCTCTAATTATGATAAATGGCCCTTGTCCTCTCGACCCATCTTAATTGGGGATAACAGGGGGTAGGGGGTCGTTACATTTGGTATTAGAACCTGGTTTACATTTAAGTTTTAATAATTATTAAATTTTAAGAGTTCTATAGAGCCCAAGGGAATTATTAGAGTATTTTCTAAAGACAATGGTATCTAGAAGGGGCCACAACCTGGGTGTTGGAAAAACTTTCCTACATGCCACGAGTTGGCTTATGGGACTCCCAGGCCCATGCATATTGCTTGGACAAATTTAGAGGATTTTACTCGTAATAAAATACCTCTAGGATTTCTTCTCATATAATTTAATTCCTTATCTATTCCCTTGCTTCACCCACTGAAACCCTAGGGACCTAATAACTATACTGTATACTCCTCTTAGTACTATGGTTTTTGATATTTGGGATTAAGACAACCTTCACCACATAATAAAATGCACGTAAAAAATATGTCATGGACATAATTTTTACGATGATTTAAATGCCCTAAAGATGAAACTGAGGTTGATAATGTGTTTATGTGAAACAACGTGTCCTACACCAAAACCGCCGCTATCCCCAATGAAACACCTAGGGACTACCCAGAATGGAGGCCCTCCCGTAGAAAGAGATTGTCCTCAAAGAAGAGGAGGAGGACCATGGAAGGTGAGTCTTCAAAGAAGCAAAAGGCCAGAGGACGTCGCTGCTGAGAAAGGTACCAAGCCCAAACTCATTCCTTTGACATCCTAAACCCGTAGGATGGACATGACCCTAAGAGGGATCCCATGATGGAAAACAAGCCCAAGAATGATCCCATCCATGTTTTTAGCTCTGGATTGATAGTTGGGCAAGTGGTAGTTCACACCTTAGATGTACTTTGGCTAGAGAAGCAAAAGAAGCTGACTGAGGCCATTTGTTCCCTAGAACTCAAAGTGAAATTATGAAAATTGGTGGATGGATCTAAGAACCTAACCCTAACCCTAAAATGATGAGCTATGTGATGCTAATGAATAATGATCTCAAATGAGGGATTAAGAAATGCATAAGAGTATAGATTAATTAAATTATAAGATTAGGTACATGGATATCAATTGGTTTAAATTACAAGTATCACCCAATGTGGAAAATATAAATATATATAAAAGCCCTTATTAAAGGAAAATATGAAACAAGAAAAGAAAGAGAGATAAAATATCTAATGTTCCCAAATTGGAAAACTAACTCCAAATTCGTAATCTAAGAATAAAAATAAGCCTTTGGGCAAGTTTTCAATTAATTTGGATGATCTTTGGATAATGTAAAAAGTAGGAGAGATAAAGTGTGTAGAGCCTTCTTTTTGATAATTACTTTTATAAATAACATCAACATGACTAAATAGTGGCAAAATCATATCTAAGATATTAACTAGGACACATGGGTGAAATTTCATCATAATTGGATAATATTAGAGTCATAATGGAAGGTAGAGAGAGAAAATTGGGACTAGAATAATTGATTAACAAAAGTTTCTCAAAATGTAAAATAAACTTTATATTCAGATTCTATACCTAAAAAATGGTCATGGTGTCAAGTTACATCTAAATTAGGTTTTGTTTGGGCATCCAAATAAGGAGAGAGAAAAATAGTAAATACTACAATATCACTTTAGTTGAATTATAGTTCAAATAGAAATCAAATGTCACATGGATAAGGTTAGTTGGCATGTGATCGGATGTCTGGGGTCCCTCGGTCGACCTGGGTCCATAGATCTGATGGTACATAGTCATCTCCTACCTCGGGTCTGCTCGAGAAAGATAGGAACAGAAAAATCAATTTTCAATTTGCTTCATCTCTTCCTATACTCAACAAAATCTTGAAGTTTTTGTTGCCCTAGAATCCTCTCAAGATTTCACTCCTAATTATCCCAATATTTTGGTGATTTGGTGAAGATTTGAGAAACCCCCAATTTGGCTGAAACACTCCTCTCACCTCGGATACCAAAATCCTAATCTATATGCCCTTGCCTAGAAATACCCCTACCCCGACTCTCTCTGGCACCTTTGCAACTCAACGCTTCATTCAATTGCTCGAACTCACCACCGTTTTGACCCTTGAAAATGAAAACTACTAGAGGGGGGGGGTGAATAGAGTTTTATAGATAATTTAACAATTTTTGAACTCAAACAACCACAATGAAAATATTGGATAAGGAGACACAAGGTTTAGAGTGGTTCCAACTATAGCAAATACTATAGCCGTCAATCCACTACCCGGTTGCTTACCGAACCGGGATTTGAAAAGAAATTTATTTTATTACCTCGCAAGGAATTTACATAAAATACAATATCTTTTCCCAAACCCTTCAAGCAGCCTTCACCTAGAAGTAATCGCCAACCTTGAAGCAGCCTTCCCTTGAAGTAGATGCACCAACTCCCGTTGCACCAGCCTTCTGAAGTAGCTTCCCTTGCGATAGCCTTCTTGAAGTAGCTTGAAGTCCCCTTCTCCACCTGAGAAGTCAACCCTCTCCAATCCGCAGCCTCCAACCCTAGGAGTAGCAAGGAGAGTACAAAAGATAAAAAGGAACAAGAAAGAAAAAGGAAATTACAACTTATCCTTTAAGCCCAAGGCTTGATATGCCTAGATCAAGCATATAGATCTCCTAGCCAAGTGTGTGAACTTGTGATTGCTGTGGATAGGAGGATCTAGCCTATAGGACACGAAATTGAGCTAAGGAGAATGTAGACTAATGATCACAGTGCTCAAATTGCTTGCAATAGATTGCTCAAGTATGCTCAAGTGTATTCTCAAGTGTAACAAGTGAATTCTAGTGTCCTATGGCTTGTCCTATTTATAGGAATGGCCTCAGTATGCTTACGGACGTTCTAGACAACTTCTAGGGGTTTCTAAGTGCTTAACTAGCCGTTAGGTACAAAGTTGTTGCTTTAACAACGGCTAATTAATTTATTCTGCAGTTGCTGTCAGAGACCATCTCGGTCGACAAATGGTCGACCGAGACACCTACTCGGTCGAACTTTTGTCGACCGACAGGCTCTCTGGAACAAGTGATTTGCAACGTCTTTCTTCAACTGCCAACTAACTTGTCTGTTGTGTCTAACGGCTACTTTGGATCTTTCTCGGTCGAGAAGATTGTCGACCGAGAGTGTCTCGGTCGAAGAGTTTGTCGACCGAGAATGATCCTGTTTCAAGGTTTCAATTTAGGCACTAATTATATGTGTGAGTGTGCAAAGGTGATCCTAATTAAATGGGATGACGTGTCTAACTATGGTGTTTGGCTAGGGAAAATCTAATGCTTGATTTACATGCAATTCTAAGTACTTGTACATTATATATTTGTACAAGTTTTTACAACAATGATTACATTGCATGAAAATATAAATATTTTAGCTTGGGGATTTTTCCTAGTTGCTTTTCCATCCATCTTAGTCCTGCACACTCAAGTAGCTCGTTATATTAATAAGAATGAAATGTTTGTCATAATCAAAACAAAGGGATTTATAGATGTCCAATTAGCCAACAATCTCCCCCTTTTTGAAGATGACAAACATTTCCAAAATATAAATAAAGGAAATATAAAACATATGAGTTTCATACCTTTAGATTACCTTATGTAGCTTTTCCTCTTGTTTATAAAATGTGTGCTTATTATTCCCAATGAATTATGGAACATGAAATCCAGTTCATTTGGGAATATAGAAACTTTCAATGTAAAGCCAAGAGTATATTTATGAAACTCATTGATTGAGTTTTTCATAGATACTAAGTTATAGTTTTATTTATCTCTCCCCCTTTGTCATTTCAAAAAGATAACCGTTTTAATAAAAACTCCCCCTTAATTAGATATCCCGTCTAATGAAAAAAAATGTCCATTGAAAAGCCAAAATAAAATAAGTAAACGTATTCGTTTTAAGAACCGCAGATATCAAAGAAAACATCTTCCAAAGGAGTAATAAGCAATTGCTTCCTAATGTTGTTGAATTGATCTAGTGGAAGCGGTTTTGTAAAAATATCAGCCAATTGATTTTCCGTATCAACATGATGAAGGGAAACATGATTCTTTGAGATGTG
The DNA here is from genome assembly GCA_963693085.1 of Alisma plantago-aquatica. NCBI lineage: Eukaryota > Viridiplantae > Streptophyta > Magnoliopsida > Alismatales > Alismataceae > Alisma > Alisma plantago-aquatica. The sequence continues at coordinate 361,915,880 of OY856411.1, read as the reverse complement.
ATCCCTTAAGAAGTGATGACGGATTTCAATGTGTTTTGCCCGGCTGTGTAAAATAGGATTGTGTGCTAAGTTTATGGCGCTCGTGTTGTCACAAAAAATAGGTGTAGATGAAAGATTAAAACCATAATCGCTTAATACCTGTTGCATATAAAGCACTTGAGCACAACAAGACCCGGCTGCCATATATTCAGCTTCAGTTGTAGATAGGGCAACCGTATTTTGTTTCTTTCTAAACCAAGATACTAAGGCTCTCCCTAATAAGAAGCAGCCACCACTAGTACTTTTGCGATCAAGTCGACAACCAGCATAATCCGCATCAATATATGCTTTAAAATCCAAGGATTGTCCTTTTGGATACCATAAACCAAAACAAGTAGTACCAGCTAGATATCGAAGAATTCGTTTAACCGCTAGAAAATGAGATTGCATAGGTTGGGATTGAAATCTAGCACAAAGACCAATGGAAAACATAATGTCCGGTCGAGAAGCAGTTAAGTATAGCAAACTACCAATCATGGCTCTATATAAGGAATCATCAATAGGTTCCCCATTTTCATCCTTATCAATTTTGATAGAGGTAGCCATAGGAGTAGTAGCATGTTTGCATTGATCCATCCCAAAACGTTTTAAAAGTTCTTTAGTATATTTTTCTTGGCTTATGAAAATTCCTGCAGGTGTTTGCTTAATTTGAAAACCAAGAAAGAATGTTAGTTCACCCATGAGGCTCATTTCAAATTCTTTTTGCATAATGTCACTGAATTGTGTGCATAATGAATCATTAGAAGCTCCAAAAATAATGTCATCGACATATATTTGCACAACTAGGAAATCAGATGCATATGTTTTGAAAAATAAAGTAGAATCTGAATTTCCAATAGAAAAACCATTATCAAAAAGATATGTCTTGAGTCGTTCATACCAATTCCTAGGTGCTTGTTTTAGACCATAAAATGCCTTTTTAAGTTTATAAACATGGTCACCTTTTTCTGGTATTTCAAAGCCAGGTGGTTGAGCAACATAAACTTCTTCGTGTATGATGCCATTTAGAAATGCACTTTTGACATCCATTTGATATAGCTTAATGTTTTTATGGGCAGAAATAGCTAGTAACATCCTAATAGCTTCAAGTCTGGGTACGGGTGCATATGTTTCATCAAAATCTATGCCTTCTTGTTGATTATATCCTTGTGCTACTAACCGAGCTTTATTCCTTATGACTTCTCCTGCCTCATTGAGCTTATTCCTAAACACCCATTTAGTTCCTATGATAGTTTTATCTTGTGGTTTAGGAACTAAATCCCATACATCATTTTTAGTGAATTGATTTAACTCCTCTTGCATGGCTATTATCCAGTAATCATCCTTAAGAGCTTCGGATATCTTCTTGGGTTCAATGATAGAAACAAAAGCCATGTTTGCAACATCTTTGAAGGAAGACTGAGTTTTGACTTTATCATTTGGATCTCCAATAATTAGTTCTTGGGGATGATCCTTGATAAGCCTAGGTGTAGGTTGTGTTTCAACTTGGGGATCGGATATAGGAATTTTCTCACTATCATTGGAAATGGTTATATTTTTGAATTGATTTGTGAGATCAATGATATCTAGATTTTCAGACTTCGATTCTTCATGAAAGGAAACATGAATGGATTCCTCAACTTTTCTAGAGATAGTGTTATATACTCTAAAGGCTTTGCTAGAAGTGGAATATCCCAAGAAGAATGCTTTGTGTGATTTAGAATCAAACTTGTCTCTATCATCTTTGGTATTTAAAATGTAGCATGTGGAGCCAAAAGTATGAAAGTAGTCAACTCTAGGTTTCTTAGAGTGTAATATTTCATATGGAGTTTTCTTCAAATGAGAGTGAACAGTTACTCTATTAAGCACATAACAAGCAGTGTTTACAGCTTCAGCCCAAAAGGTTTTAGGTGTGTTGTGTTCAAGCATCATGGTCCTAGCCATTTCCTGTAGGGATCGATTTTTCCGTTCAACTATACCATTTTGTTGTGGGGTACGTGGAGCAGAAAAATTATGAGTATACCCTTGAGATGTACAAAAGGTCTCAAATGTATGATTCTCAAATTCGCCACCATGATCACTTCTAATGGTACATATTTTATGTTGTAAAAGATTTTCAATCTTGGAACAAAATTGCATAAAGACATGAATAGTATCATCTTTAGTTGCAATAAAATGTACCCATGTATATCTACTATAATCATCGACAATAACAAAACAGTATCGTTTACCACCAATAGATTGTGTCCTCATTGGTCCAAATAAGTCCATATGAATTAATTCTAAGGATCTACTGGTGCTAAGTACATGTTTTGATTTAAAAGATGTTTTGATTTTCTTTCCCATTGTGCAGGGTTCACAGTTTTCAACTTGATCAAAAGACAAAGCAGGTAATCCACGAACAAGATCATATTTCACTAACTTTTTAATAGCATGTGAACTAGCATGTCCCAGCTTTTTATGCCATAGTTGTAAGGTATTTTCATTTGCAAGCAAGCATTTACCTACTACTGATTTCATAGAGTTTGGTTTAAGGATATAAAGATTTCCAACTCTATTTCCTTCATAAACGACATTTGTAGTGTTTTCTATCAATAATTTGCAGCAGGTTTTGTTAAATAACACATCATAACCACTATCACATAGTTGACTTACACTTATTAAATTATGATGCAATCCATCAACAAGTAGAACATTTTTAATTTCGAGATTTGTTCCAACATTACCTATTCCAACGATTTTGCCCTTACCATTGTCTCCAAAGGTGACCGTTCCACTTTTCTTTTCTTCAAAAGTTTGAAATGCATCCTTGTTCCCGGTCATATGTTTGGAGCAGCCACTGTCAACTACCCATTCCTGCATTAGAATGTAGATTTCGGTACCCATGTGATGGTCCGATATGGTTAGAAACTTTTTTTATAAGTGCTTATGTATATAAAAGTTCTGATACAGAAAACCAGTCGGTCGACAATTGTTCGACCGATATTTGTCTCGGTCGACAATTTGTCGATCGAGCAGGTTACTGTATCACAAGCAAAAACACAGAAAATTTCTCGGTTGACCAATTTTCGACCGAAATAGGTGCTGTAAATTTTTGATTTGTTAAAGACATCCAGTCGGTCGACAATAATTCGACCGACCCAGAGCTCGGTCGACAATACTTCGACCGACAGAGTTTCTGTTTCAGCAATGCAGAAAAATAATAACAATAAGCATAGCACCTTTTGTTGAGATAAGACAATATAAATAGCAAAATTAATCATTTGGTCATATCTCAACTACATTCCATTCTTCTAAGTTTGGGGTTTTGGGATCCAAACTAAGTCGGACTCCTTAGTCTTGTAGGGGCATGAAAAACAATAATGTCCAAGACGTAAGCAGAAATGACAAGTAATAGAGTCAATTTCATTTCTCTTTCTAGTCATTGTGTTCTTGGGTACAAACATAGTTTGGGTCTTTTTGGGTTGGTTTTTCTTTGGAACATATCCCAAACCTTTTCTTCCATTGAAGACAGTACCAACTCTCAATATGTTATCAAGAATATCTTTTCTTCTTAACTTATAAAGTTCTCTTTGCAATGTAGCAATGTCATTCATCTTCTTATGTATATCTTTTCTTGCTTTGTCTAAATCAGAAAACAATGAATCCTTTTCTTTTACAATATTATCATAGTCTGAATGGTTGCACAAGATAGGTTGAGTTTGATAATCTTGTAGTTTAGCTAGCAAATCAGTCTTTTCTTTTGTTAGAAGATCAACATTGGTTTCCAAATTGAGTAGCTTTCTAGCGCAATCATCTAAAGATGTTTTTAAAGATACATTTTCAAGATCAATGTTGTTCTTTTCATAAGAAAGTTCATCTAATTTGGCAATGAGCTCATTATTTGATTTTATAGCCTTCTTTAGTTTCTTCTTGGCATCAACATACTTATCATGAGTTTCTTGTAAACTAGTAACTAACTCTTCTTTAGGAAGATCAACTAGGCTTACCTCTTGAGAGTCTTCATTTTCTTCTCTTGCCATTAGACATTCCACCTCTTCTCCGCTTTCACTGTCACTTGACTCATCCCAGGCAGCTTTATAGGCTTTTTCTCCTTTCTTCTTATGTGAGCTTTTCTTTCCCTTCTTTGCTTTGGGACATTCATTTTTGAAATGCCCTTTCTTCCCACATTCAAAGCACCTGGGAGTAGAGGAACTAGAAATTTTGTTAGATTTAAACCTTTTGTACTTCTTACCGTTGACGATTAAGGCTTCTTCTTCTTCTTCACTTGACTCCTCACTTTCTTGTGTGACGACTTTTGAGGCTTTGAGAGCCACATCCTTCTTCTTCCCACTTTGGTGTTCACGTTCTCTTCTTTCTTCCTCTTCTAGATCTGCTTCATGAGCTTCTAAATTACCAATAAGTTGTTCCATTTTGAGGCGAGTGAGGTCGTTTGCTTCTGCAATGGCTGTCACCTTTGGCTTGTACTTTGGAGGACGTGATCTAAGAATTTTTGATACCTGATCTTCCTCAAGGACAGGTTTTCCTAAGGCACTTAAACCATTAACAATAGTAGAGAATTTTGAATACATTTCACTAATAGATTCATTTGGATCCATACGAAAATGTTCAAGCTTTGTTTTAAGCAGACTAATTTTGGAATTTTTGACTTGGGCTGTACCCTCATAAGTAATGGAAAATCTATGCCAAATATCATACGCTGTATCACAATTTGATATTCTATTAAATTCTCCTACAGAAATAGAACAATATAAAATGCTTACAGCTTTTCCGTTCATTTGGGCCTGTTTTACCGTGTTTGCATCCCATTCCGCAAAGTCATTTTGAGGGAATTCATAAGGAGTAGATACCATTCTCCATAGATCCCAGTTGATGCCTTGGAAGTAGAACTGCATCCTCCTCTTCCAGTATTGGTAGTTTGTTCCATCGAATGCCGGCGGACTAGCAACAAGAGTCCCTTCAATGTTGAGGTTGTTGAGCATTCCATCACCCATTTCTTCAAGACCTTGTTAGGGTTCCTTGAAGCCTTGCTCTGATACCAATTGAAAACTACTAGAGGGGGGGTGAATAGAGTTTTATAGATAATTTAACAATTTTTGAACTCAAACAACCACAATGAAAATATTGGACAAGGAGACACAAGGTTTAGAGTGGTTCCAACTATAGCAAATACTATAGCCGTCAATCCACTACTCGGTTGCTTACCCAACCGGGATTTGAAAAGAAATTTATTTTATTACCTCGCAAGGAATTTACATAAAATACAATCTCTTTCCCCAAACCCTTCAAGCAGCCTTCACCTAGAAGTAATCGCCAACCTTGAAGCAGCCTTCCCTTGAAGTAGATGCACCAACTCCTGTTGCACCAGCCTTCTGAAGTAGCTTCCCTTGCGATAGCCTTCTTGAAGTAGCTTGAAGTCCCCTTCTCCACCTGAGAAGTCAACCCTCTCCAATCCGCAGCCTCCAACCCTAGGAGTAGCAAGGAGAGTACAAAAGATAAAAAGGAACAAGAAAGAAAAAGGAAATTACAACTTATCCTTTAAGCCCAAGGCTTGATATGCCTAGATCAAGCATATAGATCTCCTAGCCAAGTGTGTGAACTTGTGATTGCTGTGGATAGGAGAATCTAGCCTATAGGACACGAAATTGAGCTAAGTAGAATGTAGACTAATGATCACATTGCTCAAATTGCTTGCAATAGAATGCTCAAGTATGCTCAAGTGTATTCTCAAGTGTAACAAGTGAATTCTAGTGTCCTATGGCTTGTCCTATTTATAGGAATGGCCTAAGTATGCTTAAGGACGTTCTAGACAACTTCTAGGGGTTTCTAAGTGCTTAACTAGCCGTTAGGTACAAAGTTGTTGCTTTAACAACGGATAATTAATTTATTCTGCAGTTGCTGTCAGAGACCATCTCGGTCGACAAATGGTCGACCGAGACACCTACTCGGTCAAACTTTTGTCGACCGACAGGCTCTCTGGAATAAGTGATTTGCAACGTCTTTCTTCAACTGCCAACTAACTTGTCTGTTGTGTCTAATGGCTACTTTGGATCTTTCTCGGTCGAGAAGATTGTCGACCGAGAGTGTCTCGGTCGAGGAGTTTGTCGACCGAGAATGATCCTGTTTCAAGGTTTCAATTTAGGCACTAATTATATGTGTGAGTGTGCAAAGGTGATCCTAATTAAATGGGATGACGTGTCTAACTATGGTGTTTGGCTAGGGAAAATATAATGCTTGATTTACATGCAATTCTAAGTACTTGTACATTATATATTTGTACAAGTTTTTACAACAATGATTACATTGCATGAAAATATAAACATTTTAGCTTGGGGATTTTTCCTAGTTGCTTTGCCATCCATCTTAGTCCTGCACACTCAAGTAGCTCGTTAGATTAATAAGAATGAAATGTTTGTCATAATCAAAACAAAGGGATTTATAGATGTCCAATTAGCCAACAGAAAAGCCGCTAAAGACATAGAGTTTGTGGCACTCCTCTCTCTCTCCTCACATCATCTCCGATGCAATTAAGGGCACCAATAGGTTCATCTATCTTTCCTCTTTCTATTGCTTACCTAAACACTAAGTTTGGTTTAGTATAGCGTTTTTGCCCAATATTGGAGCTTTGTCCCACTGGCCATGGATCGGGTCTAGAGGGGGGAGATGAAACATGGTGATTTTATGCTTCTGCCCCGCTTGTCTTCTCTCCTCTCTCGTTGTTTCCACACATCATCATTCTTGCCTTTTTGCTCTTCTTTTTCTGCGGTTGACCGGCCCTTAACCCGGTTGATTAGGTGCCACTTAGGCAGCCAGCAGGCGCGGGCTGTTGAATTGGCCCACGGTGAGTGGGACAAGCAGCAGGCCCGACCCCACCCTCTCGCTCTCTCTATCTTTTCAAATTGAAAATCAATTTTTCTAATTTTCTCATTAGTCAATTTTAGGAAATTCATAACTATTAATTTCCTGGGCCAAAATTAAAGTAAAATATGTTCTAGACTCAAAAAAAGATGATCTATCTAAAAAAAATAATTTCAATGTCTGGTTTGAGCTTTTCAAATAAGTATTTTTTTGATTAGTTAAAAATCACCAAAAATGCATCTAAAAGTCCATATCTTCAAAATACATAATATTATATGTTATTTTGATAAGAAAATCCTAACTAAGATAGTAGTGATGGTTTTAGGGTATGATTTAGGAATTTGTAGAAAAGGGTAGTAACTTTGGGGTTTTAGATCTTTAATGAATAAATATGGTATTAATGCATGACTTGGTTATGATATTAGGACAAGTGGACCCTGATTTCATTGAAGGTTCTGAAAAGTGGTTTCTAGGGTTCTAAGGAAAGAGGTATGTGCACATAACACCTTAGTTGGGATATCTTTGCGTTAACCTAATATTCCCTAATGAGGCTTAATTGAACCTAATTATTTTCTTGAAACCCTAATTTCTTATGCCTCAAATTCGACCATAGTTTCTTATTGTTTGGGTTTTAAACCCCACTACTATGCTTATTGATTCACATGATTATTCTTACCATAACTACTTTTTCTAGCATGTATATTTATGTTCTATTTATTTTAAAGTAGTGGTATGTATGTACAACCACCCACAGAGGGCATGTATTTATTCGCCCTGGGAAATGTTTTATTATCCCCATATTATTGTAGGTGACTGGGAATGTCTTATTCTCTCCTCACCTAAGGTTAGAGATCTGGTAGGTGCCTCAAACCTACCTAGTTAGGTAGACATAATTATCTTACATGCAAACCCCTTTTAATATAATTGTTAATGACAAGTTTCTTTTGATATAGCCTCATACTCTTGTTACCTTCATCTTATGATGAACATTGGCCTGCTTTTACTTGCTTTACTTACCTTGTTATCCTAGACTAGTTTTTTGACATATACCTTTTTCTTGCTTTTCCCTCTTGCTGGGTGATTTCCCAACCACCCAGATGTTGGTGCTGAGCAAGGAGAAGGTCAAGTTTGAAGGAAGTTTTCTCAAGAGTTGATCTCAAGCGTTTGGAAAGGATGACTAAGTTGTTATAGCTATATTTTGTTTCTCTTATCTTTTTCTTTTAGGAACAATCATGTAGTGAACAATGAAAGCCATGTAAAGGCTTAGTATTTTAATTTCCACTTCTATTGACATTTTATAATGTATCTGGAATCATGCTTACTTATTTCGAATATTATGCAAAAATCCCAAATTATCTATTTTTGTGAAATATGTGAATGTTTTGTATTTCCTTTAAATTTTAGTAAGGAGGTGATATCCCCTCTTTACAACATGGTATCAGAGCCTTTAGGCAACTATTAGGGCATGAAGTTGAAGCAAGGGTGTCTAGAAAGGATTAGGGTTTCGGGGGCTGGCAATATTTTCCTCCACGCCACTAGCTTGATTTATGAGGACACCCTTGCCCATATGATACTAGTCTGGCCAGAGCTGATACAAATTGCTCAAAATAGTTTACTTTTAGGCAATAGCATTTTAGATATCCTTTTCTCATCTATCCTTCTATTCTTTTCTCATCTATGATTCATACTCATGGGAACTTAATATGTTAACCCTACCTTTCAGAAGAGGTGACTTGTTCGACAACATTAACCAGGAAAAAGAGTCAAAGCCTAATGACCCCAACACTCCTATGAATCCTTTTGTCAACCATACTACTCCAGGTACCCCCGCCTTCACCCCAAAACAAGAGCTGGCAATGTTACACCGGGTGTTGTCTACCACCCTGATGGGGCAGCTCAACACAATGGCCGCCAATGTCAACAAGCCAAGGGAGTTCACCCTCACTGACTTCATAAAGATGCAGCCACCCTACTTAAAGGGTGAGAGTGAACACTACATGGTGGACAAAGCCAACGACTAGGTGTTGGCTTTGGATCGAACCTTCAAGGGTATGGCATTCCCTCCTCACCAGAAGGTTCGATTCATGACTTATGTGTTGGACAGACTGACACATGTATGGTGGAATGGTGTCGCCCACACTCGGGAAACCTCTACCATGGAGTGGGACTAGTTCCTAAAGCTCTTCAGGGAGAAGTACATTTGCTTCACCTTCCTGAGAAAGAAGGAAGTCGAGTTCTACAACCTCAAGCAGAGAGGCATGAGTGTGGCTGACTACATTTAACTGATCCTACTACTGGAACGTTATGCCACCGGCCTTAGAGACAAAAGAAGGGCAACATTGTTCTTAAAGGGCCTGAACTACCAGGTGGGCCAAAGTCTTATCATGCAACTTCCACTCACCTTTCAACAGATGATGGATCCCTTTCCATCGAGTCCTACCCAAGATTAAAAGCTTCTAGACACAGCAATGGCTACAACAACAATAAGAGAAAGAACTCAAACCAGAATGAGAATCGCAGACGTGACCGATGCAATAGGTGCTCTCGCCACCATCCTCTAGGGAGATGCCCTTCCGGTAATGCTCCTACTCAGAAAGACAACCGACCTCCTCCGGCCTGCCATGAGTGTGGCCAATTTGGGCACATCTAACTGTTCTACCCTCGCTTCTAGTAGGGACAAAATAATGCTCAGCAAAACAAGGCCCAGCAGCCGCAGCAGCCAAGGTAGAATCCACCTCTGTGGAATAAAAAAAAAACAACAACCAGAACCTGAGGTGTCTGCCAGTGGAGAGGCAGAATGGAAGAGTGTATGCTCTCAAGGTTGAGGAAGAAGGTGAAGACAATGAAGTTATTGAAGGTACCTTGCACCTTAATATGCATCCTTTAAAGGAACTATTTGATTCTGGCTCATCCAATACCTTCATATCCCGTCAGTTTGCTTCTATGTTAGAAATATAATTTGAGTTTATGGATCATGTATTAGACATAAAAACCCCTAGTGGTAAGATATACTCTTCGTACCTCCAAACTCTGACCATGGACCTCTTTATATTTGAAATAATGTTTCCCACAGATTTTGTCTTTCTCAATATGACCGCCTTTGACATAATCCTAGGAATGGATTGGTTGAAGAGGTAAAAGGTGGTTTTGTTTTATGAGGAATCCAAGGTTAGTTTGTTACATCCTGTTGAGGGAAGAATGTGTGTCAAGGGTAGCAAGTGAGGGGAGCGACAATTTATCATCTTTGCCATCAAAGCTAAAAACTTGTCTCACAAGGGTGTAGAGATTTCCTAGCTTCTATAGTCCTCGATGCCACACCTCTTGCTCTCAACCACATTGATGTGGTGAAGGACTTCCCATACATATTTCTCGAGGTGTTACCCAGGTTGCCACCAACTCGCAAGGTGGAATTCTCCATCGAGCTTGTACTCAAAACTTCACCAATATCAAAGTTGCCTTACTGCTTGGCCCCTGCCGAGTTGGTCGAACTAAAGAAGAAGCTTGAAGAGCTTCTCAACATGGGCTTCATCTACCCAAATGTTTCTCCGTGGGGAGCCTCTGTCCTATTCGTGAAGAAGAAGGATGGTTCGATGCGGATGTATATGGACTACCACATGCTTAACCAAGTGATAGTGAAGAACTATTATCCTTTGCCTCGCATCGATGACCTGTTCGATCAGCTAAAGTTAGTTACTATATTCTCCTACATGGATCTAAAGAGTGGCTACTACCAAATGCATGTGAAATATGATGATGTCCTAAAGATGGCATTCAGAACTCGCTATTAGCATTACAAATTCATGGTCATGCATTTTGGTGTGACGAATGCCCCTGGTACCTTCATGGACCTGATGAATCGAGTATTCTTCCCACACCTCGACAAGTTTGTGGTGGTGTTTATCAATGATGTTTTGGTTTATTCTGAGATGTTAGAACAACATCATGAGCATCTGTGGATTTTACTCAACACACTGTGAGAAAATCAACTATATGCAAAATTCTCAAAGTGTGAGTTCTGGATAAAGGAATTTGTGTTTCTGGGTCATGTGATTTCTACTGGACATATAGCTATTGATCTTGTGAAGGTAGAAGCTGTGACAAAGTGGAAAGATTTGAAGAACCCATTTGAAATCTATATTTTCCTCAAATTAGCCAGTTACTATCGGAGGTTTTTCTAGATCTTCTTTGAATTGGCCTTTCCTTTAATCAAGTTGACATGAAAGGAGGTCAAGTTCTCATGGATACTTGAGTGTGAGAATAGTTTTTAGAAGTTGAAGGAGTGTTTGACTTCTGCTCCCGTACTTGCTTTGCCTGTTGAGGGCATACCCTATGTCATCTACACCGACACATCCAATAAGGCTTAGGGTGTGTCTTGATGCAAGACAAAAAGGTGATCGCCTATGCTTCTCACCTATTGGAACCTAATGAAGCTAATTGGCCTACACATGATTTTTAGCTTGTTTCTATAGTTCATGCTCTGAAGATCTGGTGACACTATCTTTATGGAAAATTTTTTGAAATCTTCTCTGACGACAAAAGTTTGAGATACCTAATGACTCAAAGGGATCTGAATCGGTGACAACTTAGGTGGATGTAATACCTCAAAGACTATGACTTCACCATCACCTATCATCTCGTTAAATCAAACATCATAATTGATTCTTTAAGTCACAAGAAGGATGTTGTTTGTGCTGCTCTGAGATGTTCAGTGTGGGAAAATCTTAAACATGTGACTAGTTGGCGACCTCAGCCTGTCGATTCAGTGGATGAAGACAAGTTGTGTGTTCATATGTCTAGCTTGACTGTTACATCGACTTGGATCTCGGAAGTCATTGTTGTACAGTTAGAGAGTTCTGAGTTGGAAGAGATGAAGGCCTTGTTCGAGAAACCACAGTCTGACTTGTCTGTCAGAGTGGATGGTGCTATACGCTTCCGATAAAGGTTGTGAATTCCCGATGTAGGTGATATGAGATAGAAGATTCTAAGTGAAGCTCATGGGTCCAAGTACACTATTCATCCTGGCACAAAAAAAATGTACAAGGACTTATAGCAAAGCGTATGGTGGAAGAACATGAAGAATGATATAGCTCTGTTCGTCGCAAAGTGCTTGACATGTCAACAAGTCAAGATCGAACATCAACAACCTGGTGGTCTTCTTCATCCTCTTGAAATTATGGAATGGAAGTAGGAGAAGATCATAATGGACTTTGCTACTGGTTTCCCTAAGTCCAAGAAAGGTTATGATGTTGTTTGGGTGGTTATTGATCGGCTTACAAAACCTGCTCATTTCTTGCCTTTCAAAACCACATATAAAGTTGTTGAGATGGCTCAATTATATGTGGATTGGATAGTTCGTCTGCATGGAGTTCCTGCTATGATAGTTTCTGATTGAGATCTAAAATTCACTTCTCGTTTATGGGGTCAGATTTAGGAAGAGATGGGTACTAACTTGCGTTTCAGTATTGCTTACCACCCACAAATTGATGGTCAGTCCGAGAGAACATTTTAGATTCTAGAGGACTTGCTACATGCTTGCGCAATGCATTGGGGTGGTGTATGGATTTGGTATCCATCATTAGCGGAGTTTGCTTACAATAACAGCTACCAAGCCAGTATTGGTATGTCACCTTTTGAAGCTCTCTATGGTAGACCTTGTCATTCACCATTTGCGTTGTGATGATGTTTGTGAACGGTCCCTGGTGAAGAAGGATGGCATGCAGATGATGCTTGAGAAGGTACAATTAATAAAGAAATGGATGAAAGTTGGTCAAGACTGAAAGAAGATATATGCTAATAAAAAGAGGTCTGATGTTAGCTTCTTAGTGGGTAACTATGCATTCCTGAAATCAAGCCTATGTGTTCTATTACGAGATCTAAAGTAAAAGGCAAGTTGAGTCCCCTCAATATTGGACCATTTGAAATCTTAGATAAAGTTGGAGACAGTGCATACCACTTAGCCTTACCTCCTGCTTATGATAAGATTCACAATACGTTCCATGTCTTTGTGTTGAGGAAGTATGTGAAAGATCCTTCTCATGTACTCACAATTGAGCCTGTGGAGATTCATGAGAATCAGACCTATGAAGAGCTACCTATGAAGATCCTTGACTTCCAAGTAAAATAGTTGAAGAACAAAGAGATAGAGATGGTGAAGGTTGTGTGGAGATATCATGGTTTGGAAGAAACCAATTGGGAGTTGAGATATGAGATGTTACGTACTCATCCTTCCCTTTTTGTCTAAGATTTCACGTACGAAATCCTTTTTAAAGGGTGGAGTGATGTAACATACTGAAATCCAATATATACCTCTTTGTACTCTTTTTTAATAAGATTTGTCCTTCATTTTCATCTCTTATGTCTTAGGGAGTTGAATTAGTGGAACTATGATGGTTATTGGATAAATATTTCCCATATATTCTTAATAAAGGGTTTTATGCACAAATACCTCAGTAGAAATCTAAGTAATGGGTATGATGTGAAAATGTCCACTTAAGTAATAAAAATAATGAGGAAATTCGTGCTAGAATTTTCTAAGACTTTTTAGAATAGGAAAAAGATAAGAAATTCCACAACACACATAAAGGATATGATAAATGTTATAAATAGGATAAAAGCAGATAATGTGGACTATATTATTTCCAAAAATCAAAAATAGAAAACCCACATAATAATTTGATACATAAATTCATTTTCTTGGACTAAAAGTTACTTAAGGGCCAAGTATCACCCAATGTGGAAAATATAAATATATATATAAAAGCTCTTATTAAAGAAAAATAGGAAATAAGCCAAGAAAGAGAAATAAAATATCTAATGTTCCCAAATTGGAAAACTTACTCCAAATTCATAATCTAGGAATAAAAATAAGCCTTTGGGCAAGCTTTTAATTAATTTGGATGATCTTTGGATAATGTGAAAAAGTAGGAGAGAGAAAGTGTGTAGATCCTTCATTTTGATAATTACTTAAATATATAACATCAACATGACTAAATAATGGCAAAATCATATCTAAAGTATTAATTAGGACACGTGGGTGAAATTTCATCATAATTGGATAATAGTAGAGTCATAATGGAAGGTAGAGAGAGAAAATAGGGAACATCATAATTGATGAACAAAAGTTTCTCAAAATGTAAAATAAACTTTAAAGTCGGATTCTGCACCTAAAAAATAGTCAGATTGTCAAGTCTCATCTAAATTAGGTTTCATTTGGGCCTCCAAATAAAGAGAGAGAAAAATAGTAAATAATACAATATCACTTTAGTTGAATTATAGTTTGAATAGAAATCAAATGTCACACGGATAAGGTTATTTGGCACATGATTGGATGGATGGGGTCCCTCAGTGGACTCAGGTCCATAGATCTGATGATACATAGTTGTCTCCTACCTCAGATCTGCTTGGGAAGGACAAGAATAGAAAACTCAATTTTCAATTTAATTTATCTCTTCCTATACTCAACGAAATCTCAAAGTTTTTGTTGTCGTGGACTCCTCTTGAGATTCCACTCCTAATTATCCCAATATTCTCACGATTTGGTGAAGATTCAAGAAACCTCCAAGTTGGTCGAAACACTCCTCTCACCTCGGATACCAAAACCCTAATCTATACCCCCTTGCCTATAAATACCCCCACCCCGACTCTCTCCGTAACCTTTACAACTCAACCCTTCATTCAATTGCTCAACCCACTACTATTTTGACCCTTGATGAGCCTCCAAAGACACATAGTTTGTGGCACTCCTCTCTCCCTCCTCACATCATCTTCGGCGTAATTAAGGGCACCAATAGGTTCGTCCATCTTTCCTCTTTCTTTTTCTTACCTAAACACTAAGTTTGGTTTAGTATTGTATTTTTGTCTAATATTGGAGCTTTGGCTCACTGGACATGGTCAGGGCTGGAGGGGGGAGATGACCCCCAATGATTTTATGTTTCTTTCCCACTCATCTTCTCTCCTCTCTAGTTGTTTCCTCGCATGGGCATTCTTGCCTTTTTGCTTTTTCCACGGTCGACATTAGGCGCCACTTAGGCAGCCAGTAGGTGCGGGCCATAGACTTGGCCTGTAGTGAGTGGGCCAAGCAGTGGGCCCGACCCCACCCTCTCACTTTTCTGTCTTTTCAAATCGACAATCGATTTTTCTAATTTTCTCATTGGTCGATTTTAGGAAATTCATAACTATTAATTCCTTCAGCCAAAATTAAAAGTAAAATATGTTCTAGACTCAAAAAAAGATGATATATCTAATAAAAATAATTTTAACACCTAGTTTTGAGTTTTTCAAATAATTATATTTTTGGAAATGAATGAATTAGTTAAAAATCACCAAAAATGCATCTATAAGTCCATATCTTCAAAATACATAATATTATATGTTATTTTGATAAAAAAAACCCTAACTAAGACAGTAGTAATGGTTTTAGGGTCTGATTTGGTGGTTTGTAGAAAAAAATAGTAATTTTGGGGTTTTAGATCTTTAATGAAGGAATATAGTATTAATGCATGACTTGGTTATGATATTAGGACAAGTTGACCCTGATTTCATTGAAGGTTCTGAAAATTGGTTTCTTGGGTTCTAAGGAAAGAGGTATGTGCATATAACACCTTAGTTGGGATATCTTTGCCTTAACCTAATATTCCCTAATGAGGCTTAATTGAACCTAATTCTTTTCTTAAAACCCTAATTTCTTGTGCCTCAAATTAGATCATAGTTTCTTATTGTTTGGGTTTTAAACCCTACTACGATGCTTATTGATTCACATGATTATTCTTTCCATAACTACTTTTTCTAGCACGTAGATTTATGTTCTATTTAATTTAAAGTAGTGGTACATATGTACAATCACCCACAAAGGACATGTATTTATTCACCCTAGGAAATGTGTATTCTCCCAATATTATTGTAGGTGATTGGGAATGTCTTATTCTTCCCTCACCTAAGGCTAGAGGTCCGATAGTTGCATCAACCCTACTTGTTAGGTATACATAATTATCTTACATGCAAACCCCTTTTAATATAATTGTTAATGGCAAGTTTCTTTTGCTATAGCCACACACTCTTGTTTCCTTCATCTTATGATGAACACTAGCCTATTTTTACTTGCTTTACTTACCTTGTTATCCTAGACTAGTTTTGTGACACATACCTTTTTCTTCCTTTTCCCTCTTGCTGGGTGCATTCCAAACCACCCAGGTGCTGGTGCTGAGCAAGGAGAAGGACAAGTTTGAAGGTAGTTTTCTCAGGAGTTGATCTCAAGATTTTAAAAAGGATGACTAGGTTGCTATAGCTAGATCCTGTTTCTCTTATCTTTTTATTTTGCAAGCAATCATGTAGTTAACAATGAAAGCCATGTAAAGGCTTAGTATTTTTATTTCTACTGCTATTGACATTTTATAATGTATCTGGAATCATGTTTACTTATTTGGAATATTATGCAAGCATCCCAAATTCTCTCATTTTGTGAAATGTGTGGATGTTTTGTATTTCCTTTAAATTTTAGTAAGGAGGTGATCCCACCTCTTTACACTTTATGTGTTGCAAATTACACATTAATGTGTTTCTTGTTTTGGTCATTTTCTTTCTTGATAAACCTTATATGTTTCATGTCATTCTAGTTAAGCAAAAATATACAAATATGATACATGATGTTTTGAACTCGTTTAAGATGAGTAAAAGAGAATGATAATAACTGAAATAATGACACATCTAGTTAGCTTCCCTAAATACCATGAGTTTACCCAAGGTCCACACTAGGGAAACAAAATGGATCTCTTTATAGTATTTGGTGAATTACGAGAAGGATTCTCAGAGTGTGGACCAAGACCTTAAAGGTTAGACCACTAGGATTTTAGGAGTGAGTCGTTTGAAGTGGATTTGGCCCTAAATCCTTACTGTACAGTCTATCTCCATGAGGATTAGACTCTGGTGAATGAAATATGTGAAATATGAAAATATGAAAAACATTGTGGTATGTGATATATTATTTTGTTGGTTCCTATCTCGTGTACCCAGTATGAGGACATGAGCCTCTTTACCCAACCTGGAGGTTGCTAGGGTCTGTTGTTCAGGTCTTAGGGTGGCCGTCTAAACCCTATGATAGTGACAGTGTGTTGTTGACATAAGAATCAGGCATGGTGACTTCTACTCTGTGAGGTACAAGCCAAGTACTTTCAGGGAAAATGAATAAACAATGACAAGTCATGTAGAATATGATTTGAATGTTAGTTACATTATTTGTATTTCTAGTTGATAATTTTTCATTGTTGATTATGTTACTTGTTGTGGAAAATAATCATTCTATTGTGAGATTATTGGTTACATATTCTGATATGTCTTGTTGACAAGTAGTAAATGTTAGGATTTATATCCACTATGAATATGATTTGGATTTCTTGTCATTTGATAGTATTGTTTGGTAGACATGTCTTATGTGTACTTTATCTTTAGGGGTTCAGGATGTGTTCCTTGTCCGACTGGTGAAGTACTATAAAGATGATGTTGTTGTTATGTATTGATTCAAAATATTTAGATGTTGACTTGTTACTCATGAAGAAGGATTCTTAACCTGAATTAACAAGTATCTACTGATGTTTTCATAGACATACTCTAAAAGTTGTTTTAAAGTAATATTTGGTTTAATTGATTACCTCATCTGTATGATTAAAGTACCATTATAAACTAGATTCAACTAGATTCTAGAACTCTCTTCTAGACTTTTCAATATACGTATAATTCTTTTAAGTTCATTATATACAATTTGTTGTTGATTCATGTACTCAACTTGAGTGGGAGGTATTCACTCACTAGGCTCTATATGAGTCTCATGAGGTTGTTTATGATGTTTTTAGGTATAATAATATCTAGAGGAGAGGTCATGACAAAGAAGATATATATAGAAGGATAATCTGATAGAATAAAATGTCCCCATACACTCTCTTTCCCAGGTTAGGTAATATACATAGTTTGTTCTTTCACATACATGTAACTGAAGTAAACTAAATTGCATGTGAGTAACAAGATCTCTATTCTGGTTTTAATGGAGTTGAATAAGTTTTTGTGATAGTGTATCATTATTAAGGAGGTTTTTTGAAAATGAAAAATAGAAAAAAAATGTTTGTTTTTCATATATTGTGATAATTGTATTGCTAAGAATTATTTGTTTTTCTTCATAATCTAGGTATAGGTTGTGGGTTTCCCTCTAATGGTTGGCATTAATGATAATCAAAAGAGAGGTCCTGACAATAATACTCGTAGAGTTGTGTGAGCTCATAGATATTGAGCATGACATCACCCTCATGTAATGGTTTAGGGGAACCTCAATTGTACTTGTTGATACTTGTTTGGCAAGACACTCTTACAAGTTTGTTTAGCATAACTATAATATAATATATGAACAAAATTGATCTAACCTTGAGATGTGGTATATGGATATGACATGACTGAAGACCTAGAACTGGTTTAAAATTCTCTATCTATAATTGTCTAGTCATATGCATGAATTGTGATAATGTGAAATAGCTAGCTAATCACATGATGAACCTTTAATAAAGCTTACAACCTAATATGAGAAAGTGAAATGAGATAATATTCCTAATAAACATTGAATATGGTTGTAGTTAACATAAGGAATATATGAAGATTAGATTTTTTTCCTTCTAGGTACGCTTTACCTCTTACTATATAGTATGGTTATATTATGTGCTACAAAATACTTGGCACATGATATTGGATGAAGTAATCATTCTTGTATGCTATCTTACTTGACTTTTGTATATATAGTCTTCAACACATGAAACACAATATGCACATGATATAAAAAAGAAGAACATAAAGAATGGAGAAAATTCCTACTGACATGCATGAGGATGTTCCCCTCTGAAGATTGTTGCATCCCAATACCATTTCTGCCATCGAACTGCTCCTCAAAGGTTTGAGGACGATGCTTGATCCACATCTCCACATCTATGTGTCCTCCATCTCATGTCTCTTATAAAATGGATGATGCGCTCCTTCCAACCATCCACTTAGGTTTTGTCCAAAGAAGCTAAAACAAAACTGATAAACACATTGTTTGGTGTTGCTTCTCTTAATCACATTTGACACAAAAATTTTGGTGCCACCACTTGGAAATCGGTGTCGCTAAGTTTTTGCTCTTTGTTTGACTCAAGAAGGGCTATCTCGGTGGCACCGACTTGTGTGACTGTGGTACCAAGTTTATCGTAGAGGATCTTTGATCCTTCTTTTTGGGGCCACTTATTTGATCACCGATGGTACTGACTTGTGATCTCACTGGCATCTAGTCCTATCTCAATGTTATCGTAATGGGTCTATGATTTTGTCTCTTTTTCTCCAAGTCAGTGGTACTGACACTAATGCCGGTGGTACCGACTTTCTTCAATTTGTACTTGATTTGTCTACAATAAAAAGCACACAATACATCATGATATAATAATATTCCATAATTTTGGACCAAATGCATTACAAATAGATGAAATTGATTCAAAATAGTGGCCCAAAATAGATGAGATTGATACACATGTGATGTACATTGTATGACATAATCGGCCTTCATTTAAGGACATTTTGTTAGAGTCCAAAATTTTAATGTTGACCTCACTTCTAAGCTATATTGTCGCCCTTCTCTATATACCTTGTCGTCCATAAACATACCTTTTTGTCCCTAATCATGCAAAAATATATCATTTATGAGGAAAAGTAGATTATTTTTGGGTAATCATAATATATCTCACTTATGAGGAAAAGTAGATCATTTTGGAGAAATTCTCTTAAAATTGTCCTACTTTTTGAAAAAATAGTACCTTAGTTTTCAAAAAGGACGTTTCTTCTTTGCATGCTATTGATTACTTAAAGGTAGAGCTTCCAAATATAGCCATCAATATCTACAAATTTTATGACATATAATGAAATTTTCTTGTTAACTTATTCTTGATGATAGCAAAGTACCTTATCTACAATTTAAAAATCTCAATAAAAAATTAATTGCATATAGAAATACCTCATAATTAAAATGTAGTGTCTTTTAATTTTGACAAAGTACTTTACATTTATCATAAATAAGCTATTATCATTAACAAAATATTCTAAATATAAACAAATAACATGGTTAACACCTGATCACTATTAACAACCCAACTCTAAGAAGATATTATATATACAAAATAAATCTCGTCGGCTTTGAAAAAAATCTCGACATCAACAAAAACAGTGAACAATATTATTAACAACCCATCACTATTAACAAGAAATCCTATTATTCTCATACACATAACAAAACCGAATAAGAAAACATATGGTGGACTTTTTAGAATCAATATCGTAACCGTGAACCTGAAAAAAAAAATCGTAACCGTGAACCCTTCCCACTGACATCAATGCGAATGATATTCTATTGGTAACCCCTTCAAAACACTAGGAACGGTAGACACCTAGAACAGGGACTATTCCTCCTCTATTAATGTTTCGGAAAGCAAAACGTTGGGAGAGCCCAAAAAATCAGCTCGATTAGGAGCCCCTTCCCTTCTACACGAACTTCGTGGCATGGATGAAAAAATGTAGTGCCGCTACTTTGAGGATCCTTTTTCTCCCTTTCAATTAAGTTGATACACCACTATTTTTGTCTAGTTTTGTAGCTTGTATATCTTTTCCATACTTCTATCGAAAATTCAAATGATTTTGGACCACGATAGGGATACTTGTAATGGATCATGGATGATGCTCTTGTTGGCTCAAATTCCACGTTCAAATCTCGCATCACAGGGAATCGCAGCCCGTTCAAATATATTAAATATTGATTACAGGGGGGCGAATAGGCAATCAATGGGGAACCAATTGTGCATCGTCATAAATGTGAGGAATTCATCTTCGAAGAAAGCTTGGAAGCAAATGGGTTCTGCTATCAATTTGATATCTCTATCTCCGAAGAAACTGTGCACCAATTGGCATGTTGTTAATTCTTTACAAAGTATCTCCCGAGAAATATAGTGCAGCTCCTCCGATGATTTAATTTCACAATCCAGGTAGTGAAGGCACCTCTGTGTTTTACATTTCTATCGTGTGCCAATCTTTTCGATACTTCAGGTGCAAGTTTCTGTGAATTGTGGACCACGGTAGAGATATTTTTCTGGACATTATTGTTCAACAAATTTGCAACTGCAAATACAAACAAATTCTAGAAAACGAGTTCACTCCGCTTTAAAGTTGGAATGCTTCTCGACCACACGCTCCAACATGACGGGTATGAGTAATGGGCTGGCTGTGATGCATGAACCCGCTCCAGCAAGGACTCGACATGGCAGAGCCCCCATTGCAATTTAATTCTGTCGGGCTGATGATGGGACGGTGTTGCATCGATCATCCAAAAAACAACCATTTAACGCTGTGACTGCCCTTCACAACGATGCAAGTAGCTTAATTATTGAAGAGGTGGTCAATGATTACAACAAGGCAATCAATAGGAAATGAATTGGGCTTTGTTATAAATGTGAGGCACTCAGCTGGGAAGAAAGCTCTCAACGGAATGTGTTCCGGTTTAAATGTCTGACATCTCTATCTTCGTAGAAAGCAGTGAAACAAATGGAGCCTGTTGCTAATTATATACGTAGTATAGCTCGTACTTGAATGCTAGTGTATGTTCGTTGGTATTTGTGTTTGTCATACTAAATGGACATGTACTCAAATTAATGTTCATAACAAAAATGGATCATTTTTTCAACATATATTAATAAATATTTTAAATTCAACACTACCGCCATCACAATCGGCACATGTATGTTGATAGTGTGCCACGATTTTTAAAGCGTTCATATTTGGTTTATTGTTGGAGAGAAATAGAGTTAGAAATATTAGTTGATTATGAGGACGAGATTCAATGGAAAGAGAAGTTGTAATTATATAGTGGATGGAAAGAGATGACACAATAAATAAAATTAGATAGTGATGGAAAAATGAGGTATAATAAATAGAAAAATAAAATATTAGAATGATGAAGAGTGTACGAAATAC
The DNA here is from genome assembly GCA_963693085.1 of Alisma plantago-aquatica. Lineage (NCBI taxonomy): Eukaryota > Viridiplantae > Streptophyta > Magnoliopsida > Alismatales > Alismataceae > Alisma > Alisma plantago-aquatica. The sequence goes on along the minus strand of OY856411.1, from coordinate 361,893,986 downwards.
AAAGCGAGAAGTAGGGGATAGAAAAAGAATGTCACTCAAAAATGTTACACGTATTTTTATCATTATTTAAATCTAAAGTTGGTGTTTTGGCACTTACTAATGGTATGTTGATTATTTAAAAAATATACATTCAACTTGTTATATTAAATTTTGTGTATTATTTAATTTAAAAGTATTCAATGTAGTATACATAAATATAGAATATGTAAGTGTTATTTAGCACGTTATTCCCTTTGAGTTTATTCCCTTCTGGTTTGACACTTTTGGTTTTTTAGTACCAGATGTTGTGGATCTTCTTAAGAGATTTCAAAAAGTTATACATAGTAATGTTACGACTTCTGAGTTCATGGATGTTGTATTTCAAAATATAAATTTTGCCATCCAGAGATGATTGGTAGACCAGCTCGTTGCCCATCTATCTTCCATCACAATGTATGCACACAAAAAAGTTTGGAAAAAATTTGTAATGTTCTTAATTAGTTTTATTACTAGAAATAAACATCTGTATATTATCTCTTTTTCTTTTCAATCAGAAAATTTTCAACTTTTGATACTTCGAAAAACTTCTCTGTCATAATTAGAATGCCTTTTGTATTATGTATTTGTGTTGATCTGAGATTTGGATAAAAATTAACTGAAAAAGTTGTGTTCTATATCAATATTTCATAAATTCATGTGCAAGTCTGCTCGCCTTGATTGTTAGAAGACATGCATAGCCTTTCGCCTACACCAGTAGACACTGCTGATGAGCCAAATAGTATAATGGTTCGCCTACACCACTGAAGATGTTGATGAACCAATAATATAATGGTGGAGATTTGCGAAGCATGGATTGAGTTTATTCGTCTCGGGGAAGGTGGTGTCATCAATGTTAAGAATGGGGATGGGCATCACGTAAATCAGCGTGGCGTCACTGTAGCTGACGTGTTCTTCTCCTCCTGCCGTGTTCTCTCTTTCCATTTCCATTTTCCACCCTGCCTTCCCCTGATTCTTCCCCGGCTGACTTTTCCACCAGGCCTCTTTCTCTCTTCCCATGATACTTCCCGGCTGACTCTCTCTCCTTCCCCCCGGGCCCTCTTCCCCCTTCCATTCCCCACTCCCCAATATAAGCAGACCATCTTCCACCTCCAGGCAGCATCTAAGCGCCCAACCACAGTTAGGAGTAGTGGGGCAACTGCCAACGGTAGCAGTTCAGCCTGCAGGCTGCAGCGAGGGAAGCGCAACAGCTGCACTGGCAGTCGGTCCCGATTCATATGAAGTAGGAAAGAACAGCTAGCTAACCCACCTGCCCAGTGCCCAGTGCCCACAGATGTCTCAGAACGAGAACTCCACCCAACAACGGCGAGTACCAGAACCTATGAGTCTAGCTGCAGGCCTGGCGACGGTGGCAGATTGCCAGGAACTCCTACACGCTCTCCGCGGCCACCTGAAGCCCGGAGATGAGGCGGACAAGCTGGCCGGCAAGGTGATAGATTCCCTTGCCCATGGCCTGGCGCTCCTCCGCTCCGCAGCAGCAGGCTTGTCGGCTACCAAGGCAGAGAAGGAGGATGAAGAGGGCGACTCTCACCTTGTCCCTCTGAAGCGGTCTCTGGTTACTACGTCCCCCTGCTACAGCGAGGCTACTGAGGAAAGCTGCGGCGGGTTCGGTGGCCTGAACAAAGGCGGCCACACAGGCAAGGCCGAAAAGAAGGCCAAGATCAGGAGAAGGTACTGTGTGGCCGGACGTGACAGTGATTTTTTTTCTGGTTTTGGGACTCGAATTTCGTACAACTGGATACGTACGTAAATATGTTATGCTCGTTACTTACCATGGAATACACTGTTACTGCAGATCCCACCCGTATGCACGCAAGGAAACAGAGTCGAAGACTTTGGAGGACGGCTACACATGGAGGAAGTACGGACAGAAGGACATCCAGAATTCACTCGAGCCAAGGTATCGTACATATGAAACCTGTTTATACTTTATACAGTAGCAGCATTCCTCACCACCCAAGAAATACTATTATTATCATCACCATTTCCATGCCAAATTAGTTACACTGTATCTCTCACGATAGTCAGCTTCGTGTAACCTAATCTACCTCACTTCCTCCATGCAGTTGACCAAAAATCACCCATACTTACATTTCCGGTTTTAATGGAATTAAACACTATTTGAAAGACATTGATAGTTCAATATGTTCGTACATATATGTATGTGAATAGGCATATCATATATATACGTGTATGAGTGGGTGTGGATATGTGTGTCCATGTATGCATGCATGGGTTTGGTTCCATAGTCAGTGAATCATGGTTCTAGCCTTCTAGGTAAAAAAAAATCAAACTCAATTATAGCTCCGACTGAAGTGATACGTACATCTTCTTGGTAGTTATATGCTTTAAGCCACTAGTATATTGTATTTTCCTTTTATTTACCTAGTCTTTGTTTTTTTGCCTCCATAATGTCGTGGGTCTAACGCTGATATTTTTCTCCATTTTACGCTTCACATATTAAAATATAAGCGTATATCCATAACCATTCCTCTAGTTTGTCGATTTTCTGTTATGATTTTTTATGAAACACCGAAAAAGTGTGTCACGAAGGATATTAGATAATATCAAAGGGCTCATCAAAAGAGTTTCACATCATCAATTATAGAGGGTATTTTGGAATTTCTTGACAAATATTACGATATTTTGGATAATATTGGACAAAAGCAGATGTCTCTTTTGTTTTTTAATCCATTTGAAGTCATAAATAATTGTTTATCAATATGAATTCAAGATCATAGTAAATTAGAAGACATGTTTTCGGAAAAAATAAAGAGGGTGTCAAGGTTTTAGTACATGATGAGCTATGCCAGCCTATAAATTTGTAGGTGAGCTATGTTAGGAATAGGCACGTAGCTAGGGGCTTCTTAAGAGTGGTATGTAACGAAATAGTTTTCCATTTCACTCTTTCAAAAAAAAATGGGATGAATGAATTCCTCAATTCATGTTAAAAGTGGTTAGATTAAACATCTAGTAGTATTACATAGTAAACTGCAATTTCTGCAGAACTATGTAGCACCCAATATATAGATGTAAACCTGTTTCTCTTCGACCCCACCCAACCTATCTAATTTGTCGGAGACTTTAATGTCGTCCCACGCTAAAGCCCTCGTGTATTCCACCCCACTGCCGGGATGTGCATTTCTGAGAAATTCGAAATGATTAATTAGCAAGTTGGCTTGCGTACTTCACAAGATTGAGAAAAAAACAAGGATAGTTGATTGGCTAGCAAAAGTAAACCTCGATGTTTGCATCTCAGTACCACAAAAAATAATATTTCATTTTGGCCTGGTATGCAGGAGTTACTACCGGTGCACCCATAAGAACAGCCGCGGCTGCCAGGCCCAGCGCCAGGCACAGAAGCGCGAGGATGGCTCCGGCATCTACCAAATCATCTACTTCGGCGACCACACCTGCAGGCTCCCACACAACCAACAAGCACAGCAGAAAGTGCAGAAGCTCCCGGTGGCCGGCGGACTCATCAGCTTCGCTGTGGCGCCTACCGTGGCTGCATCTTCCGTTCCCCCACCCACCTTCTCGGCTCCCCTCAAGCAGGAGGACGCCACAGTGCCATCCAGCCCTGTAAGAGTTGTCAAGACCAGCAGCGACGAGACAAAACCCAGCGTTCCGACGGAGTGCCCCTCCTTGCCTCTGCTATCCTCAGGAGCTTACTACGTCTGGGACGACGAAACGGAGCAGCAGCAGGACGCCAGTCCCGATCAGAGCTCCGGGGCCAGCGGCGTGAGCGAAGCGGACCTTGGATACATGGAAGGCCTCGAACTGATGGGCATTCTAGACGACAACACCGTTGACTTTTCTATGTTCACGTACCACAACCTATTTAATTATTAGCTTCGGTTCACCAGCTTGATCTAAGTATGATATTTTGGTTCCACTGCACGGCATGATCCTCCTGTTTTGATTAGTCGAGTCTTCGTGTTACCCTGGGCAAAACCACCCGGTTGAACCGCTTGCAAATGATGTAGATGTTACCGTGTACGTGATAGTGGGATTGGGAATGTTAGGGTTGTGTATATATTTGTACAAGTATGCTATATTGAAGAAGTTTTGTTGTAGATTCTCTATTTCATGTATCTTTCTCATTGCTCCTTAGCTAGCTGTATATTGTGGAATTGCTCTTGAGCAAAAAGGACGACAAATGGGCAGATTCAAATGGAAGGATATAACATCCAAAGCAATTATTAATACAAGGAAAACATGACGTGGAAATTTCTCAAGTCATGTAAATAAACCTTTTTTAAAGTAATTTTGATTTATATTGCTCTATAATATTAATTCACAATTTGATCGTTGAATTTTATTCCCACTATAACAGAACACAAACACATACAATTAATTCAATGATTTCTCCAATTTGTACCATGCAAAACAAATGTGACAGAGACATTCTTCATTGTTTTATTCTTCATGACTAGCTCATTGTCAAGCAAGTAACCAAACCCCACACGGATCCACCGCACCTTTGTACTACCATTATGTCGCAATTAGCCTAGGTCCCAACATGAACTCCTAAGTGAGTCACTAGCACACTTAATAGTTCCACCTAGTCAGCCCAGGAAACAAAAAAAGTAAGTGTTATGTTCTTAAAGTGATTATGTTTGATTGTTGTCTTGGGACCACATGCATTTTGGTCCATAATCTTTCAATCTAAAAAACTCAATATGGTCATAGGACATTTTTGTGGCATTAATATTCAAAACAAAAATGTAGATAGTCAAACTACTATATTTTTCGGCAAGCTTCTAAGTTGTACCCTTTCCCAAGCAACTACATGTGAATACTATTGGGTTTGTTGGGACAGAACATGCAGCAGAAATAAAATTTTTTTATCTAACCACAAACCCATAACCAGCAGATCGCATCAACAACTATGCAATAGGAAAAATGATTTAGCGAGATATACCTAATCCTGAGGCTTGCTCAGCGACAATACCTCACAACTAGTGCAACCTTCAACCACCTAGTCTTTGACGGTATCTGTGCAACTCCTGGTCTTGACCAGGATTGCAGTTGATAGTCGTACTCCTGAGAGGCAGAAATCTCCCACCTCTATAGATAGTCTACATGGACCATCGGGAACTCTAGTCATCTTGATGGACGTACTAGAAGTCGTTGTCCCCTACTGTCGGCGTATTAGTCACTAACACACCCTCCCACCACCAGTCGTGTTTCTACAATTGTCTTTCCCTTGTTGTTCCTCTCTAGATGGGTAGAACTTGCTTGGGCTCTCTCGGTTACCACAACTAGAGAGGACAACAACTTTGCAGAGCAACTGATGTTCTGAGTTGTATGTACTGAGAAGCCCCCTGTACCCCTCTATTTATAGTAGAGGGCAGGGTCAGGGTTCCCAGTCTGTGCGGGAGTAGAAGGGTCCAAATTTATCACAAACTGATTGCATTGTGGTAGGCGAACCGATCGATTCACAACTAAACTGATCGTTTGGGTAGGTGATCCGATCAGTTTTCCCAATGAATCAGTCGTTTCACTTCCCAGACTTTCCTACAATTGACTTTTCTTATTCATTTCTAATTAATGTAAAGACTAATTATTGTCCCAATCGAATTGAACAAGTGAAATGAGGATCTTTTCTCACGAACCGGGAAACCCAACACATGTTGATTTGGTCCATGTGAACCGATCAGTTCACTAGAGTGAACCGGTCGTCTCACTGACCATGAGCCGATTGGTTCACCTAGTGAAACAGTCGGTTGATGGTCCAAGTTGTGCATATTTCAGTCAATGCAGTTCTCAATCAATCTGACACTCTAATCAGTTAGTTCAATACTTAAACTTGATTCTGAGTCAAGTCTATTAATTAAATGTTTAATTGAGTACCTAAACACTTTAATAATCAATCTAAACATCATTCATGGATGAACTCCTCTTCTAGGTTAATCATATGTGTGTGACCCTATAGGTTCTATTTCACGTTGGCAGTGAATGTTCATAACTAACTTATGACATCACAAGCAAAGAGTGGTGCCTAGTCGCACATCAACGCTACCCAAGTGAAGAGGAAAGTTGGAGAACAACTTTCAACCTACAATCTGTTATTGATGTTACAATAAATGTACAATTCATTTATCGCTGATATCTGAATTGAACTCAAGGCATGGACTTGTCATCCTCTACAAATGTTCAATCCAAGTTTCTAGATTCAAACTAGACTGTGTGAGATATATGTAAGCTCAATATCATATATTGACTTACATGTGCATGGTCATGCATTTCTCAGTCTCACTCCTCAAGTGGACAAAATATCACACTCCCTTAGAAGTAACAAATTCCATATCTATCACTCACAGTCAAGTCCCCATGTGTCAAAGTCTCCCAATCATCACCGTTATAAACCCATATTTCAGGATTGAGTTTGATGATGTCAAAGTGTACCCAACGACATGGGATGAGTGTAGTGATTTTAGGTCTAAGAACCACAGTTACCACCAATACTATAATAGATGATCCTGACTAACCAAGTGTGGTTTCCATGCATCACTCTTACAGTGACTCTGTCCGATACACTATTATCTAATATGTATCTATGTGCTTGGTTTGATATCATATATCATGACTGATGAGATTCTGTCTTCAACCAACACACACTCTAGTCTTTTGTAGTATTGATGTCTATGGTTATTTCCACAATAACAACCGATTAGGGACATAACAATAATGTATACTCTTAACATCTCTATGATCTAATTGTTCAGGTCCTTGACCCGAAGACATATGTCATTGAGTAATACGATTCTTCATACATCTAACATGTTATATCATTACCTCAAATAGATTAAACATATAGACGGAGATTGCCTTTTAATTATCAAATCAAGTATTACATGACTCATTGCAATAATCATATGATTGTCTCTCTGAGCATACTATACCAACATACTCTCACTTGCACTTAGAGCCAATCACCCACGAATCATATTCTAAGTGATCTTAACATATTCATCATGATTATACTGCACAAGTGCTTTTATAGAGGGTAAGAAACATTTGCTTCAAGTCGGTATATAACATGTTTCACATCCCCTTGTTGTATGACAACTTGTATGAGATGGAAGTGCCGTAGTTTGCTATCTGAAATTCCTTTGCCTAACTAGTAGCTCTATTGTTATCACAATATTACTACCGAGTCACCAATGATCGGAACCTCCCATAAGTTCATACATATGAACTTCTAGATCCATTCAGTATCCTTTATAGTGTTCGTAATACTAAGGTGCTCAACTTCTTATTGTAGAATTCATCAATTGTCTTATGTTTGGAACATTTCCAACTAACAATTTTTATTCCAAGGTCAAACACAATTTTGTCATTTTAAAATATTGCATCAGTGTAACTCTTTACACCTAACTCTTCCTTATTACCATAACTAAAGAACTAATCCTTTTATTACGTCACAAGTGCATAACGATGTCCTTCATGGTATTCCAATAACTCTTATGGGAGTTTGACAGATATCCATTTGTCATGTCCAATAGATATGAAATAACTAGATTCCATATCTTCTTGTCATGTTTAATACATACAAGATGATGGGTTCGTATATTCTTGTCATGTCCAATATATACAAGATAATTAGCTCATATTTTCTTGTCATGTCCAATACATACAAGATAACAAGATGAGTTCATACATGATAGATCTAATTGCAAATGCATATGGAATCTATCCATGTGTTCCTTATTCTTCATAAGAATTGGGACACTTGGCTCTTGAGAGACTAACTCCATGGAACATGGAAAGCTTTTCTCTCATCATGTTGAACCCTTTCAGCATCTTATCGATGTATGTTCTCTTTCTTAGGTTAAGAAGCCCTCTTGATCTGTCTCTATAGATCTTCATTCCTATCGCATAGGATGCTTCTTTAAAACTTTAGAATGCACTTTGTTTCTAGGTTTTAATATTTGTAGTATAAGGATGTTATTCCCCATCAATATGTGGAATATATATATGCTCCCACTAAATTCTTTTAATCACACATTACTTGTTAATTTTGACTCAATTCAAACTCTTTGACTATCTTGTAAAATAGTAGATCCCAGTTTTGAGGTGCCTGCTTAAATCCAAAGATTGATCTATGCAGCTTCATGGACTTTATTTCCATTAAGCTACAATAGCAAGCATTATCCTGATGGATTTATCCTTGGTAACTACTGAAAAGATTTCATCATGTTCAACACCTTGAACTTGTTAGAAACTCTTTTCAACCAAATTACCTTCCATGTTAGTATTCTTCTGGAAGACCCAAAAGTACCCTATGGGTTTTACCCCTTCAAGTGGATCAACCAAGGTCATACTTTGTTGATGTACATGGAGTCCATCTTGGATTTCATGGCTTCAAGCCATATCTCAGTTTCTGGCTCTCATTAGCTTCTAGATAGACTGTTGACTCATCATATGATCAACTCACAACCTTCTTGTCCATAAGATATAATATATCATTCAAGCTCTAGGCGTACTCTACCAGGACCATGAGTTCTATGTGTTACTTAAGGATCGAACTTTGAGATTCCACAACATTTTTTGATTTTATTTATTCCCATTGTACCTCTTTAAGTTCAATGTTTTACTTATTTGTCTCGAACATTTTGAGTTCTACTTTTTTCTCCCACTAATTCCTTTAGAACTAGGTTCTCGTCTAGGAATGCAGCCATCCAAAACACCTTTGTTGTTGGATTTGTGTATCAAAGTAGTATTCAACGAAATAATATTTATGCAATTTGTGGACAAAACCTTTAAGAAACATTTTTCTTATTTGTGATTTCAATCCTAATCTTTATAAAGACATCAGGACACTTCCCATTCCATATCTCATATGGTGACTTTTGAACTAATAGTACATTGTTTTAGTGTTAAGCATGTGCCCAAAAGGAAATTTGAAGTTTAGCTGATATTTACACTCTGTTTGTGTTTCCTTCTTTCTGATACACTTCTCATGATACACTATCATTGTGTTTTAGGTGGAGTCCATCATGATACATTATCATGATCTTCTAGAAGGTTCTCAAACTCTTGCTTCAAAGTATTTCCATATTTATCATATCAAAATTGAATACTTATACCAAGTTTGTTATGTAATTCATTTATGATCTCCTTGAACACTTCAAGAGATTCATGTTTGTATTTATAAAATACAAACTACCATATTTGCTGAGGTCATCAATAAATATATTGAAGTACTATTGATTACCTTTAACATTTATTCTAAAAAGTCTATATACATCCATATGTATAATTCTTAATAGAATAATCGTTCTCCCACTACATCTAGTGAAGAACCTTTGTCATATTGCACAATGAATGAGATTAGCATGTCTCTATTAGTTCAATAACCAAAATGAGTCTAGATAACCATCATATGGATTTCTAAAAATACAATTCTCATTTATGCACTGTAGATGACTGTGATATAGGCATTCAAGTTTGAGTCATCATGTCATTCATTACAAGTGTCACACACATTTGTCACTTTTCCTATCAAGTATAGTTGATGAGACATAGGCATTTCCATCAAAGATCATTTCTTTGAAATGAAACATCAGTTCATTACACCCTTGTCCATACAATATGTATGACAATTTCATTGATGGCAGATGTATAATAGCAATTCACTAATTCTATTATATGCCCATGAATGTCATATTGTAACTATAATGTAGCAACTCTTACTCCGCATAGTTTCTAGCTTACTTCTTCTTAGGTCCTAAAATAGAGATCTCTATCTCTCTTTCATCTTCCTAAGATCCTCTATAAAGAGGTTATTTCCCTTTCCTTCTTACTCCTCTCCATATCTTGAGTGATGAAGACTTGGACCTAAGTTTGGCTTTATAACACTTCTTGACTTGCTTTAGTCTATGGATTTCACTCTATTGATCATTATCACAAGTTTTGTCCTTTCTTCATTTATGCTTTGACATCAACATGCCAAGCACTTCAGACAATGGTTTAGCCAAGTTTCTCAACATTTGATAAATTGTCTATATGATTCACATAATGATTTGTAGAATCATATGTTTGGTCAACTTCTTGACCTATAAGAAATCACAGTTAATCTATATGCACAATCATATTGAGTATATCAGATTATACTTGATCTCCATCTGTCTGATAATACTCAAACATTGCTTTAAAGACATTATACCTTTCACGCTTTACAAGATTCTTAAGATGTATAACCATGTCAAGAATGTCCATGCTCCAAGCTATTTATGCAACTCATAGTTCATATAGCTCAGCATAAGGTTCTTGATGTCTTAGGCATATTGGCATACTTCAAGTAAGCATCCAATTTTAGCCTTAGGCGCATTTGGAGTGGTTCTACTGGCTCTGGTCATTCAAGGACTTTAGAGTTCACACACATTATTGAGAACACTTCTCAAAGGTCCCAAACCAGATTTAAAGTTTATCCCGTTTATGAACTGATCACAACGATAATGTATTTGTGTTTGTCATTTAGATTCTACAAAAGAATTTTGAAACATTCTAAAACAATTTTGATTTGATAAAGTTGATGTTATTAATTAGGTCTTTAATTAATTATCACTCCTACTATTTTTGTCAAATTGATAGCCCTCACCATCAAATTGGAAGATTGCAACGTACAACCTTCTAGTGAGCAAGATCCTGATTTCCTCTAAGTCATGGACCAGCTAGGGCTATCACCCACAACTAGACTCTTTCAGATAGGCAACTTTTGCCAATTGCATCTTATGCAACTCTTGATAGATGTCATGCAAAACTCTTTGTCATGTACATCTCCATGCCTCAAGGTGCTTGATCCTATCAAGGTCACCTAGTTAAGTCCAACCCAAATGCCAACATAATTAATATGCACCTTGCTAGGGCAGACCCACATATTCACCATCACACTTCCATGAGATAGACGGTGCACCACGTTAGGGGGTGCCCACACTTAGTCAATCAAGTTTTTCATGTGCGCAGCTTTTGGAAGGCATCTTAAACTTAATATTTATATTGAGGGGTTTTGTATTTATATACATATACATATCCAATCACCACATATATAGTATGTATCATATACATGCTATATCCCACAAGAAAACATGCAAAGTGATAAAGCGATGATTATGGCCATCCTATTGTAATTCCTTGAGCCACAAGGAATTACAGTCATCTAGCTCTACATCACATGAAACAACCTATAGTTGATGAAGATATGTGCTTGGGCCATTTCGGGTTGATCGGCTCATCCTATGACTGATCGACTCGCCTCTTGCCAGTCAATTGGTTGTCACCAACAGATCATCTGGATCCTCCAGATGATCGGTTCGTCAGGTCATCGTGCTCCTAGTTAGGCTACCAGCTACTCATCTTGCACCATTAGCCGGTCATCTCAGTCCTCCAATCGCTCATCTGGGAACCCTCCGTCCATCAGTATAACAGGAGATAAAACTATCCTACTTTTACATATATCTTTGGGAAACCCCAAGTTACATTTGTGGGGAGCAAAGGTAGAAGAGAAGGCTCGAGTTATCTCAAGCTGCATCTAGAATACATGAAAGGACTCTATACATAGACCGAGATGCAAACAACCACAACCAACCAAGCACACACATAGGGGTTTATAGGAAATAACAACCCTACACATCCACCATCAAAACCATTTTAGGGTGATGCATATCGATTGCATATATATACCATATCATATATGTATATAGGGATTTGTGGTGTTTAATCGGATATGCACATTAGCTAGTTAAAGTATTCACATCACATGCAATAAATAAATGGAAAAAAATCAAAATTCGGTCATATCAATTAATACTAAAATATAGTATATTGACATGTCTTTGATACCAATGTTGGGTTTTGTGGGACAGAACATGCAACGGAAACAAAAAAATTATCTATCCACAAACCAATAACCAGCAGATCACATCAACAACTATGCAATAGGAAAGATTGTTTAGGGAGATATACCTGGTCCTGAGGCTTGCTCACTGATAATACCTTGCAACTAGTGCATCCTTCAACCACCTAGTCTTTGACGACGTCTGTGCAGTGCCTTTCCTTGACCTGAATTGCGGTTAACAATCATCCTCTTGAGCAACAGAAATCTCCCACCTCTATAAGTAGTCCACACGAACCACCGGGAACTCTAGTCATCCTAATGGACAGACTAGAAGGAGTTGTCCCCTTCTGTCTGTGTACTAGTCACAGATACACCCTCCCACCACCAGTCACTTTTCTGTAGTTGTCTTTTCCTTGTTGTTCCTCACTGGACAGGTAGAACATGCTTGGGCTCTCTTAGTTACCACAACCAGAGAGGACAATATCTTTGCAGAGCAATTGATGTTTTCAGTTGTGTGTACTGAGAAGCCCCCTATACCACTCTATTTATAGTAGAGGGTAGGGTCAGGGTTCTCAGTCTATATGGGAGTAGAAGGGTTCATATTTTCCACAAAGTGATTGCACTGTGGCAGGTGAACCAATCGGTTCACAATTGAACTGATCATTCGGGCAGGTGAGCCGATCGGTTCATAATTGAACTGGTAGTTTGGGAAAGTGAGCCGATCGATTCACCCAGTGAATTTTCCATTTCACTTCCCAAACTTGCCCACAATTGACTTTCGTTGTTCGTTTCTAATTAATGCAAAGATTAATTCTTGTCCCAATAAAATTGAACAAGTGAAATGAGGATCTTTTCTTAAGAATCGGGAAACCCAACACATGCTCGTTTGATCCACGTGAATTGATCAGTACACTAGAGTGAACCATTCGTCTCACTGACCATGAGCCGATTGGTTCACCTAGTGAACTGGTCGGTTGGTGGTCCAGGTTGTGCAAAACTTAGTCAATGCAGTTCTCAATCAATCTTACACTCTAATCAGTTGGTTCAACACTTGAACTTGATGATTCTGTTTCAAGTCTATTGATTGAATTTTTAATTGAGTACCTAAACACTTTAGTAATCAATCTAAACATCATTCATGGATGAACTCCTCTTCCAGGTTAATCCTATGTGTGTGACCCTATAAGTTCCATTTCACATTGGTAGTGAATGTCCATAGCTATAACTTATGACATCACAAGCAAAGAGTGGTGCCTAGTCGCACATCAGTGCTACCCAAGTGAAGAGGAAAGTTGGAGAACAACTTTCAATCTACAATCTATTTTTTTTGGAAATAGGTAAATATATTGCCAAAAGATCATATAGCCGAGCTACACTGTACAAGCCAAACTACAAAAAGTATACGGGGCAGACTCTACAAAATGCCCCAGTATCGTTTAGCTTTGGGACTTAGTCCCTCTCCTAGGTCTTTAGCCTTAATGGCATTACAAATATCTCTGGACACACACTGAAAAACATCACTACAAGGCCCACAGCCATGGATGAGGTTGTTTCTTTCTTTCCATATGTTGAAGCAAATGTAGGAAATACAAAGCCCAGCAAACGCCCTTTCATTCTTGTTTGTGCCCCTATCTCTGAGGTGCTCTATCATCTCATTGAAGCTACCAACCGTGAGATGACCCCATCCGATCTTTAACCACATCAGCGCCCAGAGATGGCAGGTTTTATGACAGCTGAAGAATAGGTGATCATGGGTTTCGTTCTCTTCATAAAAGGAGCATTTGGGATTGGCTGGGACACCCCAACGGATCAGCCTATCCTTCGTCAGGTGCTTACCCAGAAACACCTTGTACCCAACAAAGCTCCATTTGGGGATGTGACCTTTACACCACAGCAGATCAAACCAGGGAGAATCCTCCCCTGTTGGAGTGTGGATCCACAGTCTCTGCCCACTAAGCTTGCAGAGACCGTCAGAAGCCACACTATACAGCTAATGCACCTGGTTCCAACACCTACACAAAGTTGTCCAGGTCTTTGAGGCGTTGGTATGGGCTATGGGAGTGGGAACGTAGCGCCGCCTCATCCAATTAGCCCACACGCTGTCCTTCTCGGTGAGGAATCTATCCAAGCGCTTAAGCTGAGAAGCATGCAATAAATCCTCCACTTTAGTCACATTTAGGCCACCTTTTCTGTAGGTCTTCACAATGGTTTCCCATTTCACAGCATGGGCTTTACCGCCCCATAGGAAGTTGGAAATGTTCTTGGTGAGACTCTCTACGGTGGGGTTCAGAAGGTTGCAAACCTCACACCAGTACCGGATCATGCTGGTTAGGACTGAGTTGATGAGCATCAGCCTACCTGCCATCGACATTGGTGTTATAGTGAATGTATAGTTCCTTTGTCATTGATATTTGGATCGAACTTGAGGCAAGAACTTGTCATCCTCTACAAACGTTCAATCCATGTTTCTTGATTCAGAGTAGATTACCTGAGATATATGTAAGCTCAATATCATATATTTACTTACATGTGCATTGCCATGCATTTCTCAGTCTCACTCCTCAAGTGGCCAGGATATCACACTCTCTTAGGAGGGACAAATTCCATATCTATCACTCACACTCAAGTCCCCATGTGTCAAAGTCACCAAATTATCACTGTTATAACAACCCATGTTTCTGGACTGCATTTGATGATGTCAAAGTGTACCCAATGACATGTGATGAGTGCAATGATTTCAGGTCTAAGAACCACAGTCACCACCAATACTATAAGAGATGATCCTGACTAACCAAGTGTGGTTTCCATGCATCACTCTTATGGTGAGTCTGTCTGATACACTATTCTCTAACATGTATCTATGTTTTTGGTTTGATATCATATATCATGACTGATGAGATTCTATCATCAACCAACACACACTCTAGTCTTTTGTGTTATTGATTTCTATGGTTATTTCTACAATAACAACCGACTAGAGACATAACAAGGATGTATACTCTTAACATCTCTATGATCTCATTGTTCAGGTCCTTAACTTGAAGACATACATCATTGAGTAATATGATTCTTTACACATCTAACATGTTATATCATTATGTCAAAATAGATTAAACATATAGACGGAAATTGCCTTTATTATTACCAAATCAAGTATCACATGCCTCATTACAATCATCATATGACTGGCTCTCTGGGCATACTATACCAAAAAATACAAAGTATGTTCTCTATTTTGCTATTGCTCAAAACATGATTGAAGTCCATAGCCATAGGAAGCCACATGTAACACCTTTTTTATTTACTACTTGCATGATTTGCATGACTTATTAGACTTTGACACCGTCTCTTCTATTTTATGTCAAAAAATGTGGCCACACAACTACAACACATGCTTATGAAATGGTTAGCATGGATTAGATCCTTTTCCTACCCTCGACATTCTTCGCTTTTGGACTCATTAATGGATCCATACAATAATTATAACCTAAAACCTTCATTAGGATTTATCACTACATCTAACATATTCTAAAGGGGATCATAATCTTAAAAAAAGTCATCGTCTTACATCATCATTTGTATTATTTCTAAACTAAATCCATAACTCATCCTTTCATATGATGATTAGAGGAAAATCTACAATGTATGCATGTTCTCTCCTTCTCTATGAATTAGGCATTGTTGATACAAAATTAAAGGTCAACTAAACTCACATTGAAGAAGAAAACTTCATGTTACCTTAGAAAATGAAACCCAATCATGATAAGAAGAGCCTTATTTTTCATCATAGTAAATTCACGATCATTAACACACTCATCTTGTTTACATGTACATTAACTTGAGAATACATTAAATAGATGCATTCTTTATGATTTGAAATATAGTCTTAATCTTATATCATAAACATATTGTTTTATCTTTTAGTGAATGATAAATAATCTAAATAGTGTTTGATCCCAATCATGTTTCCACATCAAAGGTTCTAGGACATCCCAAGTTTGGATTTGCCATGTAATGACTTTATATTAGAGTTTTTTTGTTGAATTCAAAATTATCCTCATTTCCCTAAATTTGGTCATGTGTAGGGCATATTAAAACATCTCTTGAGACATATCCACACTTGCATTTATCACCTTGCTTATAGTATCATTCAACCTAAAATGGTAACTTTATTAATCATCTAATATTAGCAAAAATAAGAAAACAATTTTGGAATGTCACAAACCACTATTAGAGCGATAGTTCCACAAAATCATAATCGATATAGATATCCACAACCTGTTTCTACAATTCTATTGCTATTTTATGTTTTCTATTTATAGTTGTTTTTGAATATTTTAAGGCTCCCGTTCTTAGAGAAGACAATCTTGAGTCATCTTTAAGGGTGTATGGGTGGAGAGATGCATTTCTTTTCAAGCTAAGGCAGCCCGAAAGGTCTGTAGGGTCTATAGTATAGAGGGGTGCAGAGTGAAACCACCTCAAACAAGTTAGGATGAATGTGCACTAACCTTAATTTAATAGTGGTCCAGTCATTGAATAAGTTAATATTGTCAACTCTATTCTAGGATGGGATGCTACAAGCCCAAACGACTGAGAAAGCATCTAGGATTCTAGTATGGGAACCCAAACGAGTAGCAAACGCTCATCAACTCAAGAAAGACAACAATCAAAACCAAGTTTGGGGTCCTCCCAGTTTCCAAAAGAACCAAAATGTCTACGCCAATAATATCATTTTTAATCAGTATCATAAAGTCATTAATCAAGGAAACAACTCAAGTCCAACATAACAATCCAACAATAATTGAGGAAAACTTATCCTAGGTCAAAGAAACCTATAGAACATGCATGTCTCTAATGGTCAAGGTTGTCTGCATGATATTGAGAAGATTCTCGCAAGCTAGCAGGAATACAACAAAGCCATGGAGACTCATTTAGTGCAGATTTCTACCATCGCCTACCTTGTAGTGGGTTCATTTACTGCTCTACCTGAAAAAAACCCAAAACACCAGGAGGACTTGAAAGTCGTGAGCATGAATTCTGGGTTGTGTTACCATAACTGACAACCTCATCACCAAAAAGTTTATTCTTGAAGAGGATGTCGATGATGAAGTCAGTCTAGTGGAAGTACCATTTGAACCGGTGATTGAAACTAAAAATACAAGTAGCAAAACCAATCTAGAGAAGGAACTACAAGCTACACCAAGTGATGTTATGCCCATGACTCCCATCTATAATATGTAACCACCCTACCAAAGTTGATTGGGTCATCCACATCTAGTCTCAAGATTTAGTATGTTTAAGGAAGTGAAGATGAAGTTACAAGTTGACAATCCCTTCCTTGATGCTCTTGTAGAAATCCTTTCTTATCCAAAATTTTTCTAAGATATCCTCATCAGCAAGTACACAACAAATGAGTATGGGACTATGAAAGTGGAAAAGATAATGTCTAACACTATCTAGAGAAAGATGACATAGAAACCCACAGATCATGGATCCTTTGGCATCACCTGCTTCATTGCAGATTCCAAATGCTAAAAAGGTATAGATGAACTTGGGGCAAGTATCTCTATCATCCCCTCTAATTTGTGAAAATTACCTGTCTTCACCAACATCCTGTCCATTGAGATTATGCTAGAATTCACCAATTCTTCTATAAACATCCCTATGCGGATTGTAGAGGATGTCTCTATGATAGTGGATCTAAAATCTTATCTTTCATGTGATTTTATCATCATGGACATCAAGATGAGATCCGAGATACCCACATATTTTCCCACCCATTCCTTGCAACATCCTCATCAATATTGAATTTGGACATTAAGACTCTATACCAATATGATTGACTTCATAATGTTTGAGAGTTTGCATGGTCCTCTTTCCAAGAATAATACTTTGTCATTGATTGTACTGACAATATGGAACAACTATGACATGATACCCCTATAAATGAATACCCTCTTAAGGCAACACTCATCAACCCTAATGCTCATGAGTTGGAAAAAAAACATGTGGACCAAATTATCTTCCACTTAGAGAATGGTGAGGAAGACACTAAAGTAGAGTTTTGAGAGCTCACATTTGTTTCCATTACTGAAGCATAAGAGAAGGCACCAATCACACCAAATGACCCTAAGTATATCTTCATAGATAATTAATAGGTATGCAAAATCATCATCAATTCATATCTTATTGTTAAGCAAGAGTATAACTTCTTGACAAAACTAAGGAATAGAAAGAAGTCATTAGGTTACAAACACTAGTACATGTCTGATGTTTAATGTCACTTTTGGTGACGTTTGTTCCAAAATAAATCAACACCAATCTATTAACAATTTTGGTTCCTCATACCAACCGTCACCATATGTGAAGTTCTGCTGATGTAGAAAAGATATGGGTACCCTTTATCTTTAATGTCAGTTTTTGTTCATAGAAACTGACGTCTAAAATTTCCCACAATGTATAATTTTTAGTGAAAAAAAATTCCTCCAAAATTTTTAGACATGCATCGATTTTGAAGAACCAGTCAAAATGTTCACGCCATGTCCCCGCGGAAAAATTATCCCCCAATTAGTGGTCAGTTCTACCAGAAAATTGACGATTTAGACCCTCGGTGAGTCATAATTGTTTTTGGAGATGGGTCTAAATTGTCAGTTTCTTAGAAGAAACTGACAACTAGGGGTTTTTGTGCCATGTACCCGTAAAAATATTCTCCTCCCCAATTGCTTCTTAGTCATCAATTTTGTTTGCCAAATTGAAAATTATGTACCAAACCCAAGAGGCATTTTTTTGTTTGGATGTGTAGTTAGTCGTCGGTTTCTATGGACATAACCGATAAATATGTCTCCAAACGGTGTCCATTTTTTTTTTGGTTTAGGATTTAATCACCGGGTGTTTTTGTTTGAGTCGATGACTATGTGCTTATTTTTCGATGTTTCTTTACAACCACAATGACTATGGTAACTTAATAGACCCCACACGATATAGACTTTCTCCCCATTCTCTATTTTCATCATGATTGACGAGCTTCTCATTGGAGATTTGTGATTCCTGCCATCGTCGCCGCCACCACCACAACTATTATGGCTACTACTCTTCCACCGCTACTATTTCTACTAGACTCTACCTCCACTACTGTTGAGCTCACCACTACCTCTATCACTGCCTCTGCTGGTTTGCGATCCCCGCCGCCACCTCCATTGCTTTTTTACTATTGCTAAGCTCACCTCTGCTGTTTCTACTGGACACTGCCACCTCTGCTGCTGCTGAGCTCACCGCTGCTCTCATCTCGCCAAGTGCTCTTTCTCCAACCTTCAGTCACCATCGTCATCTCTAGCCTTTTGAAGGTAAGAACATTTTGTTTTTTTTGTTTTGGTTGTGCTACTGTTGTTTGGACATTTATGTGTTGTTTGGACTCTAATGCACATTTATGTGTTGCAATCTTACTTTTATTTGACAACATACCTCAGTTTAATCCTAATTTAGTAAATTTGTGTCCCTATTTGGCATAATAATCATCACTCCTTTTGCTAGTTTTTTCTAGATAGCACTCAGTGCATGAATGTGATACAATTATTACTCTACATGCATGATCACATTTGAATCTAATAATATTTTGACCAGACTTAATTAATTAATATTTTTAATGGTGATTTACTGGTTATATTACTTAATTAATATTGCTTTCTTTCTCTCTTGTTAGTGATTGATTTTACTTAGTTCAATAATTGCTTTTCAAGATTGTATAGTTGATTAATATTGTTTAATTAGGGTTAGTGATGCATGAATGAACTGACCCAAATGGAAGAATGAATTGAATTAGATGGTGTTACATAAAACCTAAGATATGAACAGTGAACATATGATCATAGGTAGAGGAATGACAACATACATGTATTTTTTGGCCTAGAAACCCGTCTGAGATTTACTCATTAGGAGAAAATCTTAGATAGTCCCCAGTTTGGGACTATTCTTGAACACTTAATCTCACTTAGGATGTAAGAGTATAGTTTATATTAGGTTATCAATATGTTTCATCAACACTTTCCTATTTTTTCTCTAAGTACATATGTTGGTGGACATTTTCCCATCTATGTCGGTGTACTTGGAAAACTGCGAGGAAATGCTGCTGAAATTTTCTTGAAAACCAAATACACATTGTACACATACTAGTGAGATAAGGTGTTCAAGAATGGAATAGGTGGTACACACATTCATTACTGAACCCTAATATATAAACCCTTATCCCTAAATCGCAATAAATCCTAATCTATCTATAAATCCTTCACCTAATAAGTAAACCCTAAACCCTAATACTTGTTTTCTCTTTGATCATAGAATGGATAGATCATGGATGTCCATTCGAAATTGTTACATCCCAAAGTTTATTACTAGTCTTGATCAGTTCATAAGATTTGCAGAGGAACATAGGATACAATCTTGACATAGTCTGTATTGTCTATGTAGGCATTGCAGCAACAACTTCAAAGTCAACATTGATGATGAAATCAAAAGTCATGTCATGTGAAATGGGATTGTACAGGGCTATACAAAATGGTATTGGCATGAAAAGATTCCTAACTTAAATTTGTAGATGTCGATAGCAATACTTGTGTTGAAGAAGAAATTGTCGTCGATGATGTAGATGTGAACGAACCAAATCTGATAGACATGGTTGATGTGATGCTAGATAGTTGTGGGGTAGAGCACACCTATCCACCTCCCTTATTTAGGAACATTGTGCATGATGCTGAGAGACTATTATACACAAGTTGTACTAAGTTAATGAAGCTGAGCGCTGTGTTGAGATTGTATAATCTGAAGGCTAACAATATATGGAGCAAGAAAAGATTCAAGTCATTGTTGTCTTTGTTGAAAGAAATTCTTGCTGAAGGCAACAAGTTTCCAATCTCAATATACAAATTAAAGAAAATTTTATGCCCAATGGTAATGAAGGCTAAGAAGATACACGCATGGCCTAATGATTGCGTGTCATTTCAAAAGGATTATGTTGCTTTGAAAGATCGTCAAAAATGTAGCGTGTCAAGGTATAAAATGATGACTTTGGGGAAGTCTAAAACTAGCTCTCCTTCCACGGTGATGTGGTATCTACCTATAATATCATGGTTTCAACGCTTGTTTGCCAATATGATGGATGTAGAGAATTTAAGGTAGCATGCAGAGGTTAAGAAAAATAATGATCAGATCCAATGACATGGATCTGATTCCCCACAGTAGAAGAAGGTTGTTTTATTGTACTCTAAATTTGGTGAAGAAGTCAAGAATCTAAGACTTGGACTTTGTACCGATGGGATGAATCCATATGGCACATTGAGCAGCCAACATAGCACTTGGCCTGTTATGCTTGCTATATACAATCTTCCTCCCTGATTGTGTATGAAAAATAAGTACATTATGCTTTCGTTGTTGATTTCAGGCCCTAAACAACCTTGAAATGAAATTGAAGTTTATCTTGAACCTCTTATTGATGACTTAAAGAAACTTTGAGGTGAAGGTGTGATGCCCTATGATGCTTTGCATAGAGAGAAATTTCATTTGCATGATATGTTATTTTGCACTATTATTGACTTTCCAGCATATCTGAATTTGTCTGGATACAGTGTAAAATGATCCAAAGCATGCCATATATGTGAAGAGAGCACTGATTCAATATGACTAAAATATGGTGGAAGGACTATATATCTTGGTCATCAAAAATTTCTTCCAGAAGTCCATCCATACAGAAGGTTGCGTAAAGAGTTCAATGGATCGAATGAGGAACAAAGTACCCTTAAACCTATACCAGGGGAGTTTTTCATGAAAGACTAAAATACTTTGTCAATGAATTTGGCAAGAGATCATAATGTACCTTTACCACACAATGTCAAAAATCATTATTCAAGAAGAGGTCAATATTTTGGCATCTTTCTTATTAGAGTTCTTTTGTGGTTAGACATTGTATCGATGTTATGCATGTTGAGAAGAATGTTTTTGATAGTGTCATTGGTACTCTGTTGAATATACTAGGCAAGAATAAAGATGGAATGAAATCTAGAATGGACCTACGTGAAATGTGAATAAGGAAAAAATTAACAAAAGTAGTTAGCACTGATTGAAAAACATATTTACCTCATGCTTGTTACACATTGTCTAGACAGGAGATGAAACTTTCTAAGAGTGCTTGCTTAATGTTAAGGTACCACAGGGATACTATTCCAATATCCACAGGATGGTATCAATGAGCGACCTAAAGCTGATAGATCTTAAATCTCATGATTGTCACACTCTAATGCAACAAATATTTCCCATGGAAATTTGATCTATATTGCCAAAGCATGTAAGGTTTGCAATCACCAAATTTTGTTTCTTCTTCAACACTCTATGCATCAAAGTTATTGATCCTGAGAATTTTGATAAGTTGCAAAGAGAAGTGGTTGTTACCCTATGCCATCTTAAAATGTATTGTCCTCCTTCATTCTTTGATATTTTTTTTGAGAGAAAAAGGATCGATTCATTACTTGTTAGCCATACGACATCTACAATTGGGGAGAAAGATATAAACAGAACATACGAACGTCACGTTCAGTAACCCTAGGGCACTACAACTCATATTGGAACGAGAGAGAGACATTTCTGCATTGATTCTTCTTCCTTGAGGCTGTCTTAAGCAGCTTTTCCTGAAGAATTCCTTCAACCTGAGCATTAAATAGTGGTAGAGGGGATGGAACAAGACGGTATTCTGCTCATATATCAACTCAAACGAAGCCATACAACTGAGTAATGAGATCAATCCAGAGAAAAGATGAGATAGCCGTACTAAGGTTGAATTATCGGGGGAAACCCTAGAAAAACCACCGCCTTCACAGAGGAAGGAGTAACAATCCTTATTCAAAGGAAGAAACAATGCCGATATATAGCGGAACAAGGCAGATAGCCTCCTAGAAACTAGCACCCAAGTGAGAAACCTGCAAGGCAGAAACAGAGGTGGGAAACCCGCCTCCTCCAGAACCCCTGCGAGGACACCTGATAACCTCCTATTTTAGTAGTTTATCTTAGTCTTTTTCTTTAGTTTTCCATACTCTTTTTACGTTTATACGGTACATAAACCTAATTTTACCCCTTTTTGTAAATACATCATCAAACTAACTTTTTCCTTTTACACTTGCAGAAAAAGCACAAAAAAATCATAAAAGAATAAACAACCTCAAGGCCGAGTGAAGCCAAACGGTCCCAAGACCGCATGGAGTTCAAACGGTCCCGAGACCGCATGAAGCCAAACGGTCCCAAGACCGCATGGAGTTCAAACGGTCCCGAGACCGCATGAAGCCAAATGGTCCCAAGACCGCATGGAGTTCAAACGGTCCCGAGACCGCATGAAGCCAAACGGTCCCAAGACCGCATGGAGTTCAAACGGTCCCGAGACCGCATGAAGCCAAATGGTCCCAAGACCGCATGGAGTTCAAACGGTCCCGAGACCGCATGAAGACAAACGGTCCCAAGACCGCATGGAGTTCAAACGGTCCCGAGACCGCATGAAGCCAAACGGTCCCAAGACCGCATGGAGTTCAAACGATCCCGAGACCGCATGAAGCCGAACGGTCCCAAGACCGTATGGAGTTCAAACGGTCCCGAGACCGCATGAAGCTCAAACGGTCCCGAGACCGCATGAAGCTCAAACGGTCCCGAGACCGCATGAAGCCAAACGGTCCCAAGACCGCATGGAGTTCAAACGGTCCCAAGACCGTTTGACGCCAAACGATCTCAAGACCGTCTGACGCCAAATGGTCTCAAGACCGTTTGACGCCAAACGGTCTCAAGACCGTTTGAACCCAAACGGTCTCAAGACCGTTTGACCTCACTCAAGGCCTATAAATAAGACCTGAAGGGCCATCCCTGAGGAGGTCCAGACGTCCAGAGGCTGTCTCTCTACTACCAGAACAACTCCATCCACCGCCTGAGGCTGCCGGTCTGAGACTCACGTTCCATTGCAAAGCTACCTTCTCTCTCATCAACAAAGAAGGTGAGAGGAGAAGATCCGTCGTCAAGCAAGACACGAAGGGTGAAGATCGTTGCTCTCTCCACCAAGGGTTCAACCTTCCCTCCTCAGTGGAGATGATGTTCTTTCTATCTCTTCTTGCCTCCTCTTTTGTTGTTCCCTCTATGAGGAGCGAGTAGTTCCATCCACTGGGGCGCGGGGACTAGCCCCGCTGCCCATGTTTTGTACTTTGTACTAAAAAGATGTTATCCTTTCGTTTTAATACTAAATCGTTTCATACATGCTTGAATGATGGCCGCGTTCTTGTATGCATCTATTGTCTTTTGTTGTGGTTTGTCTACGACCGCTCTCGAGACTCGAATACCGATTTAGTGTTGGTTTCTGGTGTGTGTATCCACCACGCATCCGTTTCGGTGTCTAGGAGTGTATCTCAAAGAGTGGAGTAAACTCACTATCATCCGTTTCGCTTCCATCTGTATGGAAGTAACCTTGGTAAGTCGAGGAACACGCTTTGCGAGGGGAATGATGTAAAGCATGTGACCATTTGATCGGGAATGGTTGGCGTTGCAACATTCCCGCACTTCTCGTAGCTAGGTTATCCGAATAGGAGACTAGGCCTACAAAGATACTATTCGATTTGATAATTATCGCTCGCTTGTTAGTTTTAGATGCACGTTTCATGAGGTTGAGTAAGATTTTCTCTTTGGAGACTACATATCTACATTGACACGTAGAAATGTACTGAATGAGAGTTACTTAACCCTTGAAGGATGCGATGCATTGCTCTTGTCTTGTATGGGCATCGGTCTTGTGGAACATCGAAGGATGCAATGCATCGCTCTTGTCCTATATGGGCATCGGTCTTGTGGAACATCCTTGGATGCAATGCATCGCTCTTGTCTTATAAGGCATCGGTCTTGTGGAACATCCATGCATCTAGCTTATAAGTCTTGCTTGCTTAGTACATATACAATGCATGTGTAGCGGTGGTGAATACCTGCTTAACCCCAGTGATTCATCATCATTTGTTAAATCTTAGTTTTACTTGCTTTATTTACTTTTCATGCTTTAGTCTAAAAACTAATCAAAATCCAACCTTTTGATATAAGTGCCAATTAGTAAAGTAACTAAGTGAAGTGTTGTACGTTTTCCATCTTGTTGCTTGCAACAAGACCGTTGTCTTTTGGGTTCAATCCTAAATCTGTACTATGATAAGGCTTCCATACTCTTATGGGGTTGGAGTTGTTATCTAAGCACCAGTTATAGGTAAACCTAGGGAAGACATTTATCCTCTCTAGGGTTTTTGGTGATAGAATCCTGGGACTCCCATTGGAAGACTGAAAATCTTTTGGTGTAAGTTCCAGCTCCATCAAAAAATGGCGCCGTTGCCGGGGACAACGGAACGTTAGTATTTCACTTAGTTTATTTTTCTAGTTGGTTAGGATCTTACACTTTCTTTTTGAATCATAATTCACTATCTTCTTGAAGCTTTCATATTGTCTCTATTATCTAAAGGTGTTCTCTTTTCTTTACTCAGGTAGAACCCGTATATGCAATCACCGCATAATCGAGGATTCTCCCCTGATCCGGAGTTCGACTCCGAGGTAGAGAGAAGTTTCCACCGCAGAATCCGTCTCAATCGCCAACGCGCTAGTCAAATGGCTGACGAACAGCATCAAGCCGCTTTGGTGATGGAGAGAGTCAATGCTGCTATCGCCGCACAACGGGCACAACTCATTGCAGACACCCGTGCCCAAATACAAGCGGAAATACGAGCAGAAGAGCAAGCCCGCATAAGAGCAGAGACCGAGGCTGCTCAGCTCGAACTACGAAAGAAGCAACTGAGGGACTATGCTGTCCCGAAGAATTACGAAGACAACCACCCGGTCCGGCCTCCGATCATCAATATCCCAAACTTTGAGATCCGGACCCAGTGGATCCAGATTATGCAAGGAATTTCCTTTTCTGGAGGTTCAGGGGAAGATTGCATGGACCACTTGAAATGGTTTAAGGCATTATGCCGCCTGGTCCCGCAAGCTGGCATTGCTTTCGACGCAATAATGCTCCACCTGTTTCATTTCACCTTATCTGGAAGGGCCTTGAGTTGGTACAACTCACTGGACAGAGAACCCATCATAACCACTTGGGCCCCTCTAGAGGAAAAATTCTTGGAGAAGTTCTTTCCACCCTCGCTGACCTATGAAATCAGAGGGCAGATCAACCATTTCTCCCAGCTACCTGGAGAAACCCTCGCTGAGGCATGGGAAAGATTCAAAGAACTTCTACGCAAATGCCCTCATCATGGAATTTCACAGAATCAATTGATTGAAACTTTTTATCGAGGGGTAAGCGATGACATTAAACAGTTCCTAGATTCCTCATCTGGAGGAAATTTCATGAGGAAAAATTATGAAGATGCCTGGAAAATCGTTACTTTAGGAGCTGAAAACCAGTCCAACTGGGGGCGGTCAACCGGAAAAGGCGTCCTTAAAGTCTGTAAAGCTGAGGAATCTATGGAACTAAAGTCAATAGCCGAAGCTTTGAAGACAATCGCTCATAAACAGCAAACCTTTGAAACAACCCTAGGGGAAATTGATAAGAAGAAAACCCCGCTGGTTCATCAAGTCAAAGCCGTCATAGGATCCTGTGAAGCTTGTCATTCTTCGGATCATCCGACTCTTTCCTGCGGAATACTCTATAATGTGATGATGGATCTGCATCCACCACCACAATCCTATGAGGCCATCACTAATCAGGCTGAAGATCAGATTCCAGAGCAAGTCAATTCCATCCATACTATTCCCAGACAAGTTTATTATAATCCCAGTCAACCAAGGAACCATCCTGGATTCCAGTATGGGAATCCCTCTGGAACTGCGAATCCGCAACATCAGACACAAGGGGGGCTTGACAGTAGGCTGCCTCCTGGATTTCCAAACAATTTTAACCAAAATCAAGGGAACCCAAGGAACAATTTCCCTAGGGCTAACTACCCTAGAAATCAATCAGCCTACTATCAATACACTCATCCCCCGCTTCACCCGCAATTGCATATTCAACAGTCTCAACAAAAAAACCCTCAGAAAAACGTCACTGCACAACCGGAAGATGAGCTATCTTTGATAAAACAAATGCTTCAGTCTCAGCAAACCATGTTGGCCAACCAACAAGCTCAACAGAAGGCAGTTGAAGCACAACTTGCCCAGATTGCTGCACAATTGAAACCCCCAACAGGCACTTTCGCTGGGCAGCCTGAATCGAACCCTAAACATGGGCCAAATAGACATGAGCAATCAAATACTATGACAGCAGCATAATAATGTTTTAACTTCGTCGAGCCAGCGACATAAAACCAAGGCGCTTCTTGGGAGGCAACCCAAGACCTCAGTATCACCTTCTCTCATTTCTTTTGAATTTGTTTTGCTTTCTTTAAGTTCTTTCATCATTAATCTAAAAATACAAAAAAATCTACATAATCAAAACTACAAAAACAATACATAAAACAAACAACATAAAAATTCATAAACCAAAATACAAAAAAAAATAATATACATACCCAAAAACAAACATAAAATATACAAACCTTTTGTGCCCCTCCAAACGGTCCCGAAACCGTTTGGGACCAAACGGTCTTGAAACCGTTTGGGACCAAGCGGTCCCGAAACCGTTTGGAACCAAACGGTCCCGAAACCGTTTGGGACCAAACGGTCCCGAAACCGTTTGGGACCAAGCGGTCCTCAAACCGTTTGGAACCAAACGGTCTTGAAACCGTTTGGGACCAAACGGTCTTGAAACCGTTTGGGACCAAATGGTCTTGAGTTCGCTTGGGATCAAGCGGTCTTCAAACCGTTTGGAATACAAAAGGTCACCAACCAATCACTATAAATATCAGCCCTACCCCTCAGTCCTTCTCTCTTCGAACCTTCGAATTCTCCAGAGCTTTCGTGTGAAGAATCTCGTTCTTGCTCCTGTTGCATCCACCCGTTCGTCCATCCACCTTCCGCAAGGTAGTCCGGCGACTACAAGCACGCTGCTCACTCCGACGTCTCCTTCGCCACCATCGCAGTCGTCATCGAACGAGTTCACTGACTCCTCTATCACTTTCGTCACCGCGCCGTTCTGTCGCCACCATCATGGCGCCAGTTGTAGTTTCCTGTACCATCGCACGACGTCTCTTGCTCCGCCATCGCCGTCTCTGTCGAAAGATTTCACCAACTCTCCATCGCTTTCATCACCGTCGCCGTTCTTCTCATCGTTTTCAAAGGCGCCGGCGTGTTTTTCACCTTCGCGCCGTTCCATCTTCTCCCGCGCCGGCGACCTGTGACTCTTCGCTTTCCAAACGGTCCCGAAACCGTTTGGAACCAAACGGTCCTGAAACCGTTTGGGACCAAGCGGTCCTCAAACCGTTTGGAACCAAACGGTCCCGAAACCGTTTGGGACCAAACGGTCTTGAAACCGTTTGGGACCAAGCGGTCCTCAAACCGTTTGGAACCAAACGGTCCCGAAACCGTTTGGAACCAAACGGTCTTGAAACCGTTTGGGACCAAACGGTCTTGAAACCGTTTGGTTTTCGTTTCCCTTTTTGCTTTCGCAAAATATAAAAAATATAACTACAAATCAAATCTACATTGTTTCAAATCTTCTCTAATTATGAAACTCTTATTCTTTTTCAGAAATGGCGTCACCAGCAATCAAAACTTCCGGCTCAGGAACTGCCCCTGCTCTGACAAGGGAGCAGATGATGGAAGAGCGAGACAGGCTCATACAGATCAGGGACACTTACAACACCACCAGCACCGTCCCTCCCAAGGTCAAGATCATCAACGTACTGTGTGAGATAACTCGCCTCACCAAATGCTTGGGTGAGGCCCCGGAAGAGGACATCGAGCACATCTCTTCGGACGATGATGAAGGATCGGACTACATACTGAATCCCGATGAAGACTCCTCTGACCAGCTACAAAAAGCCAACCTCACCAGGTTGTGCTTAATACCTGAATTATCCTACATCGAGCCCACAGCGGAATTTTTCTCCTGCCTGACAAAGGAGCCCGTCGACATTGCAGATAGGTCACAGGATGGGGGTGATAGAAGGATTGTCACCCAAATCTTCGGTAGCAACGTCGTCTTAACAGAGAATATGCTCAATTCAATATTCATTGACGACCTGGAACAGCTACAAAAGGCCAAATCAGTGGGAACTGATCATCCAGAATTCAACCGCCACACATTCTGGAAAAGTTTAACTGGGATTCCCACATACGACGCCAAAACATGCAAAGCGTCCAACATACACTCCGGATTTGTGCGCACTCTGCACAAAATCCTAGCTGGCGCACTTTTTCCAAGAACGGAGGGAGGAAACGTTACAATATCAGACCTCTTTGTCCTCTGGTCTATCCTCCACGGCAGGCCAGTCAACATCGGACGGTTGATGGTCCAGAAATTATCCGCCGCCTTCATAGGGAAAGAGATCTGTTTGGGGGGCCATGTCACATCCATAATTAAATTTTTTAAGATGGACAGGCTATTACCCCAATGCACGCAAATAAAGGGTGACATCCTTACAAACGAACAATCTTTGAAAAATTCGTTTATAATCAAAGAAAAGGATGGGAAGTTACACTATGTATTCTGCCCGATGGTTAAGTCATCAAGAACCCTCCTTCCGTTACCAGAGCTAGCACACTATGATATGACACAGCTCCTCTTTTTTGATGAGGAGCTTACTCATTTACTAGCTTCGGTCACACCCGCTGCAAAGAAACAAACTGCGGGCCCAACTGAAACGAGCATCACAGCCCCGACAGCTCGATCTACAAAAATCCCTGTCAAACGACCTTCTAGGAGGTTGCTGCGGGTCCAACAGCTGTCGGGGACACCAACGTCCTGCCCAAACCCGGAGGACGAGCGGTTTAACGATGAAATCTTAACAACTTCCTCATTTGACTCTTTCATCCAGGGTCTAAATGAGCAGCTCTCCGCTGCCCCCACCACTACTTTCCTCCCCACATCCATGCCAGCATTCGCATCCACCTTTTCACCCACCCTAACATCGGGTTTCCCTTTCTCCACCTCCATGCCCGACTTCACCACCTTTCCATTCACATCCACAGTTCCCACCCCTTCATCATCAGTGCCACCTTTTTCGCCACAAATACCACCGCTCTTCACATCCGCCACAACCCCGACACCGCTGGTGACTTCATCAACAGTCACTACGCAGTTCGGGCTATCATCAGTGTCTCTTCCGCAAGACACTACCACCATCCCACATAGGCCCCAGCCACATCACCCTTCCGCCTCTGGGGCCCCCCTTACTAACATCGGTGAGGAATTCGGCCGTCAATTTGACGCTGTCCGACACCTCCTCACCGATCCTTCTAACCTATTACATTCTATTTTTTCTTGTGTACAAGATTTATCTAAACAGGTAACCAGGATTGACAACCAACACCGATCTCTTCCTGTCGTCCTACAAGGCATCCAGCAACGACAGGATGAAGTGGCTAAGCAAGTTGAGCATATCAACAGCCACACCAACAACCTGCCAGACCTGATCCTTGGGGCAACGCGCCAGCAAGAAGCTACGACAACAAAAGTCGATGAGATCTCCAACCAGACTCACCCTCTGCAAGGGAATCTCCGCAAGCTTGAGCAGAATCAAGAAGAGCTAAGCACGCGCCTGGCTTCCATCGCCGAAACAATCACGCAGCTCCATCATCATCAAGAGGAAGCTAATATCAATGAAACACAACAACTCCGTGCCCAAGTCACAGATTTGACAGCACGCCTCCTCTCCGCCGAGGGCAGATACACAGATCTCAAAGAAGCCCACGACGCACTGCTCGAGAAACACGAGCATCTGCAAGTGGCTTTCGATGAGCTACAAGCCACTCACCGGCGGTGCAAAAAGTTGACTAAAAAGAAGACAACCGACGAAGCTGCGGACGACAACGACGATGATGACGAAGAAGAAGACGAATCCGATTCATCTGCTGACTCCAATAAAGACACATCTTCAGGAGACAAGCACGATGACGGTGAAGATCCAGGAAACGCAGCAGGACCCCCCCATAGAGGGTCTGATAAAGGTCACCAGGAAAGTGACTACCACCCCAAGTCCCCACAGCATGACAACGTAAACATCTCTTACGGAGACCAATTCTTTGATTACTCCGCTATGGGGTCAATGGGGGAAGCTGCCAAGGATGCGGCCTTCGCTGAGCTCCAACAATGCATACTAAGAGCCAGCGCTACCTCGCCAAAAACTTCTTCCCCCCCCTCAACACCTTCTCCCCCTTACCTAGACGAGGCAGACCGAGTGAGTCTAGATACTGACGCAGATCTTGACTCCGCCTCCGATCTAGACGACAACCCCAGAGACCATGAAGAGGCCCCCGAACAGCACGCCTCCCCTCCACCACAATACCTCCCCCCGCCACCTCCTCTCCCACAAAAAATGCACGATCTTGATAGGACAGCCATCTCTACTTTAGATGCTCAAGACATCTTCATCCTGAACACTATAGTAGACGATGCAAAAGCGGGGGACGACATAGTTTACAATTATACAAAAACCAGGCGTACGTTGACACGTGAAAATTTTCGTTGCATTCTCCGACCCCGGTCTATGATGCCAATGCCAATCTTCCGTGTCCTCCTCGCCAACTGTATAGAAATCTACAGAAGTAAACAACGGATACAACCAGCCTTCAACGCTTCACCCGCATTGTCTTTTGGCCTTTTACACAAAAGCTTGCGCGCGCGGTCGATTGAGCGGCTGCGTACCGGTTTAGCACGTCGGGCACGCTATATTACAATGCCATTCCAAGTCTCGGACCACTGGCTTTTTATGGTAATGGATACCGAAGCAAGGGACGCTAAAGTTTACAACTTCAATAACGCTGAGCTACCAGCCGACATAATAAACTTTGTCGGGGACGCAGCAGGTGAAGCCCGGTGTATACCCTTCCAGCTGCTCAAAGTAATCTGGGCTGTACGCCCTTCTCTTCGTCAAGACTGGAGCCAACCCTGGTTCAGAATCATTAACCCTCCAGTTCAAGCCACCACGGGATCTGGGGACAGCGCTTTCTACACCATCCGACATATCCAAGTGCTGAACCAAGAAATTCCTTTCACCGATTTGGCAGCTGAAGACTTCCATTCCTTAAGAGGACGCTACGCCATGGAGCTCATATGTGACAGAAGATATTTCAACGATCCTACTATGTCACCAGATGATGTTCCAAGGTATCTCTTTTCAGCTGTACAATGCCGACAACGGCGACCTTTCCGCCAAATTCTGCAAGAGTCGGTACAACACAAGTCGCCAGAAGAAGATACCAGCAAAAACGATCCTGCTTACACCACTAAACCAACTTTTCCTGATTTTGATCGCGATTCTTGCAAAGGTCTCACCGACCTTGAAATGCGCATCATCATGGCGAACCTCTCCGCAGAAAAAGATGGCATAGTATTCATGTCTCAAGACATTATCGTGATGGCCGACTCACTGCGAGAAACTTTGCAAGATAAGGGGCAACTTTCTGTCAGTCTCATGACAGCTTACTAGTCTCAGATTGGCCAACATAATCCAGATACATACATGGCGTCCCCGTACATGAAGGATGATCTACTCAAACTCAAAAACTTTGGCACAACAGAAGCGTTGATCGCATATCTCCAACATACAACGCCGAAGTTCATCATGTTACCAATCCTGCATCAAGGGCACTGGATTCTTCTGGCAACTAACCTCCAAGACGGAACAACTACAATATACAACAGTTCCAACAGCCAGTTCAACGCCCGACAACGACACTACGTCGTAACGCCCAAGACGCCAACAGAAGAAACGGCAAAAGAGTGCGCTGCGAAATTAATAGAGCTTCTGAGTCAGCACACTAAGGCATACAGCAAGGAACACTTCAATCGCCCCGCCTTCTGCCACAAATGCCCCCAGCAAATACGACAATCCAACGACTGCGGCTTCCACGTCCTCTACTGGATATACACCATAATCGTCCTCCAAAGACCAGTGGAGGAAATGACTGACGTGGACTACCACGCCTTACGTGGGCAGTTCGCATCTACACTACTCCGTTCTCCAGGGGCAAACGGAAATCTACCTTAACCTGCAACCCTTGTTCTAATGATTCCTCAACCTTTCACTTTGCCACTCTGGGGACAGAGTGTGTGATAAGTTAGGGGGGGATACATTAGACAAGGGCTAGGTATCAACTTCTATACTTCCTTTTTCCATACATTTCTTCATTCCTAAAATTTTTTTTTACAATTCTTTAAAGTCTTAATGCTTTTCACAATTCTTTTTCAAAAATAGTCACCTCAACTAACCCTAGAATCATGTTAGTCTCTGCAAGTAAATAGCACTCAGACATCAAATGGCGATTTATCAATTTCCACCTACTATGGATCCCGTATTTTTTGCTTCAATTCTTTATCTGACTCTCCACAGGTCAAAATCAGGGCAGAAATAAGCCGAGATCTCGAGGACGAGAGGGAAATTAGGCAACTTCCGAATCAAAAAGTTATGCAGGTGGACCACAAACCAAATAAGTGCATGCTGAAAAACTTTAAGAACAGCTTCCCTCTCTTCAAAATAAAAGAGGCTTGGCCGCCCAAAATAAATCCCCTTTCCAAAACCCAAGCCTGTGAGTTTTTGAATAAAAGCCAGAGAGACGAATAAAATCATGAGAGTTGTGCCGCGCATAAGGACCTATATGAAGAACTGATAAAGGGCTCACCCGGCCGGCACATTCTGCTGCCCTCACAAAGGCAGATGTGTCGCGTCCGGTAGTGAAACCCTAAAAGTTCCAAGTATATGAAAAGGCTCATAAAGGACTCGCCCGGCCGGTACATTCAGCTGCCCTCATAAAGGCAGATGTGTCGTGCCCGGTAGTGAGATCCTAAAAAGCATAGACATCCCTCCCCCACTCGAAGGGGAGCTACACTCCAAGCCTTTAGCCAACCCTCATACCCTCTCTAGCTTCCAATAGGTTTCCAGAGAGGTATAAAGTTGATTAGAGTCAACGACATGCACAAAATAAATGTGGTCCCAAGGCAAATTTTGAGATACGGAAAAACCCTGAGATCCAAGCCACTCTCAAAATCCAAAAGAATCAAGGCATGTAATAAGCCTCGATATGACCCCTGGGGAACTCAGGTCAAGAATTGAAGCAAGAGTATGGAGACCCTAATTAAGATCGCCTCGCCATTCCATGTCTCAGCTCTATCTAACTTGAGGACAAGCTAGACTCTAAGTTAGGGAGGGTGATAACCTCCTATTTTAGTAGTTTATCTTAGTCTTTTTCTTTAGTTTTCCATACTCTTTTTACATTTATACGGTACATAAACCTAATTTTACCCCTTTTTTGTAAATACATCATCAAACTAACTTTTTCCTTTTACACTTGCAGAAAAAGCACAAAAAAATCATAAAAGAATAAACAACCTCAAGGCCGAGTGAAGCCAAACGGTCCCAAGACCGCATGGAGTTCAAACGGTCCCGAGACCGCATGAAGCCAAACGGTCCCAAGACCGCATGGAGTTCAAACAGTCCCGAGACCGCATGAAGCCAAACGGTCCCAAGACCGCATGTAGTTCAAACGGTCCCGAGACCGCATGAAGCCAAACGGTCCCAAGACCGCATGGAGTTCAAACGGTCCCGAGACCGCATGAAGCCAAACGGTCCCAAGACCGCATGGAGTTCAAACGGTCCCGAGACCGCATGAAGCCAAACGGTCCCAAGACCGCATGGAGTTCAAACGGTCCCGAGACCGCATGAAGCCAAACGGTCCCAAGACCGCATGGAGTTCAAACGATCCCGAGACCGCATGAAGCCGAACGGTCCCAAGACCGTATGGAGTTCAAACGGTCCCGAGACCGCATGAAGCTCAAACGGTCCCGAGACTGCATGAAGCTCAAACGGTCCCGAGACCGCATGAAGCCAAACGGTCCCAAGACCGCATGGAGTTCAAACGGTCCCAAGGCCGTTTGACGCCAAACGATCTCAAGACCGTCTGACGCCAAATGGTCTCAAGACCGTCTGACGCCAAACGGTCTCAAGACCGTTTGAACCCAAACGGTCTCAAGACCGTTTGACCTCACTCAAGGCCTATAAATAAGACCTCAAGGGCCATCCCTGAGGAGGTCCAGACGTCCAGAGGCTGTCTCTCTACTACCAGAACAACTCCATCCACCGCCTGAGGCTGCCGGTCTGAGACTCACGTTCCATTGCAAAGCTACCTTCTCTCTCATCAACAAAGAAGGTGAGAGGAGAAGATCCGTCGTCAAGCAAGCCACGAAGGGTGAAGATCGTTGCTCTCTCCACCAAGGGTTCAACCTTCCCTCCTCAGTGGAGATGATGTTCTTTCTATCTCTTCTTGCCTCCTCTTTTGTTGTTCCCTCTATGAGGAGCGAGTAGTTCCATCCACTGGGGCGCGGGGACTAGCCCCGCTGCCCATGTTTTGTACTTTGTACTAAAAAGATGTTATCCTTTCATTTTAATACTAAATCGTTTCATACATGCTTGAATGATGGCCACGTTCTTGTATGCATCTATTGTCTTTTGTTGTGGTTTGTCTACGACCGCTCTCGAGACTCGAATACCGATTTAGTGTTGGTTTCTGGTGTGTGTATCCACCACGCATCCGTTTCGGTGTCTAGGAGTGTATCTCAAAGAGTGGAGTAAACTCACTATCATCCGTTTCGCTTCCATCTGTATGGAAGTAACCTTGGTAAGTCGAGGAACACGCTTTGCGAGGGGAATGATGTAAAGCATGTGACCATTTGATCGGGAATGGCTGGCGTTGCAACATTCCCGCACTTCTCATAGCTAGGTTATCCGAATAGGAGACTAGGCCTACAAAGATACTATTCAATTTGATAATTATCGCTCGCTTGTTAGTTTTAGATGCACGTTTCATGAGGTTGAGTAAGATTTTCTCTTTGGAGACTACATATCTTCATTGACACGTAGAAATGTACCGAATGAGAGTTACTTAACCCTTGAAGGATGCGATGCATTGCTCTTGTCTTGTATGGGCATCAGTCTTGTGGAACATCGAAGGATGCAATGCATCGCTCTTGTCCTATATGGGCATCGGTCTTGTGGAACATCCTTGGATGCAATGCATCGCTCTTGTCTTATAAGGCATCAGTCTTGTGGAACATCCATGCATCTAGCTTATAAGTCTTGCTTGCTTAGTACATATACAATGCATGTGTAGCGGTGGTGAATACCTGCTTAACCCCAGTGATTCATCATCATTTGTTAAATCTTAGTTTTACTTGCTTTATTTACTTTTCATGCTTTAGTCTAAAAACTAATCAAAATCCAACCTTTTGATATAAGTGCCAATTAGTAAAGTAACTAAGTGAAGTGCTGTACGTTTTCCATCTTGTTGCTTGCAACAAGACCGTTGTCTTTTGGGTTCGATCCTAAATATGTACTATGATAAGGCTTCCATACTCTTATGGGGTTGGAGTTGTTATCTAAGAACCAGTTATAGGTAAATCTAGGGAAGACATTTATCCTCTCTAGGGTTTTTGGTGATAGAATCATGGGACTCCCATTGGAAGACTGAAAATCTTTTGGTGTAAGTTCCAGCTCCATCAACACCCCCACCAACCACCCACCTCAGCCTCAAGGCAAATCTGAGCAAGGCTCCGCCAAGAGAAGAGCACCACCACCTCCTGCAAGCAACACGCCGAAGAGAAGACCTGATCACAACCAGGTCGCACAGCCGCCGCCCAGGGGGGAGAGATGAGGAGCTCGGAGAGGCACCTGAAAAAGGAAACCGGAAGAAGAGGCAAGTCGAGGAGGAGGCCCGGGGGGAGAAGGTGACGGGCCAGTAGGATGCCTGACCCCCTCCCCCAAGACTGAGTGCCGCACGTGGGGGGAGCCCTAGCTCGCTGCCGTGATCGCCAGACGGAAGATAAGCGATGCCGCAAAGAGGAGATAGAATATGTACTTCATTCTTTGATATCATGGTACATATTGTTGTCCATTTGACTTGGGAAGTGAAAATGTTGGGACCAATTTTCTTGCATTGGATGTATCCTTTTGAACAGTACATGAGTGTTTTTAAAGGTTATGTTTGAAACTATTTTGGTCTAAAGGAAGTATTATTGAGGGTTATGTGGCGAGGGAGGTTATGGACTTTTCTAGTGACTTTCTGAGATGTAATGAAGCTCCTGTAAATGACAAGAATATTGAGGACTATTTCAACAATAAGGATTTAGGAGAACAAGTGCAAGTAATCAGTCATGAGTTGTGGGAATAATCTTACTTGTATATTTTCCACAACATCGATAAAATGAGTGTTTATATCACTGACCATACCAATTTCATCAAGAAACAATATCCTCAAGTCGATTCAATGTGGCTTGGTAGATAGAATAACAAGACATTTATAAGGTAGTTTGAAGATAAAGTCTTACGTCAACTATCTCAAACAACAAATAATGTTGCTAAAAATATCAACTACCTTGCCTTTAAATCAAAAGTGAATGTTATGTCTTATGAAGGGTTTGACATAAATGAGTAATCATATTACACAAAGAGTCAAGATGATAAGACCATCATCGAAAAGAGTGGGGTCACCCTTCAAGTGTCTTCATTATTTTTTTTTCTAGTGTGAAGGATAAGATTCCACGTAAAGCTAAAATATCATATTATGGTATCATTGAAGACATATGGGAGTTTGACTATGTAGATTTCAAAATTCTGATCTTTAGTGTAATTGGGTTGATAAAACCAAAGGAGTTGTATTGGATGAATTGGGTTTCACATTAGTGACTTTTCAAAAGATTGATGGGAAGGGTGAACCATTCATAATGGCAACATAGGAAAAAAAGTATTTTATAATGATGATCTTGAAAATGAAAAATGTTCAGTTATTCTTCATGGCAAAAGACAGTTCATTGAAGATCATATTGATGAAGAAGAGTACTATGACAAGTATATTGACTCCAGTCCTTAATCAGTTGGCTTGCCAACACCAAATATTGAAGCCGAAGCTGACCTATACGTGCATGGAGATCACACTAAGGGAATGTTAATTGATAAATGATCTCTATATTAGAGGTATGCTTTTATTTTTTTAAATGTTGGAGGTGCATTTTATAATTATATATTTCATTGTTTGACTATTTTTATATGACATTTTAGATGGCATATGATCATGAGTATAATGACTATGATGATGATTACCGTGAGGATGAGAAGAATCCTTCTAACACTAGTGTAAGTTGTGTATTGTTTTATCAACACTATGTGTATTGTTTTATCAACATTCTGTGTGTTTTACAATATGTCTATCTTGTTGTATCATATTTAATAAGTTATATCTGTTTATGACTTATATCTTTTTTTTTTCAATTTTAGGTTGAGGATGTACGTCCTAAGGATCTTATTTTTCTTGATGAGAAGCTTAAAAAAATAAAAAATAAGGGCATCACCATGATGAAAAAGTTATTAAAACAAAGGGGAACAGACCAAATTTTATCGTTGAGTTTGATCATGTAGGAAATCCTATTAGAAAGAATATGAGCTCTTTTGTTTCATATCTAGGGGTTCTTACTCGCATCCATTATAATATAGCAGTAGATTCTTGGCATAAAGTTCGTAAAACCAAGAAAGACTTCATATGGAAAGAACTATGCATGAGATATTATTATTTGTAATTATGCTTTTAAAACTATTTACAATTCTATTTTTAAAAATATTCCATTAGGTATATGAAATTTTGCAGATCATATTTGACCTGGATGAAAATTTGCATCCCAAAAAGGTGATGCAATGTTTTGGGAGGGTTCTAAGGAATTATAGAACAACTCAGACAAGACAACACATAAAGGAGGCTGATAAGAGGATGAAGTCAGCCACTGATCAATGGAGGTATCTGGACCTAGTGACATGGGAGGTGTTTGTTGCTATGAAAAACACTGATGAATTCAAGGTATTAAGCCTAACTCCCTATTTTGAATACATTCTTATGAATTCATTGTTTTACCTTGACATAGTAGGTTATGTTTTACCTACCAATTACTATTAATGATTATTACTAACCAGGCTGTAAGAGACACTCAAAGAGAAAGGCGTGCAAAGAATATCCACAACCACACGATGGGTCGAGGTGACTATGCAAATCTTCACCAAACGATACTACATACATTTTCTTCTCAGTAGCCTACTCCTGGGACTATTGAGTCCTCTACTACTACTGAACCTCTACTTTTCCATGGTATATGGATAGCTAGGAGGCAATCCAAATCTGGGGAAATAACCAACCCCGCAACTGCTGAGGCAGCTGCAAAAATGATTAAATTCAACTCTTAGAGCAATTATTATTGATGATTGTTATGTTTTACTTACCAATTACTATTGATGATGATCAGAGGGAGCTCCACGAGGAAAGGAAACAAGGCAAGTTCATCCTTTAGGGCACAAGGGATAAATTGATAGTTTCTCTAGGTAATACAGAGCACCCTGGACTTGTTAGGGCTACATGGGTTGTTGTGGGTATAAGAGTGTTCTTTGTGCCATCATAGCGCAAGTATGTCCAAAAAGGGGTATTCTCAAAAGAGGATGTAAAAGAGTTAATTGCAAAGGGAATTCAAGAAGCAATGAGCCGGTGGGTACCTTCTCAGTCAGCGGCTAAGGCAATACTTGTTGTGCCACCCCACTCTTCATATGAGGTACACCGCCTACGATGGAGCTGGTTGGGAGTAATCCTATGGACCCAACACCTAGCACATCTATTGTAAGTATTTTAATAACATAGTAGTCTTTTCAAGATGATATGCTTAGGTATATATTATAGTCTATGCAAATTTGTAGGATTTGAGGCAATGCCGTCTAAACTTACAATAAAATATCATTGTTGTGGGTGAGGCATACCCATCCCTTGCAGGTGCCACAATTCATGGTGTTTCATTACCCACTTATGTGGTTCGTGTGTGCGTAAGGCTTGTCAAAGAATCTTGGAAGAAGTATCCACTACCATATGCCCACCCCAAGACTAAGATGATAGGTGAAGAAGAAGGCGACATGCTCGCATAGCCCAAAGTGGAAGTTATCTATACTGATCATGATGTATGGTAAATTTACATTACGTTTGTATCTGTATCTACATGACAATTGATATTAAATTATATATATACATGACATAGGGCCTAAGAAACCCCTTACAACTCATCCTCCTCCACCTCCACCTCCTCCTAAAATACCTAGTTGGCTTGCAAAG
The DNA here is from genome assembly GCA_963693085.1 of Alisma plantago-aquatica. Lineage (NCBI taxonomy): Eukaryota > Viridiplantae > Streptophyta > Magnoliopsida > Alismatales > Alismataceae > Alisma > Alisma plantago-aquatica. The sequence goes on along the minus strand of OY856411.1, from coordinate 361,853,842 downwards.
GACCTGTTCGATTCGATAGGTCCTCAATACAGGTGTATGGAACTATTTATAGGTGAAAATGAAGAAGATTCTCCTATGGTGGTTTATATTAAGGAGGATGTTGTAGGTTAACATTATGATAGTAGTATATTTTTACAAGATATGTTGGAGTTTTTTCGTTATGCTTGGTTGAACACATCTGTTATAGAACTTTAGATATAATGAGATCTTGTATAGGTATATGCCTCATATTATATATGGTGATCTATTTTCTTATATATTAATGCATACATGATATATGTTTTGTAGCCACTTACATAGGGTCTGTATAGAGTTTTCAATGACCCATGTGAGATTTCTAGTTCCATCCTTGATTAGTAATGTAATTAAAGACCCGATATCTGTTACTCAATAATGCTCTACCACATTGAAATATTTTGGTAAAAAGAAAAAGAGCATGATATTACCTCATATAATGTTTTGTAAGTTTACTTAGTTTGCATATAAATTTTACTTAAGAAATTACATTTAATTGTTGATTTTGAGTTACATGTTTTTTCCTTCTCGTGACTCAAGAATAAGCATTGGGTCTTATTGGTTATTGTTCCCACAACACCAACTATCTATTATCTAGATCTTGAGGGTGACAAAATAAATTATGGGGGACACGATTTGAGGACATTAGTCACGTGAGTAATTTTTATATTTATATCCATTAACATATATATTACATGACAATTTCCTAATGTCAATTCAATGTTATATTAACGTATAGGGTTATAAAATGTTTCAAAAAAGATGGAGGATAGGTGCACACGAAAAAGAAAATGATGATTTTGGAGAATGTTGAGGTAGTATTCTGATGCCAGTGCGTATTTATTTATTAACATTTTGTATGTTGAAATTTATAGTGTTCTGTACAAGACAACAATTGGGCATACACATGCTACGTGATGCGGTATATGGACATGATTGTCAGATATGCGGTAGTAAATATCGATGACATACATAATGTAATCCATATACATATATATATATATATATATATATATATATATATATATATATATATATATATATAGTCTTGATCATCATAAGTATAAAGGGGCATTAGATAATATGAACATATCAAACTTACTTATTATATACGTCATTCTCTTTGTTGGTGTTTAAAATGAAATATTTTACTATGAAAGAAAAGCTTACATACACATGCCTTATACGAGAGAAAAATTGGATGAGACACAAAAACAATGGGTAGAAGTCTTCGTAAGGGATGTCAGATTTGATTTTAATTGGGATAAAGAAGATGAAGAAGAACTTTGAATTCTATTATACATGTGGTGCTTATGAATGATGATCTATATACATGTGAATGATGATCTATATATTGGAAACTCTAAATTTGATGTACACATTGGCAACTCTAAATTTGATGCATGCATATGTGAATGATGATCTATATACATGTGTGTGAATGTGAAGATGAATGAATTAATGTTTCTATATGTCATGAGAATGAAATTGGTATATATGTAAATGAAGTAACATGTGAGTGAATGAATGTGAAGATGAATGAATTATGATTGCACATGTGATGAGTAAAATTATGTGCATATTATGTTTGTTATTGTAGGTTTGGTGGCCTATTGCTAAGATGAACTCATAGCATATTGTTAACCTACAATTTAGAACTAAATTGTAGGCTATGCATCCTCTTGACCAGTAGGGAAGCAGGCTGTAGGCCTGTCATTTAAAAAACACCAAATGTTAGTCGTCGATTGTATAAAAAATGACATTATAGGTATGAGTCGTCAGTTTTAGTAAAACAAATTGACATTTAAGGACAAACCAAAATATTCATGATGGACAACATAGCCTCACTGGGTAGAATTTCATACATGTTAGTTTGTTAGATATAACCGTCCCTTTAAATCAAAATCGTTAGTTGTTTGGGCTACAACCTACATTTTCCATCGTGATAGGTGTCAGTTCCTACCGAACTGATGATTTAGGGTGCTTTACCAGTTATAAATGTGACCTGGTACATCATGACAGGTGTCCGTTTTGTTTATCCATACAACCGACAATTGGATACCTAGAGTCAATTTTATCTTCCCCAAAGAACCGATGTTGTAGACCTATGACTATAGTGTCGCCCACTTAGGTGTCAGTTTTAAACTGACGTGAAAGGGTTGTTTTAATCGACCCTAAAGATAGTTTCTGTACTAGTGAAATGGATGAATGAAATGAGTAGGCTATATGCACAAAATTAATATAGTCAAAAACTACAAGCTCCATCAAATCTCAATGCAAATTGAACCCTATTGTTAATGAGGTCATGGGCAAGGAATTACGTAAGTAGTTCCGAAGATGGGAGGTGTGACCGTTTTTTTGAATGAGAAGAATGAGCTTATCCCAACCTACAACATAAATCAGTGGTGTATGTGAATTGACTATTAGAAGCTTAACAATGCTACTCTAAAGGACCACTATCCATAATCATTTCTTGATCTTTTCATATAGAGACTAGCACACTGGGAGTTTTTTTGTTACATGGATAAGTACTATGGATTCTACTAGATCCCCTACCACCCCAGTGATATAGAGAACTACCTTCATATGATCCTGTGGAACATATAACTTTTTATGGATGTCCTTCAGGATTATACAATGCATCCACCACTTTCTAGTGTTGCATGCCTACCATTTTTGTTGACCTTATTGAGATGATAATGGAAATCTTCATGAATGATTTAATTTCCTATGGATATTATTTTGATGGATTCCTACATCATATTTCTCTCATCCTAGAACATTGCAAAGAAGCATATTTTGTTCTTAATTGGTAAAAATGTCACTTCATGAGAATAGTGGGCATTATATTAGGACATCAAGTCAATTGTGTAGGTACTAAGGATGATAACGAAAATATTGAAGTGATTAACAAATTAACTAGTAAAAGAAGTCCATACATTTGTGGGACATGTGGCTTGTAGTAAAAGTTCATTCAAGACTTTAGTAATATCACTAAACCCCTAATAGATCTACTACTAAAGCATGTAGATTTCATCTGTATCTGTGATAGCATAAAGGCAAATTTAGCACCATAAAGTAAACTCACATTTCTACCTCCTTCCTTTGTGCTCCATATTGGTCTCTAGCCTCTGATATCATGTGTGATGTCAATAACTTAATTGTTGGGGATGTTTGTGGTGGCTCATCGACAAGAAGCATTTTGTCATTTACTATGCTAGAAAGACATTAAACAACATGAAGAGGAATTATACAACCACTAAATAGAGATTCTTTCTATTTTTTAAACCTTCAATTTTTTTTCTACTATATAACAAGATCACAACTAATGGTAGACACTGATAATTCTTCTATCAAGTGCTTAATTTTAGAGAAGGACATGAAGCACTAATCGATCATATGGATCATGTTGTTGCAATTGTTTGATCTAGAAGTCAAGGGAAAAAAGGAACAAAAAGCTTTGTTTCTGATCATCTTAATCAAATGCATATCCAAGAAAATATTCTAGTCCCTATTAGAGAATCTTTACATGATGTCCACTTACTGAAGGAAACAACATTCACCCTGTGGATATATTGATTTTGTAAACTGCCTAGTTGAGGGAGACCTTCATCCATATTACTCTAGTAATAAGAAAAGGAAGTTTATGTTAGATGTCTTCTAGTATTACTAGGAGCGAGCCTTTTCTATTCTGATTATGTTCATAAAACATCTATAGATGATGTATATTGGAGGAGAAATATGTCACATCCTTGAGTAGTTTAGTCTAGACAACTAGTGGAGACATAAGTCCTAACAAGACCGCTACCAAAGTTCTTCAATGTGAGTTATACATTCTTTCTATCTTCAAAGACATTCATAACTATGGCAAGTCATGTAACAGAACAAAACTTGGACATATTATATTTTTGTCCCTCTTCCCATGCTTTTCCTTTCATTTCTATCCTTTTTGTCCTTTAAGTTTAATTAGTGGAAATTATATAGGTTTGATGTACATTTGTTCCCAATATTTTACTCTATAAGGAGTTAAGCACAAATACCTCAGTTAATATTTTTAATAAGGGTCTAATATGAAAATTTACTACTCATGTGGCAAATTAATAATGTTGCTTTAAATATGTTAATGTGGTATTAAATTAATTAATATGGAAAATATTGGTAGTAATGGATAATGGGATAAAACTCATAAAAGGAAGACTAATTGGTTAAAGATAAGTTGAGATTCATCTTCCTTGAGTTTAGTTTGGCTTGTAGGCCAAGTTTCAAATTGTTTGAAATGACAATAATTATATCTCTTTTATTTTGAAAAGAAAAGCTGAGTTTTCCTCAAAATATTAAATAAAATATTAGATGACTCCAAAAGTGGAAACTAACCTTAGATTATTTATCTACACATTAAAAATAGCCTTTGGATGAATTTTCATGTAATTTGGATAATCTTTAATATACATGTTAATTTAGGAGAAAGTGTGTGAACCTTCAAAATATTAAATAAATATACAAACAACTACAAAATATAAAATTGATGGAAAATTCATGTCTAAGACAATTAATGTGACTTGTGGGTGAAGTTTCATCAAATTTGGAAATCTTATAACCATTAATGAAGGAGGAAAGAGAAAATAAGTTTTGATTTATTTAACACATTAAAAGTTCCCAAAATTCAAATCTAATTATATAATCAGGTTCCACATATCAAAAATATGTTATTTATCAAATTTGACTTAATTTGGAGTTTGCTTGTACCCTCAAAAGAGGAGAGAGAAAAAGGGAAATAAATATGTTTGCACTTTATTCCAAATAAGATTGGGAATAGAATTAATTGTATCAATCACATGTGAGCGGGACTATTGGATCTGCAATCCAACGGTTAGGAGATCGTCTCCTACCCATGGCTGAATAAGGGAACAGATCATTTTTTTGGGAAATTTGGATCGCGATTTTCTCCCTCAATTCTCCACCTTTTTGGTATTTTTTTGTTCGTTGGTTTCATCTTTGAATTATGTACCCAAAGACCCCTTGCTCGAGGCCTATTTCTTTGTATTCACGAAATGCCCAAAGCTTGGCTTAGAGCTTTCTCATGGCAACCCGATGTAACCCTAGAACATGGTATATATATGGGTGATTGTTCCATTGTGCACGCCTCACCTTTCCACAACCATGTCCTCTGTTAATTTCTTCGCACACCACTTGCTCAAGGATGCATGATCTGATTTTCCTCCATGATTTGTGGTCCTTCTTGTGGGATCATGGTGGTGACGACATGCAAATTGACACATGTGGTGAGTTTGGTCTACCTTACTCTTTGTTTCGGCGTTCTCCGTTCGATGAATTGTGGTGGCATCTGGATTCGCCCAAAATCATGGCCAAGCAAGCAGCTTTGCTGCTGCTGTCCATGACACATAGGGTTTGGGGAAGAAACCCCCACATGTTTTCTCCTTTTTTCCCTTCTTCTCTCTTATTTCTTTTGTTTCTCACACAAGGGTATGAAGGTCATTCGGCCTGGTTTTGTTTTGTTTTAGACGAGTCAAACCCGAACTTTGACTACGTGACTTGGCCACTCCGTATTAAGCCAAGTCAGTGAGGTAGGTCTCCTCTTTGCTTTGCTTTGGTCCTTTGCGATCGCTTTTGCCTAAGCGGCATGCTCTTATTGGTTGATTTTCATAAAAGCATAAATAATTATTCCTATGTCCAAAATTAAAAATAAAACATCTTCTGAACTCAAAAAAATCTCCTCTTTCTAATAAAAATAGTTACAAAGGATTATTTTGAGTTTTGTCGAGAGTAACTTTTAGAAAATGAATGAAATGACTAAAAATCACGAAAAATACACCTAAACATGTATAACTCCAAAATATACAAAATTATATGTTTTCTTAACTAGGAGAACCTAACTAGATCAATGGTGATGATTTTAGAGTCTAATTTCGAGTTTTGTGTGAAATGTCCAAAAGTAGGATTTTCTTTACATTAATGTACATAATGAACCCTAATACATGATTATACATTGCAAATAGGAAAAGTGGATCTTAGATTATCTAGAAGTGGTGAAAGTGAATAATTGAAATCAATATGAAAGTTATGTTCTTTCCTAACACCTAAGTTGGGAAAATTTGTAACTTAACCTAGTTTCCCTAATGAGGCTATCATTAAACCTAATTTTCCATTTGACAATTCCTTAGCTATAATTGCCTTAAAATCAATTTTAATGTTTATTTCTTGGGTCTTATACCCCATTGCCATGTCTATATTTACTTGATGCTTTTACTTGCCATATTTCTTAGCATGCTGATTCTATTAGACTATTAAACTAGTGTTTTGGTACTTTTGTACAACCGCCCATAGATAGGGCATGTGTAAATTTGTCTTGGGGAATGTGTTACTCTCCACAATATAGAAAATTTATATGTGATTGGAATGTGTTACTCTCCCTCTCCTATTGGTTGAGGTTAGGTAGGTGCCTCAGCCCTACATAGTTTAGGTAGTCAATATTAATCATGCACAACCTTTTTACTATTTTTATTATTGCAAGCATTTATTTACTTATGCCACATTCTTTTGATCATCCTTATCTTATGATGCAATCTTATCCTTTATTTCCATATAGTTTTCTTATCTTTTGTCCTTGCTTATTTTCTCTGACACATACCTTGTTTTCTTTCCCTTTTGCTGGGTGCTTTCCTAATCACCTAGGGTTAGATCAAGGTGTTGAACAAGGCCTAAGATTAGAGATGTGCAACAGGAGCATGGAGGACCATCCTAGGAATAGGATAAGGAGTATATGGATTTAAGCATGGACCTATCTCGTGAAGTTATTTCTTGGAGACAAATTTGGTGTGGTTTAGATTTCCCACTATCTAGATCCTTTTGTTGTTATCAACCCTTTATGGGAGAATGATGATGTACACTTTGATAAAATTTAATATAGTCATGAAATTATATTCTGCTACATTACTTGTTGGGTTTTGTATACCATATATATAAAGATTTGAGAATTTTACACCCATTTCAACATACCTTCTGACTATGTTGGTATGGAGGTTTGATTTTTAAAGTTTTTAGTAAAGGGGTGATTTCACTCTTTTACAACATGGTATCAGAGCCCATGGTAGTTAGAATCTGACTATTTCAATTTAGTCTCCCTAATTAGAATCCCTACCTTACATAGTTCCTTTTTAGGTGACATGTTTTCCCTAGAGTTGATATATAGATGACGAAAAGTTGATTTAGGATCATGTAGTTCCACATTATAATCATGATGTATAAACCTAAAATACTTATAACTAAAATATGCATAATCAACCATGGTAACTTGATGTTGTGTAGGTTGCCTTTAGGCTACTATTAGGGCATGAAGTTGAAGCAAAGGTGTCTGGAAAGGATTAGGTTCTGGGGTCTGGTAAGATTTTCCTCCGCACCACTATCTTGGTTTACAAGGACTCCCAGATCCATATAGTACTGGCCTGGCCTGAGTTGATATGGATTGTATGAAATAGCATGCTTTTAGGCAATATTGACCTTAGACATCTATGTTGGATATCTTTGGGAACCTTATGTGATGACCTAGTCTTTCAGGTGTTATGATTTGTTTGAGGATGGATACCAATATAGTTCCCTTATGCCCCTTAGGACCACATGTTTGGCCATCCTAACCCTAGAACCTAGATTTTGAAGTCTGGAGTTTGGTGAGCACTCATAGTGCACAGTGGAAGCATGATGGATCATATACATGGTTTAGTAGACTCATCCTTTTACCTCTAGACTAGTTTGTCTTGATAGGTCAACCCTTTTAAGGGGCGGAGAATAGTTTGTTGTTGATGTTTGGGTACTTAGATTTTGAGTATGAAATCCTCTTTAAGGGGATGGAGACCTATGCCATCTTGATATCTTGCTACTCTATATTTAAAAACCCTAACTCCCTGAATAGGAGGATAGTGTGCTTGTATCCTTAGTTTTGACCAAACAAGTTATTATTATAACTTAACATGCTTATTTATATACTAATGAACATATAATGGTCATCCAATGAATAGTTTGAACCCTAAGGAATACCTAATACACATAATATGAGTAAAACACATATAAATACTAATAATGAATAAGAATGATGCTAACCATGTCATAAACAAATAAACTCTAATGATATGATGAGCAAGATAATTGTAACCTAATCTTGGACTTAATACATGCTAAGTAAAATATAGTGATCATATTAACCTGAATCTTAAGTTTTAATCATCTAACCTTAACCTAGGCATCCTTAATGCCTTTCATGATACATTAGTGACATTAGGTGTCATAATCAAATAATATACTTTGATACACATAAAAGGTATGTAAGCACCTAATCATAGAGTAATCTGTTGACTCAAGGTCAATTAGGTCAATGTGGACTCACATCTAAATTGACTAAACCTGTGTTTTGATAATGACTAACCATTCCACATATTAGTGCCTAATGTCTCTACTTGAGTGATTTCATATTAGGTATAGACACACTCCAAATGCCCTAACTTGCGCATATCGAATTGGAGAAAAGACAAGTCAAAAATCCATACAAGTGCACATTTTTTTAATATGATGTATATCCATTAGAATCATGTTATAAATCACTTGTAATGATTGCATGACTTGTAATTAAGCTTAGAAAAATATCATGAGCACTTAGATTGAATATTAGAGAACTTTAGATGCAACTTTGAAAATTGATTATAGGCACTTTGTCGGTCGAGTTTCCCATCCTGAAAACTCGACCGATCAACCTTGATCAATTTTCTGCAGATTGCATCGATCGAGTTGTGTTTACACAGAACTCGACCGATCAAGTCACTGAGCATTTTGATTCCTAATGGTCGGTCGAGTTTTGTCAGGACAAACTCGACCGATCACTTGAGTATCGGCCTTGTCAGTTACTTGATCAGTCGAGTTACCCTTATAGAAACTCGACTGATTGCACTGTACGAAAAAGTGTAGAAAAGTGCTTCTAGCCGTTGTGGAGTTGCAAAAAGTGAAAATAGATCTGTTGCAAGCCACAAAATGGCTAGTTTTCGTTCACAAGTGTTCCTAAAGGCTAAGAGGCATCCCTAGCTATAAACAGGACCCCTTGGGATTCATTCTAAGGTTGACCATTCATTGCAAACTCTATGTGAGGTTCCTATTCTATAGTTGAGTGCTTCCTACAACCTCCTCTCTCTCTCTAAACTTAATCACTTCCTACATCCATTAGAGTGAGGAGGAAATCTGTAAGAGAGCTAGTCCTACATGTATATCTTGTGAGGCTCTCACTTCCACCACCTCCCTATCTCTCATTTCAATCATGAAGATGAAGGTTCTCTCTCTTGTCCAAGAGAGGTGAAGAAGAACAAGGGAAGGAGTCCCTTGGTGAAGATCAAGGCTGAAGACTTGGAGCTAGAGTGGGTAAGCCCTTGGAGAAGGCAGAAGGCTCAAGCTCAAGTGGGTATGACCTTGGTGGAAGCTTCTCTGAGTGAAGGTGAAGTCAAAAGCTAAAGATCCAAGAAGTGTGGATGATCCCTGCAAGGCTGAAGACTTGTGCAAGAGTGGGTAAGTCCTTGGAGAAGGCCGAAGACTCTTGCAAAGTGGGTAAGTCCTTGGTAAGGTTGAAGACTCTTTGTATTGGATAGGTAAGTCTTTTGTTTGGTCATGAATTGTATGTCTTATGAATGAATATAAGAGTGCAATAATTTGGAAGTCCTAGAGGTTGACCTCTCTAGGAAAGTGGACTGACACACTTCTAGTTTGAAGTGTGGAACCACTCTAAATAGCTTGTCTAATTGGTGCATGTTCAATCTCTCTCTCCCTTGCTATGTATGTTTTAGTCGCACTAAAATTACCTATTTATCAACCTTACCTTGTCATGTATCTTGAAGGTTTAATGAGTTTTGTTTAAGTGCTTTCAGCTCTATTCACCCCCCTCTAGAGCATCTAATCACCCATCTAGGATCCAACAATTGGTATAAGAGCGGGTCTTCTCGAAGCATACTTGAACAAGTAGGAGAAGATGGGTGACTACCTAGGAGGGAGATTCTCGACCAGCCTTCCAATCTTTGATGGGAGCAATTTCCTCTATTGGAGAAGAAGGCTTCAATTCTACATCCAAGGATCAAGTATTGAGATGTGGCAAATGGTGAACAGCCCATACATGCTACCAAAGATAAGGATTGAAGAATGGGATGAAGATACCTTGAAGAAAGCAACCTTGAATTCTAGAGCCATGCACATCCTCTATACCTCCATGACCCCCACCGAGTTCAACTGGATTTCTTCATGTGAAACAACCTATGAGGTATGGAGAAAGCTTTGCATCACTTATGAAGGGACATATCAAGTGAAGGAAAGCAAAGTCTACATGCTCAAAGGGCTTCTTGAGAACTTCAAGATTGGAAAGGAGGAGAGCATAGCCAACATGTACTCAAGGAACAACACCATTTTGAATGGTCTTGCTATTCTAGGACATCCTATGTCTAGTGGAGAGATCAACTCAAAGATCCTTAGAACTCTTCCGAAGCGGTGGGAACCCAAGGTGACTTCCATTGAAGAAGCAAGGTCTCTTAGGGAAATTCCTATTGAAGAGCTCATTGGAAATCTACAAGCACATGAAGCTACACTTGACAAGAGGGAGGAAGTAGAAAGACAAGAGAAGAAAGAGCTAAAGAGAATGAAGAAGGCTGAAATGAAGGCTCAAATTGAAGCTATCATGGAACAAGTCTCTCCATCCTCTCAAGATAAAGAAGATGCCATGTACTCCAAGGGTAAACCCTACAAAGGCAAGTCCTCCTCCATATGGTGCTTCACATGTGGAAAGAAGGGTCACTACAAGGAAGATTGCCCACAAGGAAAAAAGACCCATCTTCACAAGAAGAAATGACAATCAAGCTCAAGTGGCTCCTCCAACTCAAGCTCAAGTGAAGATTCAAGTGAAGGATCAAGCTCAAGCTCTAGTGATGAAGGAGAATGCCATTTTTTTCTTATAGCATCAACAAGTGAAGACTCAAGTGAGGTAAATCTAAACTCTTTAGATAAATAATCTTTGATATCTATTATTCACGATATTTGTGCCTCTCTTAAGTCTTCTAAAAGGAAAAAGAAAAAGCTTGATAAAATTGTTGATAATTTGCATGTAGAATTAGATGATCTTGAACATGCTAATTCTTGCTTGCTTGATGATAACAATGATTGTCTTAGTCAAGTAGATTCTCTTAAACTTGAAAATGCTAGTTTGCTTGATAAGATTAGATTTCTAGAAGCTCAACCTCTTATGCCTAGTTCAAATGAAGAGCATACTTTAATTGTTGATTCTCTCATGCATGATATTGATATTCTTAAATTTGAAAACAAGGATAAAAATTTTGTTTTGCAAGAATTAGAAACAGAAAATGCCTCCTTGCTTGCTAAAATCAATGTGCATGAATCTTGTTCTAGTTCTACTAGTAGAGAGAATGATGTTGCTGCTCTTCATATTGATAGAGATTCTTATTTAACTAAAGCTCTTTGCTTAGAAAATGATCTTTTACATGCTAGAGATAATATCAATAATTTGTCTTCTACTATTTCTTCTCTTAAGCATGATACTGACAGTTTAAGATCCTCTTTGTAAAGATTCTTAGTTGGTAAAAAGAGTCTTAATGACATCCTACATCATACTACCAAACAAATTGGTAGACATGGTTTGGGGTATGATAGTAGTCAAGGGAACAACAAAGGTAAAGGACCTCCAATCTTCCATGGAGAATCCTCTAGTTCCAAGACTATGGGCACATGCAACTATTGCAATGAAATTGGTCATTATTCTACTTGTTGTCCTTTTAGGAAAGAACCCAAGAGAAATAGGACTTGGGTTGCTAAACTAACCCCTCCGGACCCAAAAATATGATTGGGGACCATTTCATCTTTCTTCTTGTAGGTACTTGCAAATGGATTGACTTGAGCTATTGAATTGCAAATTGACTTCTCAATCCACATGAAAGAAGAAAGGTGAGATGTGTAGAGGGTGACAACAAGTGGAAAAGGAATGGTAAGAACAAAGGTAAATGTTTTATTGCTTACAACCATTTCTAACTTATTTTTGTCAAGTTAGTGTGCACTATGCATGAGGTTTTTGAGTCAAAAGTGGTATTTTGTGATTCTTTTCACACTCTTGCTCAAAAACTGTTTCTAATGCTTCTATAGTGCATTACTAACTTGCTTAGACAAGTTTGGATATGGTTTGTATATTTAGCATGCCTTTAAATATGTTTTCATGAAATATATGTACTTTTTGACAGCTGGTCTGTCGGTCAAGCTTTTCCTATTTGAAACTTGACCGATAGGCACCAAGAGTGTTGCCAACAACTGTCAACGGTCGAGTTGTCAATGCACAGAACTCGACCGATAACACTGTGCATAGAATATACATTTGGCTTATTGAATGAGAATTTCCCTCTCAACTAGATTTTCTCAACCAATAGCCTTATTCTTTGGTACCTTTATATATGCATATTGCCATGTTCTAAATTGCCTATCTTGCTTACAACTCTATCTCTCTAATTGCTCTAAATTGGTATATCCATATCTTGCAATTACTTGCTTTGAGTTGTTTTGCAGGTTTTGATGATGATCTCTTTGGATCTCTTGGTTGTGTCTAAAAATTGCTTCCTTTGTGCTCTAACTTGCTACATCTATCTAGGTGTATATCTTGTTTTGATACAACCTTGAGGTTCTTAGTGGAAATCATCTTTTGATAAGGATGCATATTTGTATGTGAGCTATATCCTTTCATGCTTCTAAAATTGCTTATCTCTTTGTTTGGATATATCTCTACATCTACTCATAGCGTACTTTATCTTGTATATCTTTTGGTATCTCTTGCTATGATCTAGATCCTACTAGTAGTCCTACCTTGTGGTATCATCTACTAGTAGTTCATATATATGTAGTTCTAACCTTGTTTATGATTGGCATCTTTGCTCATCTATATGATATGCTTGTATCTTGTCTCATACATGCTCAAGATTGCTCCTTGAATTGCATATCTACTATCTTGAGTTGCTTGCATAACATTGTGATGCAGGGTACATAGATCTACATTATATGTAGAAATTGGAGTATTTTTTGGATTTTATGCAGATTTTGCTCCAGTTTCAGTTTTTGCTGAAAGTGTAGTCTTTTTTATGTAGAAACAACCTTCTGAGCAAGACTCATTGCTTTGCAATGAGATCTGATGGTTTTTGGTCACATTCCGTCATCTCGAGGGTCAAAATTATGTTTTATTTTTTTTCTGCAGCACTTCATCTTGCATGTTGGGTTGTTCAAGTATATGCTTTAACTTGCTTTTCTTTCTATGCTTGGACAAGCCCCTATCTGTGCTCTTCTACTCTCCTTATATATATTTGTGTTATCTCCTTTCTCTTTAACAAGTGATGTTTCTTATTTCTTCATAACCCCACTTTTTGAAATGACAAAGGGGGAGAAAGGTATATCTTCTTTTAAAAAAAGGAAGAAGGCATGTCTTACATGAAGAAGAGAAGTATGTTCATGTAAAGGGGAGAAGGTAAATGGGAGAATACATATATGTGTAGAACATATATGAGTAGAATACATAGTATTCTATAAATGTTATGAAAGCTAACCATGCAGGAGAAATAGCATCAATTGAGGGGGAGTATGAGAACTCCACTAGCATCAATTGAGGGGGAGCATATGAACTCCATTATATTGAAACCCCTAGGTTTCTCCAAAGGTATGACTTTTACTTAAATGCTTTCAATACATTTATGGAATGGTTTGTCATCTTCAAAAAGGGGGAGATTGTTGACTCAAGGTCAATTAGGTCAATGTGGACTCACGTCTAAATTGACTAAACCTGTGTTTTGATGATGACTAACCATTCCACATATTGGTGTCTAATGTCTCTACCTGAGTGATTTCAGATTAGGTATAAACACACTCAAAATGCCCTAATTTGCGCATATCGAATTGGAGAAAAGACAAGTCAAAAATCCACACAAGTGCACATTTTTGTAATATGATGTATATCCATTAGAATCATGTTGTAAATCACTTATAATGATTGTATGACTTGTAATTAAGCTTAGAAAAATATCAGGAGCACTTAGATCGAATATTAGAGCACTTTAGATGCAACTTTGAAAATTGATTACATGCACTTTGTCGGTCGAGTTTCCCAACCTGAAAACTCGACCGATCATCCTAGATCAATTTTCTGCAGATTGCATCGGTCGAGTTGTGTTTACACAGAACTCGACCGATCAAGTCACTGACCATTTCGATTCCTAATGGTCGGTCGAGTTTTGTCAGGAAAAAATAGACCGATCACTTGAGTATCGGCCTTGTCTGTTACTTGATCGGTCGAGTTACCCTTATAGAAACTCGACTGATTGCACTGTACGGAAAAGGGCAGAAAAGTGCTTCTAGCCGTTGTGGAGTTGCAACAAGTGAAAATAGATCTGTTGCAAGACACAAAACAGCTAGTTTTCGTTCACAAGTATTCCCAAAGGCTAAGAGGCATCCCTAGCTATAAATAGGACCCCTTGGGCTTCATTCCAAGGTTGAGCATTAATTGCAAACTCTATGTGAGGTTCCTATTCTATAGCTGAGTGCTTCCTATAGCCTCCTCTCTCTCTCTCTAAGCTTAATCACTTGCTACATTCATTAGAGTGAGTAGGAAATATGTAAGAGAGCTAGTCCTACATGTATATCTTGTGAGACTCTCACTTCCACCACCTCCCTATCTCTCATTTCAATCATGAAGATGAAGGTTCTCTCTCTTGTCCAAGAGAGGTGAAGAAGAACAAGGGAAGGAGTCCCTTGGTGAAGATCAAGGTTGAAGACTTGGAGCTAGAGTGGGTAAGCCCTTGGAGAAGGCAGAAGACTCAAGCTCAAGTGGGTAAGACCTTGGTGGAAGCTTCTCTGAGTGAAGGTGAAGTTAAAAGCTGAAGATGCAAGAAGAGTGGGTGATCCCTGCAAGGATGAAGACTTGTGCAAGAGTGGGTAAGTCCTTGGAGAAGGCCGAAGACTCTTGCAAAGTGGGTAAGTACTTGGTAAGGTTGAAGACTCTTTGTATTGGATAGGTAAGTCTTTTGTTTGGTCATGCATTGTATGTCTTATGAATGAATATAAGAGTGCAATAGTTTGGAAGTCCTAGAGGTTGACCTCTCTAGGCAAGTGGACTGACACACTTCTAGTTTGAAGTGTGGAACCACTCTAAATAGCTTGTCTAATTGGTGCATGTTCAATCTCTTTCTCCCTTGCTATGTATGTTTTAGTTGCACTCAAATTACCTATTTAGCAACCTTATCTTGTCATATATCTTTATGGTTTAATGAGTTTTGTTTAAGTGCTTTCAGCTGTATTCACCCCCTCTAGAGCATCTAATCACCCATCTAGGATCCAACATAATCAAGTTACCAATATGAAATGCATATCACCTTGTTCTCTAATACACACCTAAATAATCACCTAATCATGAATTGGTATGTGAATCATGTCATTAATATGTCATATGTTTAACCTTGTTCACTAAAATACATATAATGGCTCAAATAGGAATAATAAATAACTTGATTCACATAATCATGCACAAATGCTTAATGTGGTATGAATTGAATAAATATGAGATATTAATTGGTGATGACATTATATGGGGACTAAGCATGAGTGATGTAGATGGGATTTATCCCTCCTACAGGAGATTGATATCCAAGGCCTCTTGATAAGTGCGAATGAGACATGTATGACCGTATTGATGTGGTTCAATATGTGATATGTGAGCTCATATGCATCTAGCTCAAATAGTTTGCTCTAGTTAAAGGAACATGGATTGAACATTGATAGGATGACAATTCCACACCTCAAGTTCAATTTCAGATATAACATACAAAGGAACTATACAGTCACTATAACACTAATAAGGGATTGTAGGTTGAACTTGTTCCACAACTTTTCGAATTACCTGGGTAGCAACGATGTGTGACTAGGCACCGCTCTTTGCTTCTGATGTCATAAATTTAATATGGACATTCACTGTCAATGTGATTTTGGACCTATAGGGTCACACACATAGGATATACTTGGATGAAAGGAGTATATTCATAAATGATGTTTAGATTGAATGCTAAAGCTGTATAGATATTCCATTAAATAACATATCAACTGACTAGACTCAGAATCATAAAGTTCAAGTGTTGGACTGGATGGTTAGAAACTGATTGGATAAGTTGTGCTAGAATTGGGGCACGAGATGACCATCTTACATGAGTAAGATGACCGGTTCATGGTCATGAGATGACCAACTCGCATGAGAGAGACGATCGGTTCGTGGTCATGAGATGACCGTCTTGCATGAGACCGGTTTGTGGCTGTGAGATGACCGACTCGTGTGACCAAGATGACTGATTTGTGGTCGTGAGATGACTGGCTCGCATGAGTGAAATGCCTGGTTCATGGGGAAATTTGATTACATCAAGGATTAGTGATGATGTCATGTTGTGCATAAATTAGATTTGAATTGAAAATTTGATTCAGGATAGGAAACTACACTAGACGACCATCTTTCTATGCGAGACGACCGTCTCACACACTATACAACTGTCTCGCAGTACGAGACGACTGTTTCATAGTTCACATGTTCCAGAACATTCATGATTCTAGATCCTTCTACTCCCACACTGATTGGGAACCCTGAACCTGGCCTCTACTATAAAAAGAGGGATAATGTGGGCTTTCCAAGACACACAATTGAGAATCAGTGGCTTTGACAATTGTTGTCATCTCTAGATGTGGTAACCAATAGACAACCCAAGCAATTCCTACCCATTAAAGGGAGGGATAGAGAGGGAGAGAACAAATGACAATCAGTTGTGTGAGAGCATGTCGGTGACTAGTACTGCTACAACCAGTTCCTAGCTTTGCTAGTAATCCTAGAGTTTTAAGATAATCTTAATGTTTGGCACACTTTTGTTAATACTATTCTATGTTGTGCTTTGTCTTAACTTTGGTAACCTTAGATACTTGTTTGGACAACTCATAATCATGACTTAAGCATACTATAAAGATCCGAGTTGGAGTAATATAACATTGACCCATATATGTGTGCAAGAAGAGAGTTAATGACATTGGAGGAAATAATTAATAAATAATTTATCATTTGAGCATATTATCAAAATAATACTTTAATATTGTAGAGAATTCAATTATGAATCCAACAAAAAAAGAATGAATCAAATCAGAGTTAAAGTGAGGGAGTTATGCCCTTTTTAGTAAATATATATAGAGCACCGCGACCGCGGCCGACACTGCGATCGACGCTGCGTCGGCACCGCGACCCGCGACGCTGCGTCGACACCGTGACCTGCAACGCTGCGTCGACACTGCGACTGACGCCGCCCAGGACAACAAATCGTAAAACGATCTTATCTCCATCTATACTTATCCATTTTCAACGAAATGAAGTGCGTTGGAACCAAAATTCAATCCTCTATCATCCTAGACATCTTGTTCAATGAGAGGGAAACCTAGAAGGCAATTTCTAGGATAATTTTTGGGGAAGAACGTGAAGAACGGAGGAAATCCAAAAGGGTTGCTATAGATTCGACTTGGTAAGTAGTTTTTGCCGTCAATTATTCCTCCTCCTCATTTCACCTTGCTCGGAATCCCTAATCCAATGAACTTGAGGTTTGGTTTAACCTCTGATCTTCATCTTCTACCTACAACAGACCTCTTTTAGGGTTGAAAGGAAGAAGAAACCGTGGATTTTACTAGAGTTTTGAAATGGATTTGAGATCTTCAGAGATGGGCTACGTTTTTCAGGTGTTTTCACACCTTAGGGTGAGTGGATACTTCCTTTAAACAATAGATTGCACGAAAATGAGTTAAATTATCAATAATCTTCAATTGTTTAGTATGCGAGTACAAACCCTAAGTTGCTTTTTTGATCTAGCTTTTGCAAGATGATATGGATTATTCCCCTATTGTGATGAATTTCAGATTATGAAATCACATTAGAAATGATCACAATCCATCTAAATGAGAATTCTAAAATTAATTGTAGAGGTTACATGATTATACTGAAATCTAAGATTTTTGACTATAACTGAAATTGTTGTATAATTGAATAAAGAAGTTTACCTAGTTGAATCTCCTTGGTTATAAATGATTGGTTTATTTTTATGCATCTTACATATATGTCAGATAACATCTTGGATTTCATTTGATGATATCAATGTTTGCTTGATATATCAATAAGGAGGGTGAAACACTAAATGAATGGAAAGTTGGAGCTTTGCAATTAGACATCTTTATTTAATGTTATTCATGATGTTATGATGTATTCAATACTTATGTAAGTCATGTAATAAGTGAATGTGCTAAATGAAACCCTAATGATAGGGTGTTCAATGAAACAAGTATTGTTATATCAATGTTTCTCAGTTTGAGATGTGGTGATGCTTAACAGTTCAGTTGTGGTAAATGTTATCAGATGGTTTATGAAATGAATGGTTTACAAAGCTGAATAATGATATGTTGATGTGATAATTAAATTGTGAATTTAAAGAGTAAATTGGACATGTAGATTCCCTGAACACTGTAGAATCCTCAAAGGATGAGGCATGCGTTGTGAGGAGGAAACGATTTCCCGACTGGAGGTAGTTCAAATTGAGGTATGTCGGAGCGCACCAGTACGATGCGGGGGTCTTGACTAGTAGGGTAGACTCCTTAGAATTGTGTGGTACCCAACACCAACCGGGGATGCCGGTGGTACTTGTGTTACATGTTGAGTGATCAGTGGTCAGTAGGTCCACTGATGCATAATAAGATAGAGGGCTTTGACTCACTGCATGAGTACCCAAGTTGAGAGGTGTAATATGAGATATCTAGCTGCTCCCATTTGCCACCGAGAGGCAGACGTGTTGAGGCCCGCTGTAGATGGTGTCTTACAGAAGAGATAGGCTTAGGAACCCGAGCATGCTTCTAAGTCTTGTACAGTGAGATCGTAGCTTACTGTGATTCTTTCACATGTTGTGGTACACCTCATGTGGATTCAGGGCATAATAAGATGAATGAGAGGTTAATCGAGTGTGTGCAGTTATTGAATTATCCTTTGTTTATTTCTGAGTTATTAGTTGTATTTGAGATTAATCAAGCATGTTCATATATTGATTCATTATTGTAAACATCCAGAGTATCTTGACATATTTTCATTTGTGAATGATTAATCTCTTTAAAGTTTAATGCTATTATAATTGATATCAGTTACTCAACAATATATCTGTAATTATAATAGTGCTTTAAACTATTTCTTTGAAGTACTCATTCACTGAGCGAGTACGCTCACCCCTCTACTCATAATTTTTTGGAAAACCATATGGACTTGAAGAAGGTCAAAGCATCAGAGTAGATATACCACATGAGTTAAGTATGCGATTAGTTAAGTTTAGTCAGTCCCTGTCACTCTAGGTCCTTGTATAGATGTGAGAGAGTTGTAAATGAAGTTTTGTATCTTTTTTCCTTAATAAGAGAGAATGTATCTAATTATCAAGTTGTATGTACATGAAAGTGTGAGAAAAAGAATGAATGTATGGATGTGTATCTTTAATGTTGAGATCATATTAGAGTAATAAAAGTTTTTCTCTTACAAAGTTGTTTATGTGATTGAATGCAAAAAAACAAAGAGTTTGAAATAAAGGAAAAGAAAAGGTAAAATTTGGGAGTGAACTTTGTATTAAGTATAATCCTTAAACTCATGGCAACATCTCATGATTAGTGGTAATTGTGGGATGCGGGCGTGACAAGTACACTGAAAGAAGGCAAAAACTCCTTTCCGTTGGTTCTGGCAGTGCAATGTGGAGTTCGCAGTGGTCCATGTGGACTAAGAGGCAGGAGGCCATTGTCTGTCTCTACGAGGACATCATCAACCTGCAGTCTATGGTGAGACCGCATGAGCCACTGTAGACATTTTTCAAGTCTGTTGTCTGTGGTGAAGATCAAGAGTTGCACAAACACTGGTTGAGAGAAACTAGAGGACAATTGCACATCTACTATGATGAGGAGTATGTTGCTAGAATTGGTTGAGGACCAGGTATATCCTGGAAACTATCCTTTCCATTATATAGTTTTTGATGTGATCTGCTAGTTTATGGGGAATATGGCTATAAAATTTTTGTTTTTGCTGCCTATTTTGTCACCCTATTTTGCTATAGTGGTATTAGAGCGACGTCAATCTACTATATTTTGGGATATTTGATATTATTGGATTTTTTTATCATTTAGTTATTGCATACGATGTAAATAATTTCTTGTCCAATCAAATACCATTATAATACCAAACTAATATATAAATGATATCTATACGCAATTTACATGTGCCACCCTAAAAGTGAGTTTTGATGGTGGATGTATAGTATGGTTATGTCCAATATACCCTATTATCTGTGCATGGTTATGTGGTTGGTTATCATGTTTTATCTTGGTCTACGTACCACCTCTATTTTATCTTTCCAATGTAAAGTTAATTTTTTTCTACCCTTACTCCCCTTGAATGTAAGTCCTAGTTTCTTTATAATCATGTTATAGTAGGATAGTTTACCTTCCTATTATGACAAAGAAGAAAGAAGTTCTAATGATGCCAACCGACCGTCTTAGAGATAGGATGAGTGACTGGAGGACCGAGGCCAAACCGATCACCTGGTGGACCCAATCGATCGACCAGAGGAGCCAGTAGATGGTGGGCAGAAGAACCAGACAAATGTTGAGACAACCAAATGACCGTCCAGGAGGTGAGCCAATCATTTTAAAGGTTGAATCATAGATGGTAGATATGTAGGTTCAGACTTGGCAAGGTGCATATCTATCGTGTTGGCTATTGGTTAGACTTAACTAGTGATTCTTAGACCATCTAAGAATAGGGGCATTCAGATGATTATGTCAAGGAGTTGCCCATATCATCGATCCAGAATTGCATATGATGCAAATGGCAAAAGTTGCCTACCTTGATAATTGACTTTGTTTTGCGACATCGGTCCGGCCATAGTTGAATTATCTTGGATCTAGCCCACTAGAAGATTTTATACTACAATCTTCTGAATTAATACATGAGGGTTATCAATTTGAACAAAATTGTGGGAGCAATAATTAATTGAATACTTAATTAATATCATTAATTTATCAAATGAAACCAAATAAAAAATGTTTTAAAAATGTTGTAATATTTCTGTGTAGAATAAAATGTCAAACACAAACACGTTACTATAGTGATCAGTCCTTAAGAAGGAGAAAACATGACAATCTTCAACAATTGGTTTAGGACTTTGAGAAGTGTTCTCAATGAGAAAGATCTATGTCCTTGAAAGACCAGTGCCAAAGGAACCAGATCCAAATGCACTTAATGCTGAAATGGATGTTTACTTGAAGCATGCCAATCATTCCATATGCATTTTAATACCTAATGTTTTGTTGTGTGAACTATGGGTTGTATGAACAACATGAAAACATGGATATTTTTGAGATGGCAACACATCTCAAGAATCATGTAAAGTAAGAAAGGTATAATATTTCCAAAATGATATTTGAGTGAAAATTGACAGATAGAGATCCAAAAGAGCCCCATGTACTCAATATGATTGGACATGTGGAGTGACCAAGATTTCTCTTAGGTCAAGAGTTGACCATGGATATTATTCTACAAAATGTTGCATGAATCATATAGTTAGTTTATAAAATGATTGGCATGTTGATGCCAAAGCAAGGAAGAAGAAGAAGGGAAAATCTATGATGGTGATGAATGGAAGTGAGTCCTAAGGCAAAGGCAAGTTCAAGAACAGTTCTGAGTCTAAGCTAAAGTCCAAGTCTTAGGCACTCAATTTATGGAGAAGGGTACATGGAAAAGGAATATGTCATTTTCACTTAATGGATTAAGGAAAGAAAGTGCCACCATTATCACATGTCTGGACATTGGAAAGAACTATCCTCTTTATAGAGGATCTAAGAAAGAAGATGGATATTAAATATCTACTTCAGGACCTGAGAAGAAGTAAGCTAGAACCTTAGTAAGTTGTCATTCGTGGGCACATAATAGATATGGCGAATTACTATTATTTACCTACCATTGATGAAAACATCATATGTCTTGTGTGATAAGAATATTATATTTCATTTTAAAAGACATGATCTTTTATGCCAATGCCCTATGTCTCACACACTATATGTGATTGTTCTAAATACAAATATGTGTATGACACATATATTGAATGACTTAATGAATCAAACATTCAATACCTATAGAATTGTCATCTAGAGTGCATAAATGGGAAATACATTTCTAGAATCCATATGATGGTTATCAAGACTCTTTTGGTTATTAAACCAATGGAGACATGCATACCTTAAATGTTGTGCAATATGACAAAAGCATTTTCACTAGATGTAGTGGGAGAGCGACTATTCTCTTAGGGCTCATACATAAAGATGTTGTAACGACCCCGCCTACCGGTAACCCCCAATTAAGGGAGACCCGAAGGTCAAGACCGTTATTCAATTAACATGATCAAAGGTTCAACAAATAATCAATAATAGTTATGAAATTCTACTAACTAACTAACTAGAAGTTGGTATAAAATTAAAACTTTACTTACCTTTGAAAACTTTGGAAATCTATCTATCCAGATCTTGAATTATTCTATCTAATCCTCCTAGCATTTTATTTCTTATTTCCACAACGTGTCACTTTACTGTTTGTTCTTTCAATTGTTGTTCCTAAAATGCCGACAAAAAAACGTCAGTCAGTATATCGAAATATACTGGTACGTGGGGACAACCAAAATCTTGCAAATATGCGCTAACAATCTAATTATTACAATCAAGTTAATTAACCAGCCAATTTACATTTTCCAGTATGACATTCTCCACTGCTTTTGCCCTAACCCTGGCATACCCACCTTAGGGTTTCCTTTGCTAATGACTTAAGGCCACCTTCTCAATCTCGAGCTTGGTGCCTGGGGTCACCACTCATTGTGCCCCCTAGCCATGCAATATCATAGGCCACCTTCTCATTCCTGAGCTTGGTGCCTGGGGTCACCACTCAAGGTGTCCATTGGTCTACCCATCTGGGCCTGTCCTTTGGCATCATCCATTAGGGTGGCATGTAGGTGCGAGAATACATACTTCTATTATTATTGTGATAATCATAGTGACTTTATGATTTGCAAGTATGAACATCCAAACTGATAATTTGCATTCAATGCGATTAACCATCCAGAAAATCCTCGAGAAACTAAGGCGGTTATTCATAATTAACCACATACCTGATCTAGAGCAACTTGTTTGTCCAAGAAATAAGGATAAAGAACATGCAACAAGCAATCAACAATATCCTGAAATTAATGCATGGGATCCAAGTGTTATAGTTTATCCAGAACATTCTAAAGCTAGACTTGGATTCCACCTTAAGCTTTCTAGATCACTTTAGGGTTTTATTAGGGTTTTTTGCCTCCATAATGCTTTTATCATATTTAATGCTCTCTTAGTTCATAAACCCTAATTTCAACATCATAAGCCCAATTAAAGTCGATGATTTCTCTTTTATACCAAAGCTACCATTTTTGTCCTTTTAAGTTATTTCAAGGTCATTAGACTCAATTATCACCTTTAGTTTCTTGCAGATTAACACCTCATCATTCATTATGGTCTAATTCCCATATGAACGTTATTTATCATTAATTCTACCTTTTGTCCACCAGGAAACCCTAATTTCCACATTAAGGGTATTTATCCATAAATTAGGAACTTTAACGCTCGAAATAGCTTATAACCATGAAAAATCCATTCTATACATGAAATCAAATAATTAAAGCCATTAGTATTCCTAATTACCAAGATTAGGGTTTCAAGGCCCATTAAAGCCTATTTATGCACATAAACTTTAAGTTAACCGAATTATGTGCAAAGTTCATCCTTTTTATTCTTAATGTTCCTTTTTATCATTAACAGGCTAATATCAACTTTAATCATCCATTAAACCCTTCTAAATATATTATTCATCTCAAAATAGGGTTCTTTAAACATTAATACATTTAAAGTTGATATCTTCCATTACTTTTCAAATTTCAAGAGGAATCAGACTTCCATTATATTTTTAGTGGATTCCTCATATTTTTCTGAGCAAGTTTCATATTTTATGCATAATCACCCGAGCTACTATTAGGGAGATACGAATTTTGTAAAATTACCTATTTTGGGCCAATGAGGGGCTGCCACGTCAGCCTCCTCCATGCAATACGTTGCTATTTGAAATCATAACCGAATTACCAATATGCTCTTGGCTAAGTTGTGCACCCCTTTATCCCGCGGAGGGCATATTTGTCCAACTCCAACTTCATCTTCTTCCTTGTGTTTTCCCCACCGCTGCTACTAGGTCAGGGGTGAACGCTGCCCACCCTCTCCTCCTTGGACTCCGTCGGCCATCAGGGATGGCCCTCCCATCTCCGACGAGCCTTGGCGCACACGAGGGTCCCACTGGATCGGGGCCATGATGGCCAACAGAGAGGTTAACGAGTCTACGATCAAAGCGGACCTGCAGCCAACCTGCAGTAGTTTCGGGAGAGTTGGAGCACAGAGATGATAGCCAGATCTTCCTCCGAGGACGTGGGGACATCCAACATCCATCAAGGTCATTTATTGATCCCACGTTTCTTCATAAACGTGCTACTCTTCCTCCCTAGGGTTTATATGCAAAGAAGACGATGGGAGAGAGAGAGGAATCCTTGGGATTCTCTGGAGCTCGATCCAGAGGGTCTACCCCTTTTATAGGGGAGGATATCTCGCCCTAAGAGGCCCATCCAAGAGGGAACAAGTCACTTCCTATTAGGAATCCTAATCCTTTAAAGAGAAACAAGTCTCTTTCTCTCTCCTAAATATACTCTTGATATTCATTATCCTTGGGGCATTAGGATTATGAAAATCTCTTCTTTTATCTTCTTAGTACTTTTCATTCAATTCATTGGCCACGGAATTATATATATATCTCCTTAAATAGGAAATACTTTCTTTTTAGCAATGCCTAAAATTCATTAATAATGTATTACCTTATTCATTTATTTTCTTTTATAGGTATTTTCTCTTTCCTCTTTCTTCATTGGGACTCCTTGGATCCCAAGAAACTCTAATAATTTGAAATTCCTTTTTAAGGAATACTCATTATCCTTAAATGCATTAATATGCATTATTTCACATTATCTTGTTTATTTCTTATTAAAATAACTCTTTTTGAGGTTTTCTCTTTATTTCTCTTGTATTTTCCTCGTCGGTATTCCTTTTATCATTAGGAATCCTTGGGATACGAAATTCCACTAAGGATAACTCAATTACATCTCTTTCCACTTATTTTCCACATTTTATCATTATTTTCAATTTATTTCTTCAGAAAGAAATAATTAATTAATCTTTTCTTTTCTTATTGCATTCTCTATGCAACTTTGGACTCCTTGGAACCCAAGGAATCCTAGAGGCACGAAATCCATCTTTGGATTTGCCTTCTAGAGGTTTTCATCTCATTCTTTTCTTAAAAAACTCAATTATTCATTTACTAATTGAATTTTCTTATTATTTGGGCCCAATAGCTAATAAAGCCCCCAACACAAACATCAAGGCTATTGTAAACAAAATCTATTTATTTGAACCAAATTATATCATTATTTGTTCAAATATATTTAGTATGAGAAATTACATTTCTCACCAAAGGAACCCAAAAATTAGGGTTGTAACATCCTTCCCCTCTTATAAGAATTTCGTCCTCAAAATTCAAACAAGCAAACAAACAATTCATGATAAGCCTTTCTTATGTCCATCAGGGCTCCCATATGGCTTCACCCTTTCTGTGGTGCTTCCCAAGAACCTTCATCAACTCATATTCTTCCATCTGAGTTCTTTCTTACCTTGGTATATCATACCCTCATAGGTGACTCAGGACATTTTAGCTTCTCAAAAGATGAATAGGTTCAGGGCTCAGCACATGGCTTGGGTACCTCACACAGTGCTCTAGATCAGACTCATGGAACACATTACACATCATGTTATCCTAAGGGGCAAGGCTAAACACAACCATCTCCACCAATCCATCTCAAATGGACCCATATATCGGGGACTCAGCTTTCTCAGCTGTAGCTTAGAGGGGTCGGATTTTCACATCACATATTCTCCCATAGTGAACTACATGTCAGTCTGCTTTGCATCAGCTTGCGACTCATGTCACCACTGGGCTCTTTCTCTCAGCCTTTGCACGATCAAAATGACTTCATCTTCACACACTGTGGTTCTTTTCTGACCTTCACGAGGTCTCCTTCACTAACATCATCTTAATGAAGTGGTGACCGATACGACCTCCTTCTAGAACTTCTTTCATCCCGATAAAGGCTATGGTGGTTATCATCACATCTTACAAAGGGCAAGAACTATCTCTATGTATCACCCTGAATGAGCACACATGCTCTCATCAGACCCTCTAGTCTGGAACATACTAACCATTAGTAAGGGGTGATAAACTGTACCAACACTGAGTTCTGCATGTTTCTACTTCCATATCATGGAAGTGAACCTTTAGGTCATACTCAAAAACTTTTGAACTCGCTTCATGGTGTAGTGGAACCATTTCTCCCTTCTATGTAGTTCAACAAAATCTGTCTCTTGACAGAACTCCTTTCTTTCTCATGTCATCTAGGTAAGGCGATCTACCATAACCCACACTGATCTTCCTTGGTTAAGGGGAGATTTACATCATCCATAGTGATGAACTCCCTTTCTCTTTCGGGAACTCTTTATCCTTTATATCAATGTACTGGGTTACTGGTGTTCGTCCTTCTCCCTCGGCTTGCATGGCCACATGCTACATGCAACTTCACATCAAGCAACCAAAGTGTTACTATTACTATCTTTGTAGTATCACGGTGTTTGGTGATCTTAAAACCATGATCTCCTGTATGTCATGATTCCTCAAGATCGATACCTCAGAAACCCTAAACCACTCTCATCAGGGTTTTATTACCTTCCTATCAAAGAAGTGCACCCGAGGTTCTATCACCATCCTTTAACTACGTCAAGGACTAAACTGGCTAACAAAACAACCATTAACTTGTTCAACATATCTCGTTACATCTGGGTGTTAGCCAAAACACATCTTCTTTCCAAACTTAGGGTTAGCCGAGCAACCTCAACTTCTTCTAGCCTCTAGCTAAACTAGGTAGCTATATCTCAACTAGAGCATTCATTATCACTTCTTATCCTTAGATGTAAGGTATTGTTGAGATCATACACCTCCATGTATTTCACTTATCCTTTCAAACTCGAATTCTAAGTCTATCTTCATTGGGAAAACTTTGAGATCATCTCCTTGATGATCAAACTCAACTTTGTATAACTTGCAAATTCCACAAAGCTTCTGCTAGAAGCATCCTTATAGGATGACTACCTTAACTCTCTTAGTGTTTGTGAACCGTCCATGTATCATTCACTCCACCAGGGTATGTTATCTTCTCTGTAGCAATGTCTCAACTCACACCATCTTTATCCTTGGTGTATGGCATGCACACTGTCCTATCTCTCACTCCCATAACAAGAGGAAATAAGCATTTGGATGTAGTCCAAATACAGAGTTTTTCCTATTCCAAGAGTAGAGATGGTACATCCCACCTTGCCACTACACCTTTAAATCTGAGTTGAAATGTGTCACACATGTCTTTACATCACAAACATCATGATATCAAAATTACTTCCATGGAAAACTGGTCTCAAACTTACTTGGTCCAAGCACCATCCTTGGTCATCTCCTCTAGGTCTATAGCGTGCCAACACTTTTGGGGTCATCCCTCTTCCCTTATGCATCCAGAGAGTGACCTACTCATCTTTCCTTTGGGTCCCTTGAGTTCATGAAGGTGATCAATCGCCTAACCCATGGCCCTCAGACGATGATAGCTGTTATCTCCCGACCCTATGGTCATGTGCAACTAGGGAATTAGGCAACTCCTACTTCCATCGGTCTTATCCCTACCTGACCCTAGGATAGATTTAGGATTTTAACATAATACATGTCTAACTTAGAACCTTACCCAAGCCTTCATCATCTCTCTGCATTCCTGGGTTGTCTTTCATCCTTTCACAGGGGTCATGGTGACCTGCCTACCTTGGTCAGGCCCCATACCAGTTATATTCACATGCACGTAGAGATGGTTATCTATGAGTCTACATGTTCATTCTCATACCATGTACTTTTCACTTAGCTTCTCAAGATCCTATGAAACCTTTAGGTTACCTCAAAACAAACAGAAGTGGTATACACCCTACCAAAGGGTCCCTCTCCCATGATGGGAGGAAACTACAACTCGTGACAACAAGGTCACAAACAACCTTAGGGTTTACATCCATATGAGCATGCTTAAACCAGAAACTACTAAGGCACAAGCGTACCTACTAACCCATGCTAGGTCACACTTGTTCTCATCCTCGACATTAGACCAACTTAGTTGTGAGGGGTTCATCAAACATACCCTTAACTTAAGGGGTTTCTTTTACCCTTACACATGAGGAGTACCATGCTCGAATCTATAGAGACTCAAATCTCATCATGAGCATTGGGAACACTATTTCCCCTCTTAGGCCTAGGAACCCTAGGTTCACCTTTGGGTATCCAGCTGCATGCTCCGTATCTTAACCATGAATCAAGCATATCAAAGGTATGTTATGTACTTCCATGATCCTTTTATATAAGAAGCACCTCAGAGTTGAGTCCTCCTCAAGGACAACCAACTCGGTATAAAACCTAACAACTGGTTACTTAAACCTCCTCATGGTCTAAGGCACTCTTCGTCTCATCTCAGTAGGTAATACTTATACCATAGGCACACAAGTACCAGAAACATCATCCTATCTTTAGGGTTCGGTTCCTCTAAAGGCCACCAAGATATCATTGACCTCCATGGATCAAGCACGAGGCGACCACTCTCATCCACTTAGGTTGTAGCATCCTCAACTCTGTTCCTCATGTCTCGGAATCTAAGCTTCCAACCTTCCTACTGGGGTCCCACTTTCTCTCTCTAGAGCTAACTCCACATCCAACCATACTACTAGAGGTCATCTCTTCATGAAGGATCAAGCTCACAGGCATACCTCTACGCAGGTGAAGCCTGTGCTCAAACTTATGTTTGCTCATGATTATCCATATCCCCTTATGGTTATCTCATAAGCCATCGATCATGCATACTGGCCAGGGTTTCAACCTACCACTGTCTACTGACGTACTCTGGGTGCAAGCTATATTCTACTTGCAACAACCTATAAGGTTTCTATAGGTTCTTCTCTAACCTCATCCATGAAGGAGGTATCCTTCGCTCAAACCTGCACGACCCTTCCTAGGGTTGGGTTGCTAAAGATACTCGGTCATCAACTTCTCATGGCTCCTATGACATCCAAGGAATGTTTATCCAAACATCTGATCTACCAAGACATCTAACCCATCATGTCATCTCTCTCTCCAACCTTCACTTAGGGTTAGGGTTAACATCATCCTCAAAGGATGTGCTAAGTATCTACTTTTAATGGAGGTCTCTACCTCCAAGACTAACTCTCTCTACTCATCCTCCTACCAAGGAGGTCTATCCTCAGGCCTCTCCTGAGGGCAATGACAACTCGTGTCATACTACCTAAGCATGTATGTATTCCTTTACACTTACTCTATTAAGCTTATGTCCATGACATCTTATTTACATGCTCTTTTTATTAATTTGGTGGAGGATTCCTTAATCCTTATCAACCTTACCCATACCTCAAGAGGGTGAGGAAAAGAGAGAAAACCCTAATCCTTAAGGTCCTTGACAGAATTTGAGTTGAGAAGGGATGAACAAGATGAGAGAGTCCTAAAGGTATCTTATTTCGAGTCATATCCTAGAACATCAGCCAGACAATCACACAATCTGGGAGTCCTCGTATTCTGACTAGCGGTGTGGAGGAAAATATTGCCAGCCCCCAGACGTGATCCTTTTCTAGACACCTTTGTCTTTTGGAAATTCCTCTAATAACTCCCTTGGGTTCTATAGAGTTTGTAAAATTTAATAATTATTAAAGATTAAATGAGGAACCTATGCTCTGATACCAATTGTAATGACCCCGCCTCCCGGTAACCCCCAATTAAGGGAGACCCGAAGGTCAAGACCGTTATTCAATTAACAGGATTAAAGGTTCAACAAATAATCAATAATAGTTATGAAATTCTACTAACTAACTAACTGGAAGTTGGTATAAAATTAAAACTTTACTTACCTTTGAGAACTTTGGAAATCTATCTATCCAGAGCTTGAATTATTCTGTCTAATCCTCCTTGCATTTTATTTCTTATTTCCACAATGTGTCACTTTACTGTTTGTTATTTCAATTGTTGTTCCTAAAACACCGACAAACAAAACATCGGTCAGTATATCGAAATATACTGGTATGTGGGGACAACCAAAATCTTGCAAATATGCGCTAACAATCTAGTTATCACAATCAAGTTAATTAACCAACCAATTTACATTTTCCAGTATGACATTCTCCACCGCTTTTGTCCTAACCCTGGCATACCCACCTTAGGGTTTCCTTTTCTAATGACTTAAGGCCACCTTCTCAATCTCGAGCTTGGTCCCTGGGGTCACCACTCATGGTGCCCTCCAACCATGCAATATCATAGGCCACCTTCTCATTCCCGAGCTTGGTGCCTGGGGTCACCACTCAAGGTGTCCATTGGTCTACACATCTGGGCCTGACCTTTGGCATCATCCATCAGGGTGGCATGTAGGTGCGAGAATACATCCTTCTATTATTATTGTGATAATTATCGTGACTTTATGATTTGCAAGTATGAACATCCAAACTGATAATTTGCATTCAATGCGATTAACCATCCGGAAAATCCTCGAGAAACTAAGGCAGTTATTCATAATTAACCACATACCAGATCTAGAGCAACTTGTATGTCCAAGCAATAAGGATAAAGAACATGCAACAAGCAATCAACAATATCCTGAAATTAATGCATGGGATCCAAGTGTTATAGTTTATCCATAACATTCTAAAGCTAGACTTGGATTCCACCTTAGGCTTTCTAGATCACTTTAGGGTTTTATTAGGGTTTTTTGCCTCCATAATACTTTTATCATATTTAATGCTCTCTTAGTTCATAAACCCTAATTTCAACATCATAAGCCCAATTAAAGTCGATTATTTCTCTTTTATACCAAAACTACCATTTTTATCCTTTTAAGTTATTTCAAGGTCATTAGACTCAATTATCACCTTTAGTTTCTTTTGGATTAACACCTCATAATTCATTATGGTCTAATTCCCATTTGAACGTTATTTATCATTAATTTTACTTTTTGTCCACTAGGAAGCCCTAATTTCCACATTTAGGGTATTTATCCATAAATTAGGAACTTTAACACTTGAAATAGCTTATAACTATGAAAACTCCGTTCTATACATGAAATCAAATAATTTAAGCCATTAGTATTCCTAATTACCAACATTAGGGTTTCAAGGCCCATTAAAGCCTATTTATGCACATAAACTTTAAGTTAACTGAATTATGTGCAAAGTTCATCCTTTTTATTCTTAATGTTCCTTTTTATCATTAACAGGCTAATATCAACTTTAATTATCCATTAAACCCTTCGAAATATATTATTCATCTCAAAATAGGGTTCTTTAAACATTAATACATTTAAAGTTGATATCTTCCATTTGTAGGGTTTTAGGGGAGACAGAGAAGGCAGAGGAAACAAAAAATTTCTCCCCCAACCCATACCGAAGAAACGCGTCAACGTCTATATAATAGGAAAGGATGGTTTGTGGAATCATACCTTGTCCCGAGGCTTGCTCGGCGACAATACCTCGCGCAATGCGCGGTCTTCAACTCCGGTCTTGGACGGTGTCTGTGCAGCTCCTGGTCGCACCGGGACTGACTCCTCCTCCTCCTACTGGACTGTCGGATGACAGTTGTCCTCCTAAGCGGTAGTGTCCTCCCGCGTCTATAGTAGTCCACACGGACCACCTGGAACTCCACTCTCCTTGTCCCACAAGGAAGTGGAAGGAGTCGCACCCTCCTGTTGACGTACTAGTCGCCAACACACTCTCCTGCTACCAGTTGCAACTGCAGTTGTCCTTCCCTTGCTGCACCTCCCTTTTGCGGGAAGCACTTGCTCGGGATCTCTCACGGTTACCAAAACCAGAGAGAACGACAACTTCGCAAAGCAACCGGCTTGCATTGAGTTGTACTTTGAGAAGCCCCCAATACCCCTATATATATAGGCGGGTCATGGGACAGGGTTCTCTGTGCCCGGCAATATGGGACTAAAGCAGGAGTAGAAGGGTTCGAGAATTTTAAACAAAAAGCAACCGGTTCGCAACTTGAAATGATCGGTTCACAACGGAACCGATCGGTTCGGCCATTGAGCCGATCGGTTGGACCTGAGCCGATCGTTTGGGGCACTCCAACCGATCAGTTGGTACCCTGAACCGATCGGTTCATAGTCCTAATTCGGCTCAAAAAGACTTTCCTTGTTTCATTCCCAATTGGTATCGAATACCAATGTTATTCCCAATCGAATTGGGCAATTTGAAACCAAAGGAAAATTCTTGCCGACATGACTTTTCCCAACTGGTCAGTTGCACCAGTTGATCCGATCGGTTCAACCCTTGAACCGGTCGTTTCAACCTGGGCATGAGCCGATCGGCCTGGACACTCCAGCCGACCGGTTCAACAACCTCAGCCGACCGGTTCATCACATGAACCGATCGGTTGGGAGCACTGGTTGGGCAAAAATCAGTCAATTGCGATTTCAATCAATCCGATACTCTAATCAATGCATCCAACACCTTGATCCATATGATATTGAGCTATCAACTTATGGAGTGTTTAATTGAACTACTAAACTCCTTTAGTAATCAATCTAAACGTTGCTTGTGGACAAAACTCCTCTTCCAGGTTAAATCCTATGTGTGTGACCCTGCAGGTTCATTTCACGTTGGCAGTGAAAGTCCATAACACTTATGACTTCACAAGAAAAGAGCGGTGCCTAGTCACACATCAGTGCTACCCAAGTGAAAGTAGAAAGTTGGAGAATAACTTTCATCCTACAATCTATGAATGGTGTTACAGTGAATGTATAATTCCTTTGTCACTGATATCCCGAATGAACTCAAGGCATGGAACAGTCGTCCTGTCAACGTTCATTCACTTTCTTGATCTCAGAGTAGATTGAAGTGAAAACTACTAGAGGGGGGGTGGATAGAGTTTTATAGATAATTTTAACAATTAATTACTCAAGCAACCACAAAGAAAAATATTGGACAAGGAGACACAAGGGTTTAGAGTGGTTCCTACCTTAGCAAATACTAAGGTAGTCAGTCCACTACCCGGTTGCTTACCCAACCGGGATTTGAAAAGAAATTTATTTTATTACCTCTCAAGGAATTACATAAAATACAATCTCTTTTCCCTAAACCCTTCAAGCAGCCTTCACCTAGAAGTAATCGCCCAACTCGAAGCAGCCTTCCCTTGAAGTAGATGCACCAACTCCCGTTGCACCAGCCTTCTGAAGTAGCTTCCCGTGCGATAGCCTTCTTGAAGTAGCTTGAAGTCCCCTTCTCCTCCGAGAAGTCAACCCTCTCCAATCCGCAGCCTCCAACCCTAGGAGTAGCAAGGAGAGTACAAAGAATAAATAGGAACAAGAAAGAAATAGAGAAATTACAACTTATCCTTTAAGCCCGAGGCTTGATATGCCTAGATCAAGCGTAAGATCTCCTAGCCAAGTATGTGAACTTGTAATTGCTGTGGGTAGGAGAATCTAGCCTATAGGACACGAGATTTAGCTAAGAAGAATGTAGGCCAATGATCACAGTGCTCAAATTTGCTTGCAAAAGATTGCTCAAGTATGCTCAAGTGTATTCTCAAGTGTAACAAGTTGATTCTAGTGTCCTATGGCTTGTCCTATTTATAGGAATGGCCTAAGTATGCTTAAGGACGTTCTAGACAACTTCTAGGGGTTTCTAAGTGCTTAACTAGCCGTTAGGTACAAAGTTGTTGCTTTAACAATGGCTAATTAATTTATTCTGCAGTTGCTGTCAGAGACCATCTCGGTCGAGGAATGGTCGACCGAGACACCTACTCGGTCGAAGTTTTGTCGACCGACAGGCTCTCTGGATTAACGTTCATTTGCAACTGCCAACTACTTTGTCTGTTGTGTCTAACGGCTACTTTGGATCTTTCTCGGTCGAGAAGATGGTCGACCGAGAGTGTCTCGGTCGAGGAGTTTGTCGACCGAGAATGATCCTGTTTCAAGGTTTCAATTTAAGCATTAATTATATGTGTGAGTGTGCAAAGGTGATCCTAATTAACTGGGATGACATGTCTAACTATGGTGTTTGGCTAAGGAAAATCTAACGCTTGATTTACATGCAAATCTAAGTACTTGTACATTATATATTTGTACAAGTTTTACAATATTGATTACATTGCATGAAAATATAACTAAGTAAGCTCTTGGATTTTCCCTTGCTACTTTGTCATCCTGCTTAGTCCTGCACACTCAAGTAGCTTGTTAGATAAATAAGAATGAAATGTTTGTCATCGTCGAAACAAAGGGATTTATCATAATATCCAATTTATCCAACAATCTCCCCCTTTTTGAAGATGACAAACATTTCCTAAATATGAAATTAGGAAATATAAAGCATGTGAGTTTCATACCTGAAAATTTTCCTTTTGTAGCTATTTATGTTTTTCAAGTGAGTGCTGGCCAAGATGTGATGAAACTCATTTGTATTTTTATATTCTTTCTCCCCCTTTGTCATTTCAAAAAGATATCCAAGTTGAATGTTTTATTTTTCTTCTCCCCCTTAAGATAATGCTCCCCCTTAATTAGATATCCTATTAGGAACATGGATTTTTATCTAATTTATCCACAATTTATTTCTCAATCATTCGCAAAGGATGTTAAGCCTTGAAATGATATGAGATTCCCTTAAGCATATGATGAATGTATATTGATTTCTCATGTATCAAAGGATGTTAAGCCCTAGATTAAATGAGAATCCTCTAAGCTTAGAGTACAGAAAAATGTCTCCATCAAAAAGCCCTATTTTGGGTAGAGAATTTCTGTAAATACAAGATACCATTTTCAATAAATTCATAAATTTCTTGAAAATTTTCAGCTACACATGGTGATTACAATATTTTTGTAAGCTTCTTCAATCAAATGGTTAAAGTTTTGATGATCTCCCCCTTTTTCTTATGCTTTGCTCCCCCTTAGATAGATATCTCAAATGAAAGTTTGAATACTAAGCAAATATATAAAATGTCCAAGATTTAACAAAGATGTATGCAATTTATGTCAATCTGAAAAATAGAAACCCAGTCGGTCGACAATTGCTCGACCGACAATGTTCTCGGTCGACTAGTTGCTCGACCGAGAATGTTTCTGGAGAACTGTTTTGCATTTGGAAATTCAATTACAATTGTAATAGTTGCCTGTTTTAATTATTATTCCCTTCATTTGTTATGCTCTACAATAATGAACTTGTGATCCATATTTTGAAGATGTCTCATAAAAAATAACCATGTGAATCAAATAAAAATGGTAAATTTCATTCAATAGCATGAAGAAGATTACAATCATATAGAGTTTGACTAATCATTTTTATTACAACTAGTACAACTCCAACACTTCACAGGAAAGATTTAAGAATTACATCGATGTCCGGATCTTTCCCAAGGAATGGCTCGGCTCCATAATATTTGACCAGAGTTTGCCAATCTAAAGCACCTGTCATAGCCAATGCATATGCTTCCAGAAATGTGGGAACTCGGTCAAATCGGAAGTGAGCAGCTATATCTTGCAATTGTATGGAGGAAAATTGAGTATGTGCAAGATCCATTGATGGTGGAGGTGGAGGTTGATAATAGTTGTATGAAGGGTTAAATGGGTTGAGCATGCCAGGATTTAAAGAATGCGGATATTCATCGGTTTCAGCCGGAGAAAGATTTTGCATTCTTTGATTTAAGTATGTCATGGCATGATGGGTATAGTTGAGTTGGTTACTGAGATGATATTGGGAGCCAACAAGATAAGTGAGAGTATTTTGGATGGGATCAATAGAAAGATTAGTAGGAGGAGGGGGTGGTGGTATATCTTGATGTGATGATTCTCCTTCTACTCTAGCCCTTTTATGACCAAAGTCAATCCCCATCTTCTCTACGGTGTTCTTACTTATCTTTGGTGGTCTACGCTCCCATAGGTATCCCATATCTTCAATGTTTAACTTAAGACAATGTTGAGTAATCTGGCATACAAAATCGGCATATGGTGGATTGCCAGAAAACTCAAGCATATTTTTAAGTATTATGCGAATGAAGTTGATGGGAATTTCTTTTATGATAGCATAAATTAGATGGGCTGACCGAGTGGTTCTCGGTCGACGAAGTCGTCGACCGACAGACTTACTGAGTTCAATTTTTGACTGTATTTTAATGCAAATCATAGAACATTTTTGTAGAGCATATATATGTATATTCCAAGGGAGTAATAATATTTAAGGCTTCTAATTGCTACAAATGATTTAAGTTTTGATTTAAAAATATGCTAAGATTAAGTTCAATAAAATAATGTCCAAATAAACAATTTTTATCAAAGTTTATTTTAGGTCGCCCTTGATTACGACCATGGCGCCCCTTGGTCAAATTTTATTTTAACCAAGAGGCATATTCCGCAGGTTTAAAAAATATTCATACGTGAAGAGTAAGTTCTGCAGATGGCTTACGAAAATCAATATGAGGCTCATTAAAGTGTACAAATTATGAGAACTTAGTAAGGGCATCAAATATGATGAAGCATATTAAGTGATGCTTAGCACAATGAGTATTTTCAAAAGTCGATTTGAAACATTTTAATCATTGCAAGTATTTCTAAGAGATAAATTTGTAATAAGAGTATGATAAATCTGTTATCCCTATATGTTAAGTTGAGATAGACAAAAAAAAATGTGCAAATTTGAGACTTTGGTCATATCTCAACTTAGTCTAATCGAATCAATTTGGGGATTTTGGAACCCATACCATCTCAACATTCTTTTTCCTGTATGGGCATGAGAAGGAGTAATGTCCAAGACGTGAACAATAGTGGCAACATATAGAATCAATCTCATATCTCTTTCTATGATTTTGGTCTAGGTTGTTCTTTGGTACAAAAGTATATTTGCCTCTATGTACATTCATGGATTGACTTGCTTGTGTCCTTCTCCAACTAGGTTGTTGATAGGATTTCTCCTTAGGCTTATAACCTAGTCCTCTTCTCCCTATTTGATGATAGGAATTTTCTAATATTCTATCAAGGATTCCATTGTTGCTTAACTTACTAACTTCTTGTTGCAACTTAACGATCTCATCCATTCTTTTCTTGATATCTAATTTTGCTTGGTCTAGATTGAATGATAACATATTTCTTTCTTTCACTATATTGTCATAATCTACATGGGTGCACAATATAGGTTGTTTTTGAATATCATTTATCTTTGCAAGCAGTTCAGTCTTTTCTTGACATAGAAGATCATAGTTAGTCTCTAGAGTGAAAATTTTCACTTCACTATTACTTAGAGATGATTTCAAGGTACGATTTTCAGACATAATGCTATCTTTTTCAAAACCAAGAGTATTCAATTTAGCATATAAATCGTCATTTTCGGATGTAAGCTCAAGAAATCTAGCATTTAGATCATCATTTTCTTTATTTGATTTCTTTAATTTCTTTTTGCATTCAACATATTTATTATGTGTTTCTTCAATAATAGTAACTAACTCTTCTTTAGGTAAATCAAGCAAGCTTACCTCTTCTTCTTCTTCCTCACTTATTGTAGCAACGAAACATTCTTTATGTGTATCTTTTTTCTTTGACCTCCATGGACATCTAGACGTAGAGTGCTTTGTTCCTAAGCACCAATTGCAACTTGTCGCACATTGGTCCATGCTCCTTTTCTAGTGGTTGTAGTCACCTCCTCCCTTTATCTCTTCAAGACCTGGTTAGGGCTACTTGAAGCCTGCTCTGATACCAATTGAAAACTACTAGAGGGGGGGTGAATAGAGTTTTATAGATAATTTTAACAATTAATTACTCAAGCAACCACAAAGAAAAATATTGGACAAGGAGACACAAGGGTTTAGAGTGGTTCCTACCTTAGCAAATACTAAGGTAGTCAGTCCACTACCCGGTTGCTTACCCAACTGGGATTTGAAAAGAAATTTATTTTATTACCTCTCAAGGAATTACATAAAATACAATCTCTTTTCCCTAAACCCTTCAAGCAGCCTTCACCTAGAAGTAATCGCCCAACTCGAAGCAGCCTTCCCTTGAAGTAGATGCACCAACTCCCGTTGCACCAGCCTTCTGAAGTAGCTTCCCGTGCGATAGCATTCTTGAAGTAGCTTGAAGTCCCCTTCTCCTCCGAGAAGTCAACCCTCTCCAATCTGCAGCCTCCAACCCTAGGAGTAGCAAGGAGAGTACAAAGAATAAATAGGAACAAGAAAGAAATAGAGAAATTACAACTTATCCTTTAAGCCCGAGGCTTGATATGCCTAGATCAAGCGTAAGATCTCCTAGCCAAGTATGTGAACTTGTAATTGCTGTGGGTAGGAGAATCTAGCCTATAGGACACGAGATTTAGCTAAGAAGAATGTAGGCCAATGATCACAGTGCTCAAATTTGCTTGCAAAAGATTGCTCAAGTATGCTCAAGTGTATTCTCAAGTGTAACAAGTTGATTCTAGTGTCCTATGGCTTGTCCTATTTATAGGAATGGCCTAAGTATTCTTAAGGACGTTCTAGACAACTTCTAGGGGTTTCTAAGTGCTTAACTAGCCGTTAGGTACAAAGTTGTTGCTTTAACAAACGGCTAATTAATTTATTCTGCAGTTGCTGTCAGAGACCATCTCGGTCGAGGAATGGTCGACCGAGACACCTACTCGGTCGAAGTTTTGTCGACCGACAGGCTCTCTGGATTAAAGTTCATTTGCAACTGCCAACTACTTTGTCTGTTGTGTCTAACGGCTACTTTGGATCTTTCTCGGTCGAGAAGATGGTCGACCGAGAGTGTCTCGGTCGAGGAGTTTGTCGACCGAGAATGATCCAGTTTCAAGGTTTCAATTTAAGCATTAATTATATGTGTGAGTGTGCAAAGGTGATCCTAATTAACTGGGATGACATGTCTAACTATGGTGTTTGGCTAAGGAAAATCTAACGCTTGATTTACATGCAAATCTAAGTACTTGTACATTATATATTTGTACAAGTTTTACAATATTGATTACATTGCATGAAAATATAACTAAGTAAGCTCTTGGATTTTCCCTTGCTACTTTGTCATCCTGCTTAGTCCTGCACACTCAAGTAGCTTGTTAGATAAATAAGAATGAAATGTTTGTCATCATCGAAACAAAGGGATTTATCATAATATCCAATTTATCCAACATGAAGGAGATATGTATGACATCAATATCACATACTGATTCACACATGCGTGCACACACCTATCTCAATCCTACTCATCAAGTGGCCTTGGATATCAAACTCCCTCAGGAGGGACAAATCCCATATCTATCACTCACCCCTCAAAAGCCCCATGTGTCAAAGCCACCCAATCATCACCTTTATAACAACCCATGTTTCAGGACTGCGTTTGATGATGTCAAAGTGTGCCCAACGACATGTGTTGAGTGCAGTGATTTTAGGTCTAAGAATCACACTCACCACCATCACTGTGAGTACTGACTGTGACTACCATCTCATGGTTCCATGTGTCAAACTCACGGTGGGTCTGTCCGGTACCTTGTTCTCTAACAAGTACCTATGTGTTTGATTTGATATCTCTATATCATGACTAATGAGATTCTGTCATCAACCAACACCACAATCTAGTCTTATGTGTCATTGTTGTCTATCTACCTTCTACAATGACATCCGACTAGGGACATAACAAGAATGTACAAACTCTTAGCATCCGTATGATCTCATCGTTCAGGTCCTCAACCTGAAGGCATACGTCATTGAGTACTGTCATTCTCTAGACATTCGATCTGTTCTATCACTATCTCATATGACTGAACCAGAAAGAATTGGAAGCTTGCCTTTGTTGTTTATCAAATCAATCTTAATGTATCCCACCAATCATCCCATGATTGGCTCTCAGGGCATACATACCAACAGACTCCCACTTGCACTGCAAGCCAATCACCCTTGAATCATATTCATAGTGATCTTCAAACATGTCCCACATGTTACTGTGCTCTAGTGTCAACATAGTGAGTAATGGAAACACCTTGCCAAAGTCATTTTTAAATTGCATGTCTCTCATCTCTTCGCTGTACGTCATACGTATGAGATGGAGTTGCCGTAATATGCGATCTAGTATTCCATTGCTAACCTTTAGCCACATTGCATGATCAAGGATTCCAGACTTGTCATCAATGAGTAGAATATAAGTTCATCTCATGAACTTTTAGATCCATATAGTATCCACTGCTGTTCTCTAACACACAGATACTCGACATTTCCCTTTTAAATGGTTTTATTGGAACACTTCCAATTATCAACAAACTTTTACTTTTATACATCCTATGTATATTTTGCGATTAATTTTCTGTCCTTTCGGAAGTTCGCATCAATGTAACTCTTTACATCGAACTCTTCCTTATCTCCATAGAACTAGTACTTCCCAAGTACTTATCAAGTTCTTATGGTATTCCAGTAACCCTTACTGGAAGTAGACAGACATCCACTCGTCATGTCCTACATACGAGTTATCAGGATGAGCACATCATATTGCCATGTCCTACATACAAGATGATGAATGCATTTTATTCTTGCCATGTCATACATGCAAGACAATGGGATGATTACATACATGATAGATCCATATCTATTCTTAGTGTTCCCATTCTTCATAAGAATTGGACACTTGGCCTTGGGATACTAATATCCATATAATTTGGACAAGTTTTCTCCCACTGAATCTGTGCATACTGAACCCTTCAGTACAGATTGCCAATGTATGCTCTCTCTTTTCCAGGTCAAGAGATTTGTCAAGAACTATCTCTATAGATCTCTATTCCTATCATATAGGAAACATCTCTATCTTCCTTAAAGATAATTTCCACTTTTGGATTTCCATTGTAGAACATTTCCATTTCACATCAACATGTGAAATGTGAATAGGCTCCCACTAAATCACAGATCCCTTCTTTATCTTTGACATGTCAGTCAAACCCTTTGACTATATCATCAAAGTAAAGATCAAATTTTGAGTTGCTTGTACTCAATCAATCACATTGATTAGTCCATTGTAACTTATAGACTTCATTTGCATTAGTGGATTCATAAACCTTATAGGTTGTGTCACGTACACATCCTTGTTTTATTCCTCATAGGAATGCGGTTTTAGTATCCATATGCCAAATGTCTCAGTCATTAAGTTGCAATCAGCAAGCATCATCCTTCTCAAAATGTTATCCATGTGTCTTAACACTTAAGACTCATTTGCACTTATGGATTTCATCCAATGAGTGCTACCATCAAGGTCATACCTTATGGTTCACATGGAAATCATTTAGGATGTAATGATCATAAATCATAACTCAAAATTCGATTCCTCATATTCATCTAGATAGTTGACTCATCACATGAACAACTCATCACATAGATAATTGAGGTGTATATGTTAAGGATATAAGAACTCACAACCCTTGTGATTCTGAATTTCCTTTATTAGTGTGGGGTATTCTTTTATTAAGAAGAATTCAGTTATTTGATAATCATTCTCTAACTCCTTAGAGTATGATTCCTTCTTGATTCAGACATCACCATGCCTTAATCATGAGTTCACTATGATACACTATCATAATCACTCATAAGGATCTCAAACATTTGGTCCAAGTATTTTATTCATTGATCTCATCAAGAATTAATACTTTACCAAATTTGTACTTCATTTATGATAATCTTGAATACTTCAAGACATTCATATTGGTATTTCTCTAAACACCATTTGAAGTATTAGCATTTATTCCAATAGGTATGTAAATACATCACATGTATTATACCTAATAGGATAATCATTCTCCCACTACATTAGTGAAGATTGATTAATCATGTCCAAGATATTCATGTCTCTTACTGGTTCTCTAACCAAAAGAGTCTAGATTTATCCATCATATGGAAACTAGAAATGAATTTCTTATGATATATTCTAATTTAATTGTTTGAGTTATCAATAACTTTAGGTATCATTTTATCTTATGCATATCAAATACCACAAGATAAGCAAGGCATTGCCACAAAGATCATATCTTTAAGATCGAAACATCAACTTTATTAATTGCCATCATTGTCATACAATATGCAATAATAAAGTGTTTCTATCTATTGGAAATATATGAAATAGCAGTTCTCAACTCTATTTCGTGCCCTTTTAGGCTGAAATAAACTGAAAGATAATCCTATCTATGGAAGCAACACTTGCTCCAATGATGGGTACTTCTTTCTTGGTCCTTTCACAAAGGCCATCACTTCTTTGTTAATATTGCATATGATATATGACATATCCATATCTTGGTATCATATACCTCAGATAAAGAAGTGGTTCATTTCCTGATACCTTAGGTGGAGATCTCCATCCCCTCCTTCATCTTCTTTTGTTCTTCCAGATATAGAGGGAAATCCCTCATACACCCTTTCCCCATGTGCCTTGAGGCTGAAGACGGCTTGGATTGCTGGCTAGCATCAGAACACTTCTTAGCTTTTCCCTTGCCCTTGCCCTTGCCCTTAAGACTTACCTTTTCTTTGATCACATCAAAGATTATGGTTTGTCTTTCTTCATCTTTGCCTCTACTATCCTCAACATGTCCAACAACTTTGTCAACGCTTGTCAAAGTCGTTCATGTTGTAGTTTATCATGAACTGTATGATTTTGCAACACTTGCAGTATCATACCAATAGCCAACTCTTGGCTCAGAGGGAATCCAACTTAGTCAGTTTTTCCACATACCCAATCACATTGAGTGTGTGAATACCTTACTGGATCTCCTTCTGTCATGACATACTAGGACAGTATCTTGGAGACATCACATGTCTCATGTTGTCTCTGCAACTCATAGTTTAGAGGACACACCATTAAGAACTCCTCATCAATGTCGTCCTCGGTATGCTTCCATAAGCATACTTTCAGCCATTGATGTGGTGGGATCGAGTTCATCTGGTTCTGGTATAACTAGGACTTAGAGCTTTCGCTCTTTGATTGAGAACACTTCTCATCATCATCCTAACCTGTCATGGAATTATTCCCATTTAATTTGTTGGTCTCAAAGACCGATCGCAAATAAAGTGATTTGTTGATTAACCATTTATTTTAACAAAAAGAAATATATGCAATTTTAGTCCAAAAACTCATTTTTGACTTGTTTGATTGATTTGAAAAGTTGACGATAAAATTAGGCCTTTAATTAATTATCGCTCCCACTATTTTAGTTCAAATTGACAGCCCTCACCATCAATTCGGAAGATTGCAGCGTACAACCTTCTAGTGGGCAAGATCCTGAAATCCTCTAAGTCATGAGTCAGCTTTGGCTGATCGCCCACAACTTAGATCTCTCAGGTAGGCAACTCTTGCCAATTGCATCATATGCAACTCTTGTTGAATGAACATGCACAACTCCTTGCCATGAACATTCCTTGCCTCTGGGCTTAGACGCTCTAAGAATCACCAGTTAAGTCTAACCCAAAAGCCGACACGGTAAAACATGCACCCTACTTTGGCAGAACCTACATGTCTACCCTTCACACTTCCACAAGATAGACGGTGCACCACGCTTTGGCGTAACCTACGCTTGGTCGATCGAGCTTTTCATGTGTGCCGCTAATGGAAGGCATATAAGACTTAATATTTTAATGAGGGATTTGGTTTTTATATACATATACATATCCAATCACCACAATACATAGTACGTATCATATACATGCTATATCCCACATAAAACATGCACAAACGATAAAAAGCGATGATTATGGCCATCCTAATGTGATTCCTCGAGCCAAGAGGAATCACGGTCATCTAGGTCAACATCACATGCAACCTGTACAAGATGAACTTTGTGCCTTGCCATCCGAGTTGATCAACTCATCACATGAATGATCTGTACTCTCCAGCCGGTCGTCTGGGTGCCACCAGCCGATCGGTTGGCTCCTCCAACCGATCGGTTCACCTGGACATCGTGCATCTCGTCATGTCCACCACCCGCTCGTCTCGCTCCTCGAACCGGTCATCAACCGATCGGTTCACTCCTTGAACCGACCGTCTGGAACGTCAACCGATCGGTTCACACCTTGAACCGATCGTTTCAGCTGTCGTCTTAATGTCCGCCGGTCTTTCACATAACAGGAAATAAAATCTATCCTAATAATTACATTGCTTTAAAAGGGAAAACCCCGAGTTACATTCGGGGGGAGCAAAGGTAGGAAAGAATCTCAAATTATTTCGAGTTACATCAGGAATATGAGAGGGAAGATCGGTGCGTAGACCGAGATGCAAGCAACCATAAACAACC
This sequence comes from Alisma plantago-aquatica, assembly GCA_963693085.1. NCBI lineage: Eukaryota > Viridiplantae > Streptophyta > Magnoliopsida > Alismatales > Alismataceae > Alisma > Alisma plantago-aquatica. The sequence goes on along the minus strand of OY856411.1, from coordinate 361,809,157 downwards.
ACACACAAATAGGGGTTTATAGGCCATAATCACGCTACACACATCCACCACAAAACTCGTTTAAGGGTGACACGTATCAAGTGCATTAATAATACATATCATATATGTAATTAGGGATTTGTGGATTTAGGATTGGACATGCATAAAGCCGATATTATTTGCATTGTATGCAATAAATAAAGGCGACAAACGAAAATAATCATATCGATATTCCTAAAATATAGAGCAGTTGATGTGGCTCTGATACCACTGTAGGGTTTTAGGGGAGACAGAGAAGGCAACGGAAACAAAAAATTTCTCCCCCAACCCATACCGAGGAAACGCGTCAATGTCTATATAATAGGAAAGGATGGTTTGTGGAATCATACCTTGTCCCGAGGCTTGCTCGGAGACAATACCTCGCGCAATGCGCGGTCTTCAACTCCGGTCTTGGACGGTGTCTGTGCAGCTCCTGGTTGCACCGGGACTGACGACTCCTCCTCCTACCAGACTGTCGGATGACAGTTGTCCTCCTAAGCGGCAGTGTCCTCCCGCCTCTGTAGTAGTCCACACAGACCACCTGGAACTCCACTCTCGTTGTCCCACAAGGAAGTGGAAGGAGTCGCACCCTCCTGATGTCGTGCTAGTCACCAACACACTCTCCTGCTACCAGTTGCAACTACAGTTGTCCTTCCCTTACTGCACCTCCCTTTTGCGGGAAGCACTTACTCGGGATCTCTCACGGTTACCAAAACCAGAGAGAACAACAACTTCACAAAGGAACCGGCTTGCATTGAGTTGTACTTTGAGAAGCCCCCAATACCCCTATATATATAGGTGGGTCATGGGACAGGGTTCTCTGTGCCCGGCAATATGGGACTAAAGCAGGAGTAAAAGGGTTCGAAAATTTTCCACAAAAAGCAACCGGTTCGCAACTTGAAATGATCGGTTCACAAGTGAACCGATCGGTTCGGCCATTGAGCCGATCGGTTGGACCTGAGCCGATCATTTGGGGCACTCCAACCGATCGGTTGGTGCCCTGAACCGATCGGTTCATAGTCCTAATTCGACTCAAAAAGACTTTCCTTGTTTCATTCCCAATTGGTATCGAATACCAATGTTATTCCCAATCAAATTGGGCAATTTGAAACCAAAGGAAAATTCTTGCCGACATGACTTTTCCCAACTGGTCGGTTGCACCAGTTGAGCCGATCGGTTCAACCCTTGAACCGGTCGTTTCAACATGGGCATGAGCCGATCGGCCTGGACACTCCAGCCGACCGGTTCAGCAACCTCAGCCGACCGGTTCATCACATGAACCGATCGGTTGGGAGCACTAGTTGGGCAAAAATCAGTCAATTGCGATTTCAATCAATCCGATACTCTAATCAATGCGTCCAACACCTTGAACCATATGATATTGAGCTATCAACTGATTGAGTGTTTAATTGAACTACTAAACTCCTTTAGTAATCAATCTAAACGTTGCTTGTGGACAAAACTCCTCTTCCAGGTTAAATCCTATGTGTGTGACCATGCAGGTTCATTTCACGTTGGCAGTGAAAGTCCATAACACTTATGACTTCACAAGCAAAGAGCGGTGCCTAGTCACATATCAGTGCTACCCAAGTGAAAGTAGAAAGTTGGAGAACAATTTTCATCCTACAATCCGTGAATGGTGTTACAGTGAATGTATAATTCCTTTGTCACTGATATCCCGAATGAACTCAAGGCATGGAACAGTCATCCTGTCAACGTTCATTCACTTTCTTGATCTCAGAGTAGATTGAAGGAGATATGTATGACATCAATATCACATACTGATTCACACATGCGTGCACACGCCTATCTCAATCCTACTCATCAAGTGGCCTTGGATATCAAACTCCCTCAGGAGGGACAAATCCCATATCTATCACTTACCCCTCAAAAGCCCCATGTGTCAAAGCCACCCAATCATCACCTTTATAACAACCCATGTTTCAGGACTGCGTTTGATGATGTCAAAGTGTGCCCAACGACATGTGTTGAGTGCAGTGATTTCAGGTCTAAGAATCACACTTACCACCATCACTGTGAGTACTGACTGTGACTACCATCTCATGGTTCCATGTGTCAAACTCACAGTGGGTCTGTCCGGTACCTTGTTCTCTAACAAGTACCTATGTGTTTGGTTTGATATCTCTATATCATGACTAATGAGATTCTGTCATCAACCAACACCACAATCTAGTCTTATGTGTCATTGTTGTCTATCTACCTTCCACAATGACATCCGACTAGGGACATAACAAGAATGTACAAACTCTTAGCATCTGTATGATCTCATCATTCAGGTCCTCAACCTGAAGGCATACGTCATTGAGTACTGTCATTCTCTAGACATTCGATCTGTTCTATCACTATCTCATATGACTGAACCAGAAAGAATTGGAAGCTTGCCTTTGTTGTTTATCAAATCAATCTTAATGTATCCCACCAATCATCCCATGATTGGCTCTCAGGGCATACATACCAACACCATTACTATTCAAATTTAAAGAGGAATCAGGCTTCCATTATATTTTTAGTGGATTCCTCGTATTTTTATGAGAAAGTTTCATATTTTATGCATAACCACCCGAGCTACTATCAAGGAGATACGAATTTTGTAAAATTACCTATTTTGGGCCAATGAGGGGCTGCCACGTCGGCCTCCTCCATGCAATACGTTGCTGTTTGAAATCATAACCGAATTACCAATATGCCCTTGGCTAAGTTGTGCACGCCTTTAGCCCGCGGAGGACATATTTGTCCAACTGCGATTTCATCTTCTTCCTTGCGTCTTCCCTGCCGCTGATACTAGGTCAGGGTTGAACGCTGACCACCCTCTCCTCCTTGGACTCCGTCGGCCATCAGGGATGGGCCTCCCATCTCCGGCGAGCCTTGGCGCACGTGAGGGTCCCACTAGATCGGGGCCATGATGGCCAAGAGAGAGGTTAATGGGTCTGCGATCAAAGCGGACCTACAACCAACCTACAGCAGTTGAGGGAGAGTTGGAGCACATGGATGATAGCTAGATCTTCCTCCGAGGACGTGGGGACATCCATCATCCATCAAGGTCGTTTATTGATCCCACATTTCTTCATAAACGTGCTACTCTTCCTCCCTAGGGTTTATATGCAAAGGAGACGATGGGAGAGAGATACGAATCCTTGGGATTCTCTGGAGCTCGATCCATAGGGTCTACCCCTTTTATAGGGGAGGATATCTCACCCTAAGAGGCCCATCCAAGAGGGAACAAGTCACTTCCTATTAGGAATCCTAATCCTTTAAAGAGAAACAAGTCTCTTTCTCTCTCCTAAATATCCTCTTGATATTCATTGTCCTTGGGGCATTAGGATTATGAAAATCTCTTCTTTTATCTTCTTAGTACTTTCCCTTCAAATCATTGGCCACGAAATTATATATATATCTCCTTAAATAGGAAATACTTTCTTTTTAGCAATTCCCGAAATTCATTAATAATGTATTACCTTTTTCTCTTATTTTCTTTTATAGGTATTTCCTCTTTCCTCTTTCTTCATTGGGACTCCTTGGATCCCAAGAAACTCTAATAATTCGAAATTCCTTTTTAAGAAATACTCATTATCCTTAAATGCATTAATATGCATTATTTCACATTATCATGTTTATTTCTTATTAAAATAACTCTTTTTGAGGTTTTCTCTTTATTTATCTTATATTTTCCTCATTGGTATTCCTTTTATCATTAGGAATCCTTGGGATACGAAATTCCACTAAGGATAACTCAATTACACCTCTTTCCACTTATTTTCCACATTTTATCATTATTTTTAATTTATTTCTTCACAAAGAAATAATTAATTAATCTTTTCTTTTCTTATTGCATTCTCTATGCAACTTTGGACTCCTTGGAACCTAAGGAATTCAAGAGGCACGAAATCCATCTTTGGATTTGCCTTCTAGAGGTTTTCATCTCATTTTTTTTTAAAACTCAATTATTCATTTACTAATTGAATTTTCTTGTTTTTTGGGCCCAATAGCCAATAAAGCCCCCAACACAAACATCAAGGCTATTGTAAACAAAATCCATTTATTTGAACCAAATTATATCATTATTTGTTCAAATATCTTTAGTATGAGAAATTACATTTCTCACCAAAGGAACCCAAAAATTAGGGTTGTAACAGATGTATATAGACCTTTTAGAATAAATGCTAAAGGTAGTTGCCATGAGCGTATCAAGTCACTCACACATGTACATGTTAGAGAACAGTGTATCAGACAGACCCACCATGAGAGTGATAGATGGAGACCACAGAAGGGTAGTCAGAATCATCTCTAATAGTGATAGTAGTGATTGTGGTTCTTAGACCTCAAGTCACTACACTCATCCCATGTCATTGGTATACTTTGACATCATCAAACATAGTCCTAAAATACGGGTTGCCATAAAGGTGATGAATGGGTCGATATGACACATGGGGACTGAGTGTGAGTGATGTAGATGGGATTTGTCCCTCCTACTAGAGTTTGATGTCCAATGTCTCTTGATAAGTGAGACCGAGAAATGTACAACCATACTGATGTGGTTCAATATGTGATATGTGAACTCATATGCATCTCATACAGTCTACTCTAGTTCAAGGAACATGGCTTGAATGTTGGGAGGATGAAGATTCCATGACTCGAGTTCAATTTGGATGATAGAGAAAAAGGAACTATGCGATCACTATAACACTAAACTTAGATTGTATGTTCAAATTGTTCTCCAACTTTATGAATTACTTTGGTAGCATGATGCGTGACTACTCACCACTCTTTGCTTGTGATGTCATAAGTTTATTATGGACATTCACTTCCAACGTAATTATGGACCTATAGGGTCACACACATAGGATATAGTTGGATTAAAGGAGTATATTCATGAATGATGTTTAAATTTAATGCTAAAGGTGTTTAGGTATTCAATTAAATAATAGATCAACTAACTGGACTCTGGATCATAAAGTTCAAGCTTTAGACTAACTGTTGGGAGCATAAGGTAGATTAGAAATTAAATTGGCTGAGTTGTTACAGAACCGGGGCATGAGATGACATCTTGCGTGAGCGAGACGATCAATATGTGTTTGTGAGATGACCTCCTCGTGTGAGCAACCGGTTTGTGGTCATGAGACGACCATCTCATGTGTGTGAGATGATTGGTTAGTGGTCGTGAGAGGACTGGCTCACATGAGCAAGATGACTGATTTGTGGTTGTGAGACTTATGGCTCACGTGAGAGAGACACCTAGTTTGTGGGGAATTTTGATTGCATGAAGGATTAGTGCTAACATAAAGTTGTGCATTAATTGGATTCAAATTTCCAATTTAATTTAGAATAGGAAACTGTACCAGATGACCGTCTCACGCATGAGACAACCTTCTCACACATGAGACTACCAGTTTAAAGTGTGAGACAACCATCTCTAAGTTTGTAGTTTCCTAAACATTCATGATTATGGACCCTTATAATCCCACACTAATTGAGAACCCTGACCCTGGCCTCTACTATAAATAGAGGGGTATTGGGTGCTTCCCAAGACACACAATTGAAAATTAGTTGCTCTAACAATTATTGTCCTCTCTAGTTGTGGTCACCAATAAAGATACCAAGCAAGTCATACCCATCAAAGGGAGGGATAGCGAGGGAGAGAACAACTAAGGATCAGTTGTGGGAGAGCATGTTGATGAGTAGTACGCTGATAGAAGGGGATAAGTCCTTCCTATTGGCTATAGAAGTGCACATGGATGTCCCAGTAGTCCGTGTAAACTACTCTACAAGTGGGAGGCCATTATATGTCTCTAGGAGGATTGTCAACCTGTAGTCTGTGGAGAGACTGCAAGAGCCCTACAAACGTTGTTGTAGTCTGATGTCCCTGGTAAAGACCAGGAGCCTCACAAATACCATCCAAGAGAAATTATATGATAGTTGCACATCTACAACGATGAAGATTATGTCAATGCACTTTCTTTTTGACTAGGTATATCCTCGAAACCATTGTTTCCATTATATAGTTGTTGATACGATTTGCTAGTTAATGGGGAATATGGCTATAAAAGTTTTGTTTCTACTACCTGTTCTTTTGCCCTATTTCCCTATAGACTATTGGTGTTGGTGCTTCTGTGCAGCAAGCAAAGGTGCAATCTTCTTCGTCTCATCCTACCAGACTCGACCATGGGATTCAATTAGTCGACGGTGGCAAGGAAAGAGAGGTCAAAGTGAAGTTTCCCTTACTGGAGATGATGGAACTATAGGAGCATGAGTCAAGGATTTGGTAGGGAATTGAGTACAACCAACACTTTCTAGGGTCTCTCCAAGACTCGCCAACAGAAGTTGGGTTTCACAGAGGGAGTCCCATGTCCCTTTTATAAGGACAGTCCAATATGTCGATCATTGGCCAAGAATCAAAATTGGAGAAAGTTTTAATACCTTCCTAAAGGGGGAAAAACCCAGTATATATAGGATCGCAATCTGCCTCTGATTTCAACAAGATAATTTTTAGGATTCCTTATTGATCAGGGAGTGAGAGGGGTGTGAAATGAGTTCCGATTTTACTGTACCAACTTTCCAAAATGGGAAGAGGTAGATGAAAACTTAATCACCATAGGATCTGGGATCAAAAACATTAATCCAAGTGAAATTTCATAAGGTCTGGGTATAGGTCTAGTGTGAACATGACTATGTGACATTAATGTAAATTCCTATTAATACATACATTTTATGGACTTTGTAAAATCAATATCTATCATTCCATTATTCCTTTTAACCCCAAATTTTAAGAAAAAGTCTTTAATGACTCTATCTAACTGTTGGCAAAGTTTGAGACCAAAACTTGAAAAGAAAAGGTACTTTTCTTAATATCCAAGTATTATCATTATAAGGCACATTTAAAACCATTAAAACATCCCTTTTCTATTTCTATCTTTTATATATTATTTACTTTGATGAATTTTCATATTAGGAACCATGTTAAACCGAAATCTAACCAGTACTGGTGATTCAAACCATATTCTAGAGAATTAAACATATTTCTCACAAGTGATTATTCATTATCTATTATCTTTTGCCTTTTTCTTAATATTGGATTTTCTTCTCTTCTTTAACCTTATATCCAAGATTGGACTAACAAAAATAATAGAAACCACAAAATTCATAGCAAAGGGAATTTTGCAAAATAAATCAGATTTTTTTTTAAAAAAGCACACCATATTTCCACTATGTCCTTTTTATCAAAATTATTGCATTTCTACCAAGTGAAATACAAGTGATAACTAGGTGATATCATCCATCCCCTCTTATAAGAATTTTTTCCTCAAAATTCAACCAATCATACAAACAATTCAAGATGGGACTTTTCCATGTCCGTATTTAACTCCCTTGTGGCTTCATCCTCTCCATGATGCTTCGAAAGAACCTTTACCATATCTATCTTTTTATTCTAGAGTTCTCTTACCTTGGTATCCAAGACCCTTATATGTAACTCAGGGTATGTCATCCTCCCTTGGAGTTCAATAAGTTCAATGCTCAACACATGGCTAGGATCCTTCACATAGAACTTCGGATTGGACACATGAAATACATCATGCATCGTACTATATTGTGGGGGTAAGGCTAGGAGATAAGTAGCTTCACCAATCCATTAGAGAATCTCAAATGGACTCACATATCAGGGACTCAACTTTCCTCTATTCTTAGATATAGTTCGGAGGGGTCAGATTTTCAAAAGACATAGTCACCTACAGTGAAGTGCAAATATGTCCACTCTTCATTAGCATACAACTTATGTTGACAATGGGATCTCTTCGGCTTCTATCATTAGTACAGAAATGATGTATAATGTCACATTTGCTGGTGTTGATTAAAACAAAAACACTGACGCTAATATACTACACTGTCAGTTTAAAACGACAACTGACACCTATATGTGAAGGTTGGTCACTTTACAAAAGACACGAGTATCACTTTTTCTTTAACGTCGACTAGTTGAAATAAAAATTGACGTCCAAAATCACCCAGAAAATACAATTTTCTAGGGAAAAAAATTGCGTCAAAAATTTTGAATTCGACATCGGTTGGAGAAAGACCGACAAATCATGTTCTACGCCAAGCCCTATGAAAGTTTTATCCCACATATGTCCTCGGTGGTTTAAAAAACAATTGATGACTAGATATCCTTCGTGAGGCAAATTTTCATTCCTTTTTTGGCATCTGTTGTTGCACAAGAACCGATGAAGATGTGTGATCGCGCGTTGTCCTCATGAAAATTTCCCCCCCTATTTGCCTAATCGGCGTTGGTGTTAGGGGAGAAAGCGACAACTATGATTGTAACTCAAAAACATTTTTTATCGGCATATGTGGATAGACATCGGTTATTATACGTTGAAACTGAGAACGAACACCCCATCCTGGTGCAAATGTTTTTGTTTGAAGTTGTAGATAGGTGTCGGTCATGAGTTTACACCGACGTCTATTGTTTTTAAGTGTCATATTTACATAATAACCGACACTGATAATTAACTTAACAGCACCCATTCGAGCTAGACTCTTACCCTTCTCTTTTTCATTCTCGATTCTCTGTTTCCGCTCAAAATCGGTCTCGCAATTCTGTGTTGCCGCTTGTCACCGCCGCTGCTGCTACTGTGGAGAGGAGCTCACCACAACCGTTGTGGAGAGGAGGTCGCTGCCACCGCTATGGAGAGGAACCACTGCTGAGGAGCTCGCCACTGATGAGGAGCTCGCCGCCACCACTCCAGTTTAGTCATTGAGGAGCTCGCCACAGCCGCTCCAGTTCAGTCACCGCCGCTCGCTTGCTCAGTCATCTCTGCCAATGACCACAACCACAACCCGTTATCCTGCCACCGCTCGCCACATGCTTCACTATAGCTTCAGTCATCTCCACCACCACTTCTTGCCACGTGCTTCACCTCTAGTTGCGACCACCTCCACCTTCATCCACGACCACCACAGCCTGCTCCACCAGTGCAGCGAGTTTTCTATAAGATTATTATTGATTAATTAGGGTTGATTAATATTGATTAATAAGGGTTAAATGAGGAATGAATGAACTTCGTTCAATATATAATTGTTCTCCAAAATTGTGTAGTTGATTAATAACGATTAACTAGGTTTAATGAGGAATGAATGAATTTAATTAATTGATATTGCTTTCTTTCTCTCTTGTTAGTGATTGATTTAACTTATTTCAATTATGATTGTTCTTCAAAATTGTGTAGTTGATTGTTAATGATTAATTTGTGTTAATGATGAATGAATGAACTTACTCAAATGGAAGAATGAATTGAATTAAATGATGTTACATAAAACCTAGGATATGAACGATGATACTATGCTTGTAGGTATATGAATGACAACATATATACATGTATTTTGTTGGCCTAGAAACCTATCCGAGATTTACTCATTAGGAGTAATCCTGGATAGCCACCAGTTTGGGACTGTTCTTGAACACTTAATCTCACTTAGGATGTAAGTGTATAATGTGTATTCAATTTTCATGATGTTTCATCAGCACTTCCCCATTCGTTCTCTAAGTACATATGTCGGTGGGCATTTGCCCATGTACATTGGTGTACTTAGAGAACTGTAGGGAAATGCTGTCGAAATTTCTTGAAATTCGAATACACATTATACACTTGCTAGTGAGATTAGGTAATAAAAAATGGGATAGGTGTTACACATTTATTATATATAAGACCCTAAAACCAATACTTTTCACCGTAAACCCTAATCTTTTAACCCTAAACCCTAATATATACTTGTTTTCTCTTTGATCATAGAATGGATAGATCATGGATGTCCATTCCAAACTGTTGCACCATATATTTTATTTATGGTCTTGATCAATTTATTAGATTTTCTGAGGAACATAGGAAACAATCTGGAGATAGGTTCTACTGTCCATGTAGGCATTGCGGTAACAACTTGAAAGTCATCACTGATGATGAAATAAAAAGTCATATGATGTGCAATGGGATTGTACAAGGCTATACAAAATGGCACTGGCATGGAGATATTTCAAACCTAAAATCAGTGGATTTTGATAACAGTGCTTGTGTGGAAGAAGAAGTTGCCTCCGATGATGTAGATGTGAATGAACCAGTTCCAATAGACATCGTTGATGCAATGCTGGATAGTTGTCGGGTAGAGCACATCGATCCACCTCCCATGTTTAGAAACATTATGCATTATGCTAAGAGACAGTTATACATAGGTTGTACTATGTTTATGAAGCTTAACGCTGTGTTGAGATTGTATAAGCTGAAAGCTAACAATAGATGGAGTGATAAAAGCTTCACATCATTGTTGTCTTTGTTGAAAGAAATTCTTCCAAAATGAAATGAGTTGCCAATCTCAACATATGAGTTAAAGAAATTGTTGTGTTCAATGGGAATGGAGGCCAAGAAGATACACGCATGCCTGAATGATTGTGTATTATTTCAAAAGGACTATGTGGATTTGAAAGATTGTCCAAAATGTGGTGCGCCATGGTATAAAATGACGACTTTGGGGGAGTCCAAAACTGGTTCTCCTGCCAAGGTGATGTGGTATCTACCTATAATGTCACAATTTCAACGCTTGTTTTCCAATCTGATAGATACGAAGAATTTGAGGTGGCATGCAGATGTTAAGAAAAATAATGATGGGATCCTACGACATGCGTTTGATTCCCCACAGTGGAAGAAGATTGATTTATTGTACACTAAATTTGGTGAATAAGTCAGGAATCTAAGACTTGGGCTTTGTACAGATGGGATGAATACGTACGGGACATTGAGAAGCCAACATAGCACTTGGCCTATTATGCTTGTTACATACAATCTTCCTCCCTAGCTGTGTATGAAAAATAAGTACGTTATGTTGTCGTTATTGATATCAGTCCCTAAACAACTTGGAAATGATATCGACATTTATCTTGAACCTCTGATTGATTACTAAAAGAAACTTTGGGGTGAAGGTGTGATGACATATGATGCTTCACAAAGAGTGACATTTCATTTGCATGCTATGTTGTTTTGCACTATTAATGACTTTCCAGCATGTGGGAATTTTTCTGGATATAGTGTCAAAGGATCTAAATCATGTCCTATATGTGATGAGAACACTGATTCAATACAACTAAAACATGGGGACAAGACTGTATATCTCGGTCATCGAAGGTTTTTCCAAAATTCCATCTGTATCGTAGGTTGTGCAAAGCGTTCAATGGACGAAATGAGGAACGGAGTGCACCTAAACCTATACCAGGGGAGGTTTTTTATGAAAGAGTAAAATACTTTGTCAATGAATTTGGTAAGAGATCAAAATGTACCATGGTCACACAGAGTGAAAAATCTTTTTGGGATCTTCCTTATTGGAGTTCTTTGGTAGTCAGACATTGTATCGATGTCATGCACGTTGAGAAAAATGTTTGTGATAACATCATTGGTACTCTGTTGAATATACCAGGTAAGACTAAAGATGGCATAAAATCTAGAATGGACCTATGTGAAATGGTAATAAGGACAAAATTAATAGAAGTAGTTAGTAGCGATCATAGAACATACTTACCTCCGACTTGTTACACGTTGTCTAGAAAGGAGAAGAAAGCTTTTTGCAATTGCTTGGTAAATGTTAAGGTCCCACAGGGTTACTCATCCAACATCCATAGATTGGTATCAATGAAATATTTGAAGTTGATAGGTCTTAAATCTCATGATTATCACACTCTAATGCAACAAATATTACCTGTGGCAATTCGATCTATACTGTTGAAGCATGTACGGTTTGCAATCACCATACTTTGTTTCTTCTTCAACAGTTTGTGTAGAAAAGTTATTGATCCTAAAATCTCAATAAGTTGCAAAGAGAAGTGGTTGTTACCCTATGTGATCTTGAGATGTATTTTCCTCCATCATTCTTTGATATCATGGTACATCTTGTTGTCCACTTGACTAGGGAAGTGAAAAAGTTGGGACCAGTTTTCTTGCATTGGATGTATCCTTTTAAACGATGCATGAGCATTTTTAAAGGTGATGTTCGAAATCGTTGTCGTCCTGAAGGGATTATTATTGAGGGTTATGTGGCGAGAGAGGTTATGGATTTATGCAATGACTTTCTGAGTGGTAATGATTCTCCTGTTAATGAAAAGAATATTGTGGAGTATTCTGGCAAAGGAATTTTAGGACCACATATGAAAGTAATCAGCTGTGAGCTGTTGGAACAAGCTCACTTGTATATTTTAGACAACATCAACAAAGTGAGTGTTTATATCGAGGAACATACCAATTTTATCAAGAAACAATATCCTCGAGCCAATTCAATGTGGCTTTCTAGAGAGCATAACAAGACATTTATTAAGTGGTTTGAAGATAAAGTCTTACATAAACTATCTCAAACACCAAATAGTCTTGCTGAAAATATCAAATGCCTCACCTTTAAACCAAAATTGAATGTTATGTCTTATGAAGGGTTTGACATAAATGGATTCTCATATTACACAAAGCGTCAAGATGATAATAGCGTCATCCAAAATAGTGGGGTCACCCTTCAAGCATCTTCATTGTATTTGCAAGTGCAAAGGATAAGAGTCAACGTGAAGCTAAAATGTCATATTACAGTGTCATTGAAGACATATGGGAGTTTGACTATGTAGATTTCAAATGTTCTCTCTTTAAATGTAATTGGGTTGATAACACCAAAGGAGTTATAGTGGATGAATTGGGTTTCACATTAGTGAACATTGAAATGATTGGCGAGAATGGTGAACCATTCATATTGGCATCACAGGCAAAACAAGTATTTTATATCGATGATCCTGCAAATGATTAATGGTCAGTTGTTCTTCATGGTAAAAGATAGTTCATTGAAGATCTGATGCGATGATTTTGAGTCGCATTTATAGACTTTTTTTACTTGTGTTTTATGCATTTATTGGTCATTTTGGTGGTTAATATTGCATAATTCACTTACTTTAGTCTATGACCCTTCTAAGCATCAATTCTCCCTTATTTTATTGTTTTGAGCATAAATGATTACCATAATATGTTTTATTTTGGCTTATATGGTTTTGTGTTGCAATTTCAGGAAAAACGCATATCTGTAGTTGTCGATACCAATGACACAGCTACAGGCAACCAGCCGCAAGGAGCAGCACAGAGTTGATACCATCGACAGAGAAGTCGATGGTAGCGACATTCCATCAGGTTGCTGGCGAGAAGACAGTCGATACTATCGACCATAAAGTCGATACTATCGATCCTAGAAGATTCAGCAACGGAAAAGGACAAAACCGACGCCTAAGGGTGTCGATACCATCGACCCGTGTCGATGGTATCGAGTCAGCATCAGGCGCAACGAAGAAAAGAAAAGAAGACTTGCCGATACCGTCAGATGCAAGTTTGTTTCAGATTGATCTAAATCCGATGGTGGTGATATTATTGGCAACCTAACACGGGGATTATACCTAATGACGACGGCCAAGAGCAATCTATCACGTCATTAGCCACAACACACATCGTGAGAAGGTGTGGAGAGAAGAACGGAGCCCAGAAGCACGCCCCAGCCATTCGAAAGCCGAAGAAGACGTTTTCCACCGCCGAAAGGCGGTAGAGCGCGCATTCCACGCCGAGGAACGCTTGGATCTTCTCCGTTCAGGGGTTTCTTTACTTATTCACGTTTTTCTCCATGTTTCCCCTTTTCTCTACCATGTTTTTCTCTAAGATGAACATGCAGGGCTAATCCCCTTCCTCTTTAGGACCGGAGTAGCCCGGGGAAGCATTGTATGACATTTTTATCATAGTATTTCATTATTTATCTCTTAAATCCGTGGTATGAATTTGTTTTCTCAATTATATTGTTATGCCTGATCACCATAATGATAATCTAATGCCCTTAATTGCTTTGAAAGAAGAATTAACAGTTGAAAAGAGATGAAATTCACATTAATTAACAAATCCCTTGAACAAGGCGATGTAAGGTTAATGGTGGACACCCAGAGGTCGATTTTAATGCACCTAGTTTAGGGTATAGGTTACTACGACGGTGAAACCGACCTAGACATAGATAGTGAATTGTACCATGAAATTGGGCAATTCTGACTACATGCAACTACCCGGATCGAGAGATGAACCTGAATTATTATATGGAAATTCATACAATGACAACCCACGGTGAAACCACAATCCTAAAGATTCCCATCTGAATTGATTAAATTAAACACTTAATTGATTGCTTTATTTTATTTTATTTCGTTTATTTTTACAACAACTCTCAAACTCTTTTAATCGGTTTAGCTGATCGCAACCAGTTAGTAGTAGTCTACCGATAATTCAGTGTCCCTGAGTTTGACTCGGGCCTCACAAGGGCCTATACTACATTGATGCGTACACTTGTGTTCTACGCACGGTAAAAGCGTATCAAGTTTTTAGCGCCGTTGCCGGGGACACAACAATTGTCGGCACTACGAGTGTTGCAAGCGGCCATTCTAGGCCACTTTTTTATTTTTATTCTTCATAAATCATTTTAAAATTTATAGTTTATTTTGCACATTTTGTAATCATCTAACGCGGTACTGAACTGAAATTATTATTTTTGTAGGTACTGTGCATGGTGAGGACGCGTAACACTGACTACATGCAGCCTACACCAGAGGTTCCACTACCAGGACCTAACGACGAGGAAGATTACAATCAAGACCAACTGGAAGATATAGATTCCAGCTCAGAACAAGAATCCATGGCCGAAGAACAGACGATATGGGAGAAGATAAAAGCTTCTTCCTCATCCGCTTCAAAGGGGCCAATTACGAAGCAGGCAATCAACATTCCGACTTATAAGATTGATCCTACATTAATCAACTTGGTCAAGTCAAATGCATTCCATGGGCTGAAGAACGAAGACCCGGTGACTCACATTAGCCAATTTGTGGAGAACTGTGATATGATCAAGATAGACAGGTTCCCGCAGGAGACACTGTACCTGAAGCTGTTTCCGAGCTCTCTGGCGGGAAATGCATGAGAATGGTTGCATTATCTTGACTATGAGTATGTGGAATCATGGAATCACATGGTGGAAGTGATCTTTGAAAGGTTTTCCACCCGAGAAGAAAAAATGATATGATCAGAAAAATTCATAACTTTAGTCAGAAAGCAGGAGAAACTTATTCGGAGACCTAGGAGCGTTTTCAGATTATGCTGAGGAGGTGCCCACACCATGGTTTGGACAAGGAGAAACAAGTTAAAATCTTCTATTTTGCTCTTTTCGAACATGATAGAAGTAATCTGGATTCAGTAGGTTCAGGGTTCTTCCTAAACAACAAAGGCACGAGGTGTTGGGAGATTCTGAAAAATATGGCAAAGAAGCAATCTTGGGGTGACAGGGATATACCAGAACAAGTGAAAGTTGTAGGTGAGTCCAGGGCCATCAAGGAGCTGAATGATAAATTAGACCTTTTAGCCAAGAAATTACTTGCAAAAGAAGATGCAGAATCCGATGAGGAAGCCCAGGTAAAATTTATGCAACAACAGGGCTATAGAAACAATGATTATGCTTGGAGGAAGGATAATAAATTCTCATGGAAGGATCCAAACAACTTCCTACAAGATCCAGATGCAAAGACACAACCAAGGGATGAAGACAAAAGCACCGAGTTGCTTAGTCAAGTGGTGCAGCAAAATTAGGAGATGATGATCATGTTTAGTAAGCAGTTGTAGTCGCAAGGTGAGATCTTGACTAAGTTTGGGCAAACATTGCAAAGCCATGGAGCTCATATGAGGGTATTAGAGACGACTGTGACCCAGATTTCCAATGAAGTGGTGGCCATGAAGCATGCCAATCAACAAAGACAGTCTGGGAATGCAGAGGTTGTTCAAGCACATCATCAAGTTAAGTACATATCTGTAATTACTGAGGCAGAGCCCCCAATGGTGGAAGTCCAGGATAAAAGCAAAATGATTTTTGATACGGAGGCTACACCAAAAATACCGTATCCTCTCAATCATTATGGTCTACCGGGCGGATATGTTCCATTCAGAAAAACCTGCCAAGAGCCCATCACGGTCGCACCCGCAGCTAGGCAAGAAGAGCAGGTGAAGATCGTGCGTCATGGTGAAGCTACATTCCCTGTGAGGGAGGAGCCACCACAAGTTGCACGTGCAACAAATGATGTACCAAAGTCTACTCCAGAGGGTGACATTGAAGCCAGCTTGGGGGAGGAGACCCCGAAAAGCCCATATGTGCCACCTCATAAGCGTCTAAATGAGGCAGTCGTGTTTTTTCCGGATAGTCCGAGGCCGAAGAAAGAGGATCGACATTACAGGAAGTTCTTGGAGATGTTCAAGAAACTCCATATCAATATTCCATTAGTGGAAATAATAGAGCAAATTCCAGCTTATGGAAGGTTTATTAAAGAAATCATCACCAAGAAAAGGCGGATCAAAGACACAGATGTTTGCCGGGTGAACCAGCTGGTGAGCGCAATTATCCATGGGAGTCTACCACAGAAGAGGAAAGATCCGGGAGGTTTCTACATCCCATGTTCTATAGGAGGTCAACATTTTCCACAAGCACAGTGTGACTCAGGGGCCAGTATTAATCTTATGCCACTATCCACGTTTCAAAAGCTTGGGTTGAAGGAACTAAAGAAGTCTAGTATGACTATAGAGCTGGCGGATGGGTCCATTGTGAAGCCATACGGAGTGTTCAAGGATGTACTTGTCAAAGTAGACAAGTTTATCTTTCCAATGGATTTCATAGTTATGGATGTGCCGCAACTCAAGGGTTGTGAAATGCTCTTAGGAAGGCCATTCCAAGCAATGACCGATGTTGTCACTGCCATTGGGAGAGGTACTTTGACCTTGGAGATTGGCCAGGATCGAGTTGAGTTCAAACTGCCGCATGATCCCTTGGGCACACTCTCCAAAGCTCCAAAGTGATGAAGCTTGATTCGTCTAGCCTAAGACGTTAAATAAGGGCGCTTGTTGGGAGGCAACCCAACCATCGGTAGCTTCGTTTAGTTTATTTCACGTTTGTACTTTGGTTTGGTTTGATTTTTATTTTAGTGTAAAAATGATACCTTGATCGTTTGTTCAATGTGCATATTGAGGCAGAGTCGATACCATCGACCCTTGAGTCGATGGTATCGAGACGGGTACAGGTTGGCGGCTGCAAAAATCTCTCTTCGTCGATACTATCGACGACCTCATCTATAGTATCGACATACCATCAGGTTGCTCGCCAAAATGAGGTCTATAGTATCGACACGGGCGTCGATACTCGCGAGATCTCTGGAGATATTCAGACGAAAATTGTCTCAGTGAAGTTGATACCATCGACGGGCCTGTCGATGGTATCGACCCAGTTACAGGCAAAAAGCGGCGGCCGGGCCTCGTGAGGGTGTTTGCCCTAAAACGAGTCGATACTATTGACTTGCGTCGATGGTATCGACGTGACATGTCACCGATCCATGAGAGGAAATCAACGGCGATCGCTGCACTAAGAGAGTCGATCCGTGGGATGGGTCGATACCATCGACACCCATCGATGGTATCGACACGTCATCGATCCGGGCCCCCAAATCAGGCTATCAACAACCTTCGATACTAGCAGAAGACGGATTGTGCTACAGGAGTCGATACCATCAACTCGTGTCGATGGTATCAACGGTCATACAGCAACGACAGCCACAGTTATAAAAGGGATGGATTGTCGGTATCGACGGTCATACAGCAACGCCGGCCACGGTTATAAAAGGGATGGATTGTCATCAGATGACATCATACCTTCAGAGATTTCTTCCTCCACTTGTGCCGAGTGTCTTGTTGAGCAATCAGAGCCCGACTATGAGCATCCAAGGAGCCTGTTCTTCCACGAGCCTTCACCGAGCGGAGATTGTCTTCTCCAACCTCCCCCAAGCTCCATCTTCTATCCCTTCTTCTTCGAAAATGGTGCATACCGCCAGTGCATCTTCTTCACGCGCGACACCAATGGAGATCCCAATGTTCAATCCTCCACCGACTGTGTCTATTCCGCGACTGCGGATTGTCCATCCTTCCACGGAGGTCAAGAAGGTTTACGAGGAACTGATGAAGAGAAAGATAGAGCCGACCCGCTATGTCGACTGGGACATGATCCGTAATCTTGGGTTTGAGACCAATCTTGCCTACGGTCTCAAGGGACAGGCAAGGCATACTGGCAGGAGGCCCGATGAGATGGAATTCCATGCCGACGGCCATGCATTCTTCGGTGAATGGCCCACATACAAAGAGCTAGTGGCAAAGTTCATGGCGTCGCTGGATATATGCGTCGTGCCAAATGACATCATCACCGCTGATCGGGAATGGATCAAAGGCCGCGTTTCTTTCCGGCTGTACAACAATGATTATACTCTCACCATGCGATGACGATAATGACAATGACGGCGACGAGAATGAAGAGGAAGAGGAGGCTTTCACTCCTCTTCGGGCACGAGTGGCACCTAGGAAGCGTCCCCGCATGCATCCGGGTGCATCTTCTTCTTGACAGCCTCCGCCACCACATCCCTCGCAGCAAAGTGAGGATGTATACTCCATGCAGGGGATGTATACGATGCTGCAAGAGATCCAGCCCACCCAGCTACAGCAAACAACTTCATATGCCAGTATTCAGGATACGAAGAACCGGCTGCTAGATAACCATAGGGCTATTTTTGAAAATGAGAGCCTCCTCCTCGACAACCAACAACACATCCACGACAGGTTGCATAGGATGGAGATGCAGCAGCAGTCCTTCTATGATCATTACTGGAGCCAAAATTACTTTGGGGGGGGTATCCACAACCTCCGCCCATGCCCCAGTATGATCCGAGTTTTCAGGGGCAGTACCCATCTTGGGACCCCACGGCCCTGCAGTACCCGCCTCCTCCGGAAGAATGATCGGTATCACTATTTCACCTTTTAAGGTTGTTTTTGACTATGAGGCCATAGTCGAATTCAAGCTTGGGGGGGAGTTGGAACAACTCTATCCTTTAGTTTTCTTAGTTTTTAGTTTTTATTGTTTTGTCTTTTGTCATTTGCTTTTATTAGTTTTTTTTGTTTGTTAGTAGGATCCACATTCTATCTAGTGTAATTGTGGATGTCTTAAGTCATGTGTCATCTCGTTGCTTGTGCATGGGAATCAGGGGCAAACTTAAATTTTTTTTAGTGTTTTGCAAGCTTGTGTTGTTCAACTTTGAGCACATAACTTAAGGAAATAATTGGGTTTGTCAACTCTAAAACAGAAAATCACAACTGTACATTCTCATGATTCATGAAAAGTGGGTGGAATTGGTTGTTTGAGACTAAACTGATCAAATGATAATGAGACTCTAATTTGAAGTAAGAGAGAGAAACCTCTTAATTACTACACATGTCAATAAGGAGGGACACATAATAATTTACAAAGGTTTAGTCAATTAGTCTTGTGATCTATCCACCTCATTGTTTTCATACTCCACCTTAAGAACTGGAAGTACATTATGGTTTTAATCTCTTTTATTGCATCTCATGTAGATAGGATTTGCATTGCAACTATTTTCACATATTTTACATGAAAAAATATATATATATAGATTAGCTATACATGCACAGTATCCTTAGGTGCATGTCATTTAGTTGCATGCGTATCATTTTGTAGCTGCATTCACATTTTTATGCATATACAGTTCATCATGTATCTTATTTCTTATGAAACAGTAAAGGTGATAAACTTGTTCCATACCTTCATAATGCTTCAAGTATATAGTTATGTAACAAGAAGTGAGCCCGAAAAATAATTCATTATCATTTATGGATATAGGGGCCTTAAAAAAAATTTTGAAAAAAAAGAGAAAAAAAATAGAATTGAGAAGTAACGAAGAAGACGCGCATTAAACCCTATCTGTAGGAGTGGATCTCCCCTATGCAATCTAGCTTCGTCCTCGGAAGGCGGATTGGTGACAACATCACTCTGGTTCAAGAGATCATCCACTCAATGGAGAGGAAAAGTAGCCGGAAGCATCACCTTTCAATTAAGCTCGATCTTGTGAAAGCCTTTGATAAGATGAGCTGTCCTTTCATTGAGGATACATTGCGCCGAACTTCTATCCCGAATGAGCTCATCAGAATCATCATGCAGATAATCTCATCTGGTCAGACCACCCTTCTGTGGAATGGTGAAGCAATTGGGTCCTTCAACCCCTCCTGCGGGGTTAAGCAGGGCGATCCCTTATCCCCTTACATATTCGTGCTCTGCCTGGAGCGTTTCAGCCAGTTGATCGCTGTAGAAGAAAATGCGGGAAGATAGAAACCAATAATACTCACCAGACAAAAGCTACCTTTCACACATGTAAGTTTTGCCGATGATATACTACTCTTTGGGGAGGCTTCTATACCACAGGCGTCAACCATCCTACGCTGCCTTAAAAGGTTTGGCAAGGCCTCTGAACAGTTTCTTTCTCACGAGAAATCTACTATCTTCTTCTCTGCCAGTACTCCCAAAGCCATGCGCTCATCCATCTGCAGGAAACTCCACATCAAGGAAACTTCGAACTTGGGTCAACACCTTGGCGTACCCATTATCCACAACAGAAAGAGCAAAAACCACTACCAATATTTGATTGAAAAGCTCCACGGGCAGATTGATAAATGGCAGAACAATTTCCTCTCTCTAGCTGGAAGGGTCACATTGGCGAAATCTACCTTGCGTCACAACCGTGTTACATGATGCAAATGACCCAGTTACCAATGGCATGTTGTGATAAGATAGATGAGTTGATTCGGCAATTTATTTGGAGTGGCTCCATCTAGACTAGAAAGACTCATCTTGTTGCCTGGGATCATATCACTCTCCCCTACCATGCTGGTGGGTTGGATATCAGGAAGGCAAAGGATTTCAACATGGCGCTGTTAATGAAGAAAGCTTGGCAATACTTGAGGAACAAACCACTCCCATGGGTCCGACTCATGAAAGCCAAATACTCATCTCAATCTGCGAGTAATGGCTCAGGCTCCCATCAATGGAGAAGCATTAAGGGCTCCCTTCCTTTTCTTCTCACACATTCGAAGCAAGTAGCTATCTCCAGAGAAAGCACCAACGTATGGACGGCGGCTTGGGTTGAGGAAGGTCACACGCCGGTAATCCGCCCATCTCTGGTAATACCTGATGAGATCAAGGATCTGAAAGTAGCAAGCCTGGTCACAGATGACGACTCTTGGGACGTTGATTTCTTACAACATTGGTTCACTGATCAAACTAGACGGGATATCTTGAGGATGCCACCCCCTCTCTCTCAATATGGTTTTGATAATATAACCTGGTCCCTATCTAAAGATGGTGATTTCTCGGCCAATACAGCCTACAAGGCGCTCAGTGGCACAAATCTCCGCTTTCCCACTGGTCATTTTGCTTCAATCTGGTCCTGGTCCATCCCGCAGTGTGTTAAAGCCAATCTATGGCTTATTCACAGAGATCGACTTCTCACCAATATCCTCAGATTCAGAAGGAAGATGATGGAGTCTAGCGTATGCTCTATCTGTAGCAATGCCCCAAAATCCACTCTCCATGCGGTTAGAGATTGCTGCCTAGCCCAATGCACATGGTTGCTCCTTATTCCCCAGGAAGCCACTGAGTTCTTCAATTTCGACTCCACGGAGGACTGGATTGGTTACAACCTCAAACATCTGAAATATGTGGAAGGATG
This sequence comes from Alisma plantago-aquatica, assembly GCA_963693085.1. Classification (NCBI taxonomy): domain Eukaryota; kingdom Viridiplantae; phylum Streptophyta; class Magnoliopsida; order Alismatales; family Alismataceae; genus Alisma; species Alisma plantago-aquatica. The sequence continues at coordinate 361,787,442 of OY856411.1, read as the reverse complement.
GCCCATCTTGTTCTCCATTTCGTGTTGGTTCATATGGAAGAACAAAAATCTTTGAGCAAACTGCAATACCGTCACACTCTCTTGCTCTTTCCGGTCGAGGAGAAGCAACATCTATAAAGATAGCCTTTCTCCAATCCGAAACATCTGACAGCAATCGACCTAAAGATAATTTCAGTCTGATTGAGGTGGGTACAGGCTCAGTCGTGGTGAATGTTGACACAACTACTGACAATTCAAACGAACGTATGTCTACCAGTGTGATCATCTGTGACAATTCAAACGAATGATGGCACCTGGCTCACAGGAGGTACATATTCTATGAGGGGTGCTGACCCCATGAGGGGGGAACTTTACGCGATCATGGATGGTGTTCGACGCATACGAGCAAATCATATTCCCAACTTCATCATGATCAGCGATTTCCAGTTAGCCATTTTCTGGATTACGAGGGCCCAACATCCGCCGACCAAATACATGCTGATCGTCCAGGCCATCCAACACCTTTGGTCAGAGCTTCCTGGAGGATGATTAATCCATGCACAACGGAAATGGAATAACCTCGCCGATCAATTGGCAAAGCAATGTCTCAAACAGTCGGACCTGGCCGGAGAGCTCCCAGCTTGCCCGCCTTTTCTATCAGCTCTTTACGAAAAGGAGAGGTCTAGTTTTGAAAATATGGTTAAGCCTGTTCCTTTTTCTGTTTTAGCCCCTCGGGTAGTTCTGTAACCAGCTAGACTGGTAGTACAAAAAAAAGAGGGAGAAAGGAACATGTTCTCACCTACGAATTAAGAAGAATAAGCACATGATGTAGTTTTCTTAGGTATTCTATCTCACCTTGAGACGGAATGATAGTGCATGCATCATTCCACCCAATTGTAGGCATTAGGGCAATTACACTTGCATATGCATCATTTAGGTCATTTTTGCTTTGTGCATGCTAAAACCGTATAATGCTTCCATTTCTTCCATGAGCCACCCATTCCATCCACCCGTTGCTCGAATTGGTAGGCCACCGTGATTTTCTCCTCATTTGTGAATATCAGGAGAACTGCTTCCATGTAGATGGTAGTTAGGGCGAGCAACGTAGAATAAGAGATCACAAGATGCACTGAGTCTGAACCGGAGAATTTTATTATGTCAACTGCGTTATGTGATAGTGTTCATTATTTTTGAGGTAGATATCTTTTATGGATGATTACTGTTGCCTTTAGGGTAATTATCATTCCGTGGTTAGTAAGGGCCGGTATGTGAATGTCTGGTGGGAATCATATAGTGATGTTTGTTGTGATGATTTGTTCTTTAGTTGACCCTCGCAATTCTATTATAAAGTTTAGTTTCTCGAGGGCGAGCAATGTTCAAGCTTAGGGGAGTTTGATGCGATGATTTTGAGTCGCATTTATAGACTTGTTTTACTTGTGTTTTATGCGTTTATTGGTCATTTTGGTGGTTAGTATTGCATAATTCACTTACTTTAGTCTATGACCCTTCTAAGCATCAATTCTCCCTTATTTTATTGTTTTGAGCATAAATGATTACCATAATATGTATTATTTTGGCTTATGTGGTTTTGTGTTGCAATTTCAAGAAAAACACATATATGTAGTTGTCGATACCATCGACAGTTGTCGATACCATCGACACAGCTATAGGCAGCCAGCCGCAAGGAGCAGCATAGAGTCGATACCATCGATAGGGAAGTCGATGGTAGCGACATTCCATCAGGTTGCTTGCGAGAAGACAGTCGATACTATCAACCATAAAGTAGATACTATCGACCATAAAGTCGATACTATCGACCCCGGAAGATTCAGTCGATAAGACAGTCGATACTATCGACCATAAAGTCGATAAAGTCGATACTATCGACCACAAAAAATGACAAAATTGATGCCTAAGGGTGTCGATACCATCGACCTGCGTCGATGGTATCGAGTCAGCATCAGGCGCAACGAAGAAAAGAAAAGAAGACTTGCCGATATCGCGCAGGGTCGATACCATCGACTCGCGTCGATGGTATTAACACCGTCAGATGCAAGTTTGTTTCAGATTGATCTAAATCTGACGGTGGTGATATTTTTGGCAACCTAACTCGGGGATTATACCTAATGACGGCGGCCAAGAGCAATCTATCACGTCATTAGCCGCTGCACACGTCCCGAGAAGGTGTGGAGAGAAGAACGGAGCCCAGAAGCACGCCCCAGCCATTCGGAAGCCGAAGAAGACATTTTCCACCGCCAAAAGGCTGTAGAGCGTGCATTCCACGCCGAGGAATGCTTGGATCTTCTCCGTTCAGGGGTTTCTTTAATTATTCACATTTTTCTCCATGTTTCCCCTTTTCTCTACCATGTTTTGCTCTGAGAGGAACATGCGGGGCTAATCCCCTTCGTCTTTAGGACCGAGAGTAGCCATGGGAAGCATTGTATGACATTTTTATCATAGTAATTCATCATTTATCTCTTAAATACGTGGTATGATTTCGTTTTCTCAATTATATTGTTATGCATGATCACCATAATGATAATCTAATGCCCTTAATTGCTTTGAAAGAAGAATTGACGGTTGAAAAGAGATGAAATTCACATTAATTAACAAATCCCTTGAACAAGGCGATGTAAGGTTAATGGTGGACACCCAGAGGTCGATTTTAATGCACCTAGTTTAGGGTATAGGATACTACGACGGTGGAACTGACCTAGACATAGGTAGTGAATTATACCATGACAGTGGGCAATTCTGACTACAGGCTACTACGTGAATCGAGAGATGAACCTGAATTATTATATGGAAATTCATACAATGAAAACCCGCGGTGAAACCGCAATCCTAAAGATTCTCATCTGAATTGATTAAATTAAACACTTAATTGATTGCTTTATTTTATTTTGTTTTCTTTTATTTTTACAACAACTCTCAAACTCTTTTAATCGGTTTAGCTAATCACAACCAGTTAGTAGTAGTCTACCGATAATTCAGTGTTCCTGAGTTCGAATGAGGCCTCACAAGGGCCTATACTACATTGACGTGTGCACTTGCGTTCTACGCACGGTAAAAGCGTATCAAGATCCTATAGATGAAGAAGAGTACTATGATAAGTATGATGACTCAAGTCCATTCTCAGTTGGGTTGCCAACACCACCAAATATTGAAGCTAACAATGACTTGTATGTGCGCTGAGATCACACTCAAGGAATGTTAATTGATAAAAGATTGCAGTATTAGAGGCATGTTTTTATTTTTTTATATGTTTTTTCTGAATATGAACTTTACAATGTTATATTGTCTTCTAGTTATGTTAAATGTTAAATGTTTGATTTTTTAATGACACTTTCAGATGGCTGAGCATGAGTATGATGACCGTGATGATGATTACCATGAGGGTGAGGATGTCAATACGATGCCTCACAATGTAAGTTTTAAAATATATCCTATATTTCTATCTATATGTCCATTTATAAGTTATATCCTGTAAGTTTTTTTTTTGTCAAATTTTAGGTTGATGATGTATCCCCTGAAGAACTTGGGGAAGTTCATGAGCTGTGAAGAAAACTGAAAAAGTGAGGGGCATCACTATGATGAACAAGTTACTACAACAAAGGGGCAATGGAACCAAACTGGTTGTGGATTTTGATCATGTAGGAAATCCAGTTTGAGTGAACGACAACTCATTTATTTCATATCTTGGGGTTCTTGCACATCGTAGTCCTAATGTAGAATCTTGGCATAAAGTTCCTAGGGGGAAGAAAGACTTAGTATGGAAGGAACTATGCCTGAGTTATTATTATTTGCAATTATATTTTGCAAATTACTAATTTTTAGGATACTAGTTAAGTATATGAAATTTTGTAGAGTATATTTGAACTGGATGAAAGCCTGCATCATAAATGTGTGATTCAATGTTGTGGGAGGGTCCTAAAAAACTATAGGACAAATCTCATCTGAGATTACATACGAGATGCTGAGAAGAGGAGGAAGTCAACCTCTGAGCAATGGAACTACCTGGACCCCAATGACTGGGAGGAGTTTGTTGCCAAAAGAAAAACTGATGAATTCAAGGTATTAAGGGCCACTCCCAATTTAATTAATATACAAGCATTGGGTCAAAAGATCAATTTCTCAAAGACAATGGTTGTTTTCAGCAAAGGAATAGGGGCGGATAAATAGGAGGAGTTGAGGCAACTCCTAGGTGTGAGAGTAGTGGATAGACACGTCAGCTATTTGGGCCTCCCGATAGTCATGGGAAGGTCCAAGAAGCAGGTGTTCAGCTTCATTAGAGAAAGGATTTGGCAGAAGCTTCAAGGGTGGTCGGAAAAGTTGTTGTCCAAAGCAGGGAGGGAAGTCCTCATCAAAGAGGTTGCTCAGGCCATCCCCACATACATCATGAGCATCTTCCAACTGCCGACGGGTACCATAGCTGAGATACAGAGGATGGTGTCTAGATTATGGTGGGGAGCAAAAGATAAAGAGAGGAAAATGTCATGGATAAGCTGGGATAGAATGTGCAGGCCAAAGCAGTAGGGGGGGTCTCAGTTTCAGGTATTATCAGACCTTTAACCAAGCCCTCCTGGCTAGGCAACTGTGGCGAATAGCCAACAACCTGGAATCCCTAGTGACTAGAGTACTCAAAGATAGGTATTTTCCAAGGACATCCATATGGGAAGCCAGACGGGGACATAACCACATCAATTCTTGGAGGAGTCTCTGGGGAGAAAAAGCACAACTAAAGGAAGGGCAAAATGGAGAGTAGGTGACAGAACCGAGGTGAACATTTGGGAAGATAATTGGCTTTCAAGGGAGGATGACAAGCTTGCACGTTTTAAGAGGGAGAATGGTCCAGAGTATAGCACAGTCTGCGAGCTTATGATAGAAGATGGAACTCAATGGGATGAGGACAGAGTCAGAGAATGTTTCCCAGACTGCTATGTTAAAAGAATATGCGCTATCCAACTCAGTCTGAGGAGACCTAAAGACACTTTGATGTGGTAGCCTTCAAGGGATGGGGAGTTCTCGGTCCACTCTACTTACTAGCTGGGTTTGCTGGGGAAAGAGGAAGCTAGGAGGTTTGCGTATCGACAAGGTGATTCTCTGTGGAAAAGAATATGGCACGCTGGATGGAGTCCCAAAAGAACCCATTTCCTATGGAGGGTATGCACATGATGCTTAGCGACGAGGGGGCGTCTCTTCGATAGACATTGCTTGGAGGATGGCACATGCATTCTTTGTGGGTCAGAGAAGGAGACTATACCTCACATGCTTTTCTGCTTTCCTAATGCGGTTGAAGTATGGGAGCAGACATTGAGAGAAGTGCAAGCATGGGTGGACGAAGCTAGGGATGAGGACTTCATCTCGTCCGTGGGTGTAGCGCTAGAAAGGAGGTCCATGCGCAAGACTGAACACTTAGTTGCTGGCATGTGGACTGTGTGGAGGGATAGATTCATACGGACGTTCCAGAGCAATGATGTACAAAGTGGCTATCTGCTGCGGAGTGCTTTGATGATGGTGCGACGGGGTGGGCAGCGAAAAGGCCAGATGGGGGGAGGTGCCGGTCGGGGTAACACTGTGCAGAAACAACGAGAGGGGGAAGTTGAAACACACTCAAGAGAGGAGAGAGGACATGTTGACCAGTAGAGGAGATATGTGGGGGATGAGGTATGGGGGAGGGGCGAAGGGGACAACGATGCCCAACAGAGAGACGTATGGGGTGTTAATGCTAACCAGGGGAGTGAAGGGGGAGACGAAGGGGTGTTAGTGGGTAGCGGACGTTGCGTATGGAGGAAACCAACACATGGTAGAATAAAAATAAACATCGACAGCTCTGTGGGTGAGGATGAAGGGGAAGGAATTGAGTTGGCAACTAGGGATGATATGGGCAGGTTGGTGGGCATTGTGGTAGAAAAGGTAAGCTCTGGGACAAACATCGCCATCATGAAAGTGCTAGCAGCGAGAGTAGTGTTGCTATGGGAAAAGAAAGAGGGATATGACAACATTGAAGTAGAAACAGACTCATTGGAGGTTGTCCATGCATGCACAAGAAAGAAGACGTGAAGGGACTACTTAGGAGCGATCGCTGAAGATTTCAAAACTTTACAATTTCAGTTTTCCTTCTATAGCTTATATTATGTCAATCGTAGGTGTAATAGGGTTGCCCACGAGGTGGCCAACTCTGCCCGTAGGGGTCACGTAGCTAGTTTTTCCTTTTCTCAATATTTCCCTTTGAACCTTTTATCTCTTGTAAACCTTGATTTAGTCAGTTAATAGTAGTTATGGGGAGCCCCAACCATAGGGATTCCCGTCCCTCTTTCAAAAAAAAATATACATTCTTATGTATTCACCTATTCAAGATTGACCTTTAGTGTTACTAACCAAATCAATGTGCTTACTAACAAGGCTATCAGTGATGCTCAAAGAGTAAGGCATGCACTGAATGTGCATGACCACACGATGGGTCCAAAAGGCAATGCAGGCATTTTCTAAGGACTAGAGGCTGCTGCTGCTACTCAGGAGACTGGGGAGTCCTCTACTGTTACTCCCACACCTCTACCTCACCATGATGTGTGGATAGCTGGGAGGTAAAATAAGAAATGAGATATAACCAAGCCCGCAACTGCTGAGGCGACTGCAAAAATGGTAAAATTTAACTCTCAGAGCAATCAATATTGATTATTGTTACATTTACTTACCAATTTCTATTGATGGTGATTAGCGACAGCTTCACGAGCAAAGGAATCAAGGCAAGTTCATCTGTGAGGGAACAAGGGATGAATTGATAGTTGCTCTTAGTAACCCAGAGCATCCTGGACGTGTTAGGGGTGCATGTACTAGTGTGGGCATAAAAGCGTTCCTTGGGCCATCACAGCACAAACATGTCCCAAAAGAGGGATTTTCAAAAGCTGAGGTAATCAATTCTTTTTTAGAATGTTATTGCAAAAGGGAATTCAATAATCAAAAGCTAGTATTTCTTTTATCCATGTATATGTAGATGAGTTAATTGATAGGAGAGTTGAGGAAGCACTTGATAAGAGACTCCATGAAGCAATGAGCAAGTGGCAAGCGTCTCAGACTGCCACTCAGACAGTACATGTGGTGTGCCACTCTTCTCCTACTATAGAGGTGGTTGGGAGTAATCCTATAGACCCACCACCTAGCACGTCCATTGTAAGTATTTTTATGACATATTAGCTAGTCTTTTCAAGATGATATGTTTATGTATATATGTATATAACATACTATACAAAAATTTGTAGGGGTTGAAGCCATGCCATCTAAAAAGCAAAGAATTTATCATTGCAGAAGTTGAGGCTTACCCACCCCTTCCAGGGGACACGTTTCATGACACTCCAATACCATATGGTGCAGTTCGTGTGAACCCGAGACTTGTACTCCCCCATTGGAGGCATCATCCATTTCCATATGCCCACCCAGATTCTGAAACTCTTGATGAAGCAGAAGGTGGAGTGATATTGTGGCCCAAAATGGATGTCGTCTATACTAATATTGCATGGTAAATTTGCATTATGTTAATTTTTTAGCGTGTATATACGAGTCAATTGATCTAAAATTATATATACAAGTCAAATAGAAGAAACCCGCTACAGCTCAGCCTCCACCTCCACCTCCTCCTGAAGTACCTAGTTGGCTTCCAAGGGACCTGTATTACTTGTTAGGTCCTAATTGTAAGGGTATGGCAGTATGGATAGCTGAACATAACCCAAATTGTCCTATAAATGTTTCTATTCTGGTGGATGTTGTAGGTGAATCATACGATAACAATCCATTTATACAAGATATTTTGGAGTTGTTTCATTATGATTAGCTAAATACATCTATGATAGAGATATGGATATGGTGAGATCTTGTTTACATATCCATATACCTTGTTTTATATACGGTGATCTGGTTTCTTATATATTAATGCATACATAATATATGTTTTGCAACCACTTACACACGATCTGTAAATATTTTTCATTTCCCCATGTGGGATTTCTAATTCCATATTTGATCAGTTGCATAGATAAAGAGCCTTCATTAGTTACCTCATACTACTCTATCACTTTTAAATATTTTGGTAAAAAAAGAAGACGGTGATAATAGCTCCATTCAATGTTGAGTAAGTTTACTTTGCTTATAATTTGGACTAAGAAAATTACATTTTATTGTGGATTTTGAGTTATTAATTTTTTACTTTCTTACCTCTAGTGCTAAGCATTGGGAGTTACTGGTTATTGTCCCCAAGATATGGACTGTTTATTATCTAGATCCTTCGGGGAAGGAATTAGACTCATTATATGGACACCAATGAAAAGGCCATTATTCACGTGCGAAATCTTTCATATTTTATATTTGTTAACATATATTATTACATTATTATTTAATTATGCAATTTAATGTGTGACATTAACATGTAGGGCTTTAAAAGAGTTCAAAAAAGCTAGAGGAAACATGTCCAAGACAAATAAATTGTTACTTTGGGAGAATGTGAAAGTAATTTCCTGACTCCAATGTATTTTCCCACCCCTGCTATGATGGTCCCCATAGCCTTCTTGGTCCAGGTTTTCCCATTGGATGGGATCCTAATCCATACTGGAACCAAAGATAGTGAATCTCTGACCAGCGGATCACAAAAGACATAGGTCATGTTTGTATTTGTTAACATTTTGTATGTTTCAATTTATAGTGTGCTACACAAAACAACGACTGGGCATGTACTACATGATGCGATATATGGACCAAATTATCAAACATTTTGCAATAGAAATCCATACCATACAACAAGTATTATATATAGTCTCATTAGATAATATGAAATATATCAATATTATTATATATTATTAATTATATATATACGTCATTCTCTTTGTAGGTATTTAAAACTGACTTCACTATAAGTGAAAAGTTATTAGATGTACATACTCCCTATATGATGGAAGAATTAGTTGATGTAAGAGAACAATGGGAAAAAGCCTTACAAGTAGTGGGAATTTTTTATTATCATTGGAATACTGATGGCGATGATGACGATGATGATAGTGATGATGATAAAGAATGATATTTCTAAACTTTGTTGTCATAATTATTTATGTATTTGTTGACATGTTAAAATTTGAAAGACACAGTTATATATACATGTCTGAATGATTTTTTTAATTGTCTTATCTATATACATATGTGTGAATGTGAAGATGAATACATGAATGTTTCTACATGCGTCTGAATGTGAAAAGAGATGAATGAATGGAATTGCAGGTTGCTACATGTGTGTGAATATGAAATGGAGGAATGAAATGGAACTATAGGTTACTACATGTGTGTGATGAATCATATATTGAATTAATAGTGCTTATACATGTGTGTGAATCACATGATCCATATATAATGTTGTCCATCCTTGTTAATTTTATAGGTTTGTGGCCTGTTGTTGGCTAAAATCAACAGATGTTGTAAACTTGCAGTTCAAAACTGAACTGCAAGTTCTGGATCCTACTGACCAGCCAGATAGCAGGCCTGCAAGCTGATAAGAAAAAAAAATCAAAACATAGTTGTCGGTTAACAAAAGAAATCGAAAACAAAAACTTAACTCTTCAGTGATTAATAGTTAACTGACGTCTTTATTGCTAATGGTGTCGGTTACTATTTGGTTAACTTACAAACTATCAATAATTTTAGGATAATGGAGTCAATTTTTTGTTTTTAACCGACACCTATGGTCTAACCTGGGGCCAATTTTTTTGTTCGGGATGGGATGTGGAGTCAGTTTTGACTTGATAATCGACGCCTATGCCCCCACTACTGGCATGTTTTTTGGGGTTGCAATCAGGGGATGGCTTTGCGTCGTTGGTTATGAAACTGATGCTGAAGGCGTATACATATAGTGTCACCCACTTGGGTGTCGCATGGAAACCAACTTCTAAAGTCATATTTAACCGACCCTAAAGGTGATACATGTACTAGTGTATTTTATGAAAATGACCTCGTCAACATATAATTGTGGCTCCTTTGACCTCAAGAAGGTCGTCTCACTGACATCATCCCAATGAAGTGGTGACAGACATGAACTCCTATAAAGAGTTTTGTATGGAGACATCCCAATACTGGCTTGGTAGCTATTATTATAGGAAAACTTAGCTAAAGGAAGGTATTGCTCCAATGATCTACCCCAATCTAGCATATATGCTCTCAATAGGTATTCTAATATTTGAACATTCTTTAAAACTATCCATCAGTCTAGGGGTGATAAATTGTGCTGAATTTCAACCTTGTAACGAGTTCTTAATGCACTTGCTTCCATAACTTTGAAGTGAACTTAGGGTCGTGATCAGAGATAATTGAACTTGAAACACCATGCAGAAAAACTATTTCCCTAACATATAGTTCATCCAGGTCTGTCACCTAGGAAGTAATCTTTAAGGAGAGGAAATGTGCCAACTTGGTTAGGCGGTCCACCACAACTGATATTGCATCATGACCTTTGTTTGTCTTGGGGAGACCCACCACAAAATCTGTAATGATTTGGTCCCACTTCCACTTGGGAATTTTAATTGACTATAGAAACCCACCAGGTTGTTGGTGTTCAACCTTCATCATCTGGCATGTGAGACAAATGACCACATATGAGGCTATGTCTCCCTTTATTCCTAACGACCAAAAGTATCACTGCAAGTCCTTAAATGTCTTTGTGGTGACAGGGTGCGCTGCAAACTTAGAATAATGAACTTCTAAGTCCTTGAGGGTCAATCTTAAGGAATCTAGATATGATTCTTATTTCAAATTCCAAAATCCACTCCAACTAAGAGATGTGTCTGAAGCTTTTCTACCAAAATTTTCATTGCATCTAACTCTAGGTCATCTAATTGGGCTGGCACAAGCTCAATTGACAAGTCAGGTTTGGTTTACCTTTATTTGCACCTCAATTATTGTATCTACATACTTATCTATTTACTCTTGTTTTGATCACCAAACTAAATCTTATACCTATACAATTCAAATTCCACTTGATAAGCATGTTCTCATTTGAAACTTTAATTAGGTGATTACCTTGCCCACATAGGCTTCTAAACCATTTATTCATTATTATTACCCAATGATGTTGTAATAACTCAAATTCCCAAATATCCTCAAGGGTTCAACTTAAATATTTATTTCTCATATCATTTCCATTCCTAATATGACATGTGTCTGTCTAATCTCTCACACTAATAACAAGATGAAATAAGCATTTGGATGCAATCCAAATACAATGCTCATCCAATTCTAAGAGTAGACACGGTGCACCACACAATGAAATTTTATTTTTACATCCATATTGAATCATTCCCCACAAGATTCCAAACCATGAATACCACCATTTCCTTAATTCCATGCCTAGATATAGGATAAACTTTTCTCATAACTTTTGAGTCTTTAAGCATAACTCCTAGTTAAGATTATTATTATCACATGTCTTCATGTATGCATCTCATGTCTCATAAGCCATAGTTATTTTCTCGAGATTTCTAGGGTATAATTATCTTTGGAATGATCTCCACTTGACCCCCAAGGGACTTATACACATAGCACAAGATCTTTCCTCATTCTTATAACTTTTATATACCTATAATCATCCTACATGATCATGGGGTTGACTTTTGGCCCTACCCTTCCCAAGGGTTTTGTTGAGATGCTATAACTTTATTTTATTTCATCACTTAATATCCTTTATGAAAATTTCCTTCATTTCTTAGAAAACACGCAATTTTCCTTCTACTCCTTTCATTTGGCTCATGGAGACCTTCCCATCTAGGTCTGGTCCCATATTATCAATTGCTTCCTTAGTGTATTTTGCTCATGTTCCTTAGAGATGGTATACATTGGTGCAAAGAATCATACCCCATATATGTGCTTTTATGCTTCCTGCACTTAATCTCTCAAGTTTTATGTTTTGATGTTACCTCAGTTATTAAATTAATTTGTAAACTCACTCCTTTAGGAAGGATCCTACCTAGGACAAGATAGAACTAATGTGTGGCAGTACCAAGGATCACAAAAACCTACTGGAATACAATGATAATATCATTACAAGAGGACATGTACCTTAGGGATATTTCTCATTATTCCATCCAAGCATTCCCTTCCTGGTATCTATATTATTGTACCATGTCAGTTACCATTCAAGAATTAGATCACTACCAAATGCTTCATTTCTAGTTTGGTTACACAAGATCTGATACATCATAATTCACATTCTTAGAACTATGTTATTTCCTTAAGTCATACATTACTAATACAAGGTGTACTACTACTTTTAAGGATGTACAATTCCTATAAGTTGGTTTGCATCAGCATAAGCTTTCTTATCATCAATGGTGAAAACTTGAACCTTTCGATTCTCTTCATTAGTTGACACTACCCCTTGTGGTGATGTAGTCACTGGCTGAGCTTCTATTAGACATGGACCTCGAGGGTTAGGGAGAGGATAGTCAGCCTGGATATGTCCTTCTTGCTGACAATGGTAGCATACAATATTCTCATAGCGGCATCTGCCATGATACTTCTTTTCATAGGTATGACATGAGTGTCTGGGATTTTTGCACCAATGTTTTCCTTTTCCATCATTCTTATCCCTTCTTCGATTTTGGCCTTGCCATTTTCCATTATCATTCCTTGGGGCAAAAGGCCTTCCGCAAACCCTGGATATTTCTTAGGTTGATTCTAAATAGGCATAATGTTTTTCTCCATGTCTAGGAAGAAGTAGGTGGAGAAGATGGTACCGAGTCCGTCCAGGCCATTGATTATGTAATTAGATCTCGATCGATGTTGTAACTCTTCCACCAAATATTTGTTGTTCCCTCAAGTAGGTGAGTTGCAAAGTGAACCTTCATGTTGGGTTACACCTCTAAAACATGGAAACCACTTTCTATGGCAAGAAACCATGCTTCAACCTCAGAGTTGTCTTCAACCCAACACTTTTCCATACCCAACTTGATGTAGTTGAGTACCGTGACTTCATGATGAGGTCAGATAGGTAGGGATTCAACATTCTCCTCTCTGGAAACATTCTTTGGTGCAAGGGAATTGACAATATCAATGAGTTCCTTAAGTTTTCCTCGTCAGAGAGCATTAGTGGTATGAACTTGCCTAACTATTAGTTTGGGACTAGCATTACAACCGAGGTCATCCTTGGGATCATATTCCATCAAAGGTTTGCACCTAGGGTCTGGACTATATTTGGGGTTCAAGATATCAGAGGGGGAAACATTAGGCTCAAAACCTTCCTTAGTGGTGGCCTCCTCTAGCCACTTATGTTTCTGGGAATTCTTGTTTTCCATCACCCCCTTTGGAGACATTTTCTCCTGCTAGATAGCCTCCCTTCTTGGCAGTCAAGGATGACAATATTCTTGGTGTGGGTCATGTTGTTTCACATAAGCTAATTTTATTAACCACAGTTTCATAATTAATATATTCAAGCATCATAAATTATGTCCATAACATCTTTTTTACATGCATTTTATTATTTGGCAGAGGGTACCTTAATCCTTGATATCCATAACCCTAGTATTTAGAAAGGGATAAAGAGAGTAGTTACACATACATATGGTTTATTGAGTGAAGTAGGTATGGAAGTGATGAAAGTAGATGACAAACCCTAGAGACACTTTATTTCAAGTGAAATCCTCTAACTTTTTTCAATGTAGATGCACATGTTTGGGATTCCTCGTAAGCTGACTAGCGGTGCAGAGGAAAGTATTAACAGTGCAGAGGAAAGTATTAACACCATCATTTCTAGAAAATACTATAATCATTCCCGTTGGGCTATACCAAACTCTTAAAAATTAATAAGTATTAGTGGATAAATGGTAAACAAACTCTCATACCAAATGTAATGACCCCCTCCCCCAGTTATCCCATATTCAGGTGAACGGAGAGGGCAAGGGTCTTTATCATAAACACATGATTGAGGTTTATTAAATAACCAAAAATAATTAATAAATTTTACTAAATTAAAATGAGTTTGGCAAAAGATAACATATAAATTCTCACATCATGGTTTACAAAATATGGATTTTAGAAGTTTGCAACATTAAGTAAACCTTCTAACTATATCCTCCAGGAATTACCCTAAATCCTTTCTTTTGGTGCCTTCTTCTCAGGTGTCCATCTTTCATCATTAATTGTAGAATATCAATACATTAACCTAAAATACCGCTAATCCAAAAACACAGTCAGTATAACAAGTTATACTGGTATGTGGAGGAAACAAAATATTCACATCTAGTTGTAACAACATATTTACAATAATTATTGTTACAGAGTCAAAATTAACATTTTCAACATAACTTCTCAACCCATTTTTACTCAACCTCTAGGATACTCTCTTTTAGGGTCTTGTCCCTAGAGTGCATGATAGGCCACCTTATCAATATGGAGCTAGGTGCCATGTTGGTCTTCCCAATTTGGAGTCAGACTACATATGACCTTCCCAATCTGGGGTCAGGTCTAAGTAATCTCTATGACTCTCTATTCTCATACATCCAGAGTTGGTATGAGGGGTTCCAACAAGTTATAATCATAGAATATGATATCCACAATGAATTTATAGATTTCAAGAAATAAATAAACAAACCAACATTTATTTGCAATCCATTTGACAATCCTCAGAAAACATCAGCAAACTAATGTGGCTAGTCTTAGGCAAAAAGTCGAAGAAACTTTTCTCAGAAGTAACTTCAAGTTGAAGCAAAAAGGTAAAAGAGCAATCAAGCAAGCAACTATAATGAAATTAAATCATAATCCCTATGTATTACTATTTTATCCAAATCTATCATTAAGACTGACTTGGGTTCCAAGTTAGAGTTTCATTACTATTTTGGCATCCCAATCCTTAGTTATCACTTTTCATGCCTTTTTGGTTTACAAACCCTAGCCTTAACATAATATGCATTTTAATCTCAAGGAAAACCTAATTAAACATTTAATGGTTTGTCAATTTCAAATGAGATCAATGTTTCCCTTTTATCCAAAAATATCAATCTTTGATCGTTAAGATCAAGTGAACCTATTAAGATCATTAACACTTAGAAATTAGGGTTCTTATGCATTAAACATATTAAAGAGAGAAATTTTGGGTACATTTTAAACTAGAGACATAATTAGCTCTTGATTATATTTTATTCCATTCCTCATATTTTTACGAACAAGATTCATATATTACTTGTCTTCATTGAGTCATCCCACTAATTGTTATGATTTAAATTAAATTAATTCATTCCAACCAATGGAGGCTTGCCACCTAGGCAATGAGCTCAGGGTCCCACCCTACAACACGGATGAGCCGACCAATCACTTACGTCAATTAGGTTGCCTACCGCTTGGCAACTCTGTAGTCAGAATGAAGAATAGGAAGAAAAGACCTTCGTTCCCTTACCTCTTCAATAAACGAGCGAGGGTAGGTGTGCATTTTCCCACTCCAAGCTTCTTCTTCCTCGTGACAACACTGGTCTTCTCGATTGAGTCAACGAAGGTTGACTTTGGGCGTCGGTGCTTCTATGTGGGAGCAAGGGTGTAATCTTCTTTGTCTCTTCCTACCGACTCGGACATAGGTTTAAATTACTCGATGATAGTGAGGAAAGAGAGGTCAAAGAGGAGCTTCCCTTATAGAGATGATGGAACAATAGGAAGGTGAGGCAAGGATTTGGTAGGAAATTGAGTATGGGAAGCGCTTCCTAGGGTCAATCTAAGATTTGCCAACAAAAGTTACGTATCTGTGACAGAGTGAACTTTTGAGGCCTTCATATATCTAGTGACATAGTTGAGTTAATCTTGTTTGGTTGGTATTAAAAATGTCAAACACGTGATAAAGTTTGAAGAGTTCTTGCCATTAGTTTTATGGTTAATATCCCAATTTTATGCAATTTGTTTTAAGGTATTTAATTAACTAATAAGATAGTTGAATCTTGGCACGAAATTTGAGAAGAATGTAGCTTGAGTTGTAGTAGAGCAATGAATAAAGTTTCATGATGTTTCGAGGTTCCTAGAAAAGTTTATTTAAGTTTGAAGGTTATTTAAATAAGGTGCTTAGTGAGGTATATTAGATCAATGTTCATATACTTTAAACTAAGTGGGAGATCAGTGATATATCTCATGGCCCGGTAGTGGGCTAGTCCCATGGATCGTCCTGTAGAAGGACATAATCTAGACAGTTGAAGATGGATCGGAGGGTAAACCCAATGTATTCAACCTTCATTTATCATGGGGACTAAAACATGGGGCAACCATAACACACTCGCGATGCCAGAACAGCAAAGTCGTGGGCAGAAGAAGGAAACTGAGTGGGCAGTTGCAATCCTCTCATCGGGAGACACTCAATAACCTTGTACACAAGGATGGTTGGGTGAGAAACCAGAGAGACCCAAACCATCTCCCAGCAGCCTCCATCATGGTACTCATCATCCCATGAGTAGGAGAAGATCATGGTCAGCCCTCATCGGAACTAGGCCACTCGGTGGCGCACGACGCGGATGGGGTGAAACCCAGTGCGAGAGAAGATTGAGATCCACAGGAGAAGGAGTCGTCGCAAGCCACACCACGCTGGTGAAGAAGAGTGAGAGTAGAGAACCCAAGTGGCTCGCCGGAAACCTACCCCACGGAGGCAGCCTCCTCGAGTCGTAAAAGAAGCCTGCCAACGACGAGCCTGAGATGCCCTGAGGCTCTAGCTGGGGTGGTCGGAGCTGGTGTATCCAAAGGGGAGGACAAGGGGTTCTGCATCGTGGATTCCTCATCGGGGTAGAACCCCACGACGGCGGCCGTTTCCATGGCACGACGCATGCAGGCGTCAGCTGGGCAGTGAGGGGGGATGTCGATCCACCATGGGTGCCCTGTTCCATGGCGGCACCCTGGCAGGAACGCGGGGAAGAAGAGAGGAGTTGGGCGGCGGTGCATCATGAGATAGAGCCCTGCAGGCTCTGTGTATGCGTCGAATGTGAGGAAGATGAAGGGGCGGGTGACTCGGCTGGGTTTAGTGACAAATAAGAAAAGAACCTGCCCAAATCCCAACTGAACCGGATGGTTCATTCAAGCTAGACCGTCCGGCTCACGCTTCCTGCCCATCACCAACAAATGAGCAGCTACAAGCACTTGGATCCACATGGCGGACTCCTATTGGCCAAAAAAGTATGAAACTCCCAGAAATATGTATATCTTAGATAAATCACAGTAGTTAGCCCGCTTATCAGAAAATTACGAACAAGGTACCAAAATTCTCAGAAAAATGTGTAGAACAATATAAAATCATAATATCAGTCTTTTGTTGCACTAATATCAGTGATATCTTATTAGTTGTGAAATGCTTAATTGATAGATAATAAATATCAAACAGCGATCTAAAATTATGAGAAAATACCATCAAATTATAATTCATGTTATATGAAGAGAACTCTTAATACATAAGATGTAACCCTAATATGGTTAATGAAAGTGACATAATGTTAAATATGTTCACATAATAATGTGACACATGAGCATATCCACTTGAGGAACTATAATCTGGAATATGACATCAGTAATATAAATCTAAGACAAGAATATAAGTAATCATGAGAATATCCTAAAGAGATAAGCTAAACCCTAATGAACACAATTAGGGTTAAGATGAGACGTATGATGATGAGAACCTGATGGTGATATATGATCTTGTCTTGATCAAGTTTAGAAAAGATATAGTTGACATGAGGAATATTTGACGATTAGGTTTGTTCTTGATCAAGGTACGCCATTACCTCTTACTTGGCTTATTATACAATATGCTTATGTTATATGAGTAATAAAATACTTGGCATATGGTATTGATTGAAATGATTGTTCTTGTATGCTATGTTACTTGAATATCCATACTTCTTGCTATGAACACATCAAACATAATATATCTATTCCATTATATGAAAGCACTAATTCTCTTCGGTAGCATAGTGCTGGAAAGTGATCATTCTCTTTGGTAGCAGATCACATTGTACAATGATCTAACTCTTTGGCAGTAGATGATAAGGCCTTACATCTCATTCTCGTTGGTAGCAGAGATGATGCATTATTTCATCAGGTGGCAAATGCATGGATATATAATGGAAAATGTGCTTAAAATATGTGTTATCTTTTGTTAAGGAATATCTTTAAGCAAGTATATGCTTTTCTTATATTCTTCTGTTATTGCCAAGTATATTAGTTTTATCTTATTGCCAAGATATGATGAGAGGTAAATAAAAGACACGTAGGCGTACTCAGTACAATATTCTTGAAATATTGTGCTGACGTGTACCGCATGTAATCTTTGTTTAGGTTGTGGTTATACTCTCGAAGATCAAGATGGTTGAGAGTTGTATGGTGAGCTGATGTACAGGTGGACCTATTGTGTTAAGATCCTGTAGTTTAGTGGTAGTACATGTATATGTAGAAGTTTGTTGTTCAATATGTAATATCAAATGTGGTAACAATTCATGTTGTAATTATATGTTGAATGGTGAACATGTGTTGTGGTTTGTTTATTGTTCATGTGCATGTGCTACTGATTGTTTCCTTCTGACTCCCTCGATTTTCTTCTTCTTAGCCTAGTGTGGGATGTTTAAATTGGAATGCTCGCTGAGGTGAGGGTTTCAATTTGGACGTCACACATCAGATTAAGTTTTAGAAAATGCGGGGACGTCACAGGTGGTATCAGAGCATGAACAATAGCAAAGCCTGACATTTTCTCATTATGCAACTCAAAACTAAAGAACCTTGAACCTTAATAATCTTTAAGGTTAGATTAGTTGTCTTTTAGAGACTAGATCTGACCCAGCCTCTAGGTTAGCACCTAGATGTCCGAGAACTAGGTCTAGACTGGTGCTTGTTGAGTAGCAAGTCCTTAGATGTCGTTCTTTCCTTGTAGTGCAGTGGTATGGGACGTTGCACTATTTGGAAATGACATGCATCAAGGGAAGAGAAACCCTAGACATATGGCGCTCGTTGTCTAGAGTAGCTACGCTAGTCTACACCATGTTCTCACCCTTTTCACTAGTTTTCATGGCACTGTACTCTCTACTATGTGTGGGACACTCGTTTTCAGGATTTGGTTTTTGATTCCAAACGGATCGAACCTCGATAATTTTCTTTGACGCTTGTTTTATCGGAGAAAAACTATATAATATTTTATTATGTATATGTATTAAAAAAAATGTGTCCCCACACATGTACGAGTAGGAGGTGATCATGCAACCTAAGTGAAAGTGAATGACATTAGTCTAGAAGAGAGAGTAGTTCTAGATTAGATGTCTAGAGCCTTGTTTGGAATATATGATAGACATAATAGATGAAATAAGTTTTGATGATATGATGTAAGTCTTATATAGATGATATAAGATGGTTTATGATGATCGATGATATCTTTGAGGATTAAGGTTCAGTTTTGAGGATTTGCGATAAATGTTGATGACGCAAGTAAATAGGCTTTTATGAGATAAGACATGTTCAGTTAAGACAAGGTTGTGAGTCAGCAAGAGCCTAAATCTCTTTTATAAAGGAGGACCTCTAGTGTTAGGACCAGTTTTGGGGTTAGCTCAAGAGAGAGCAAGACCCACAGGGAGAAGGTCAGAGAACCTAGACTCCAAGATATGAGAATTCTAAGATATGTGATATGATATGTCCTAAACTAGAATACTCCTGAGTGATTGAGTTGAGTCACTCTATGCATGATTCCTATAGTTTGTTGAACCCTAGATGTCCTTGGGAGTGCCAAACCCTAGAGTCAGAGAGAGGCTGGTTATGTATGCATATGTGAATAAGAAAATATGAGTGCCTGCCATTTGGGTGAGGGAGAGGGCCCAAGACCCTGGAGGAGGTAGCTATGTTAATTTTTGTGAAGCCTCATGCTCGGGTTGGTGGTTTCCCACATAGGAATCTAGTGGTGTATATAAGAGAGCTTTTGGTAAGATGTTTCATGGTTAGAGATCTATGAAGAGTATGTCATAACATGTTTTGGTTCGTGCTTATGTGGCTAGAGATTGTTAAGCTATTAGCTAGTGCCAATGAGGTAATCTAAGAACCCTAGACCAGGAGAGGGAAGATAAAGTATGTGCATATGAGATACTCATAGGGTTGAGTTAGATCAGAGAGACTGAATACGACACTACCCTCATGAGATGGGCCAGGAGAACCTCAATTGGACTAGATGATGTTTTGATATATGTTTAATAAGCCACTCACATAAGTTTGTTTAGCAAAACCATGATATAATATAAGTAAATCTGATCGTGATATGTGATCCAGTCTTGAGATATGATAGTGGATATGAAATGATGGAAACCTAGAGATGATTTAATAGATATCAGTGCATAAATGATTAACCATATAATGAATATTTATGATAATGTGATATTGTTGGCTAATCTTGTGATGAAATTGCTAGTAAATGTTGCAATTTGTTATGGGTGATGAAATAAGATCATATAAATGAAACATGTTACATGAGGTGTTAATCTTAGTGCTTAATAAAGATGAAAAATATAGTTTGACAGTTAGCACAACATAATGTTTATGACACCTTGATACGATCAAGATAGATAAAGTGGGTTAACTATACTTAACTCCCTCCTAAAAGGCATATGTTAATGAAGAACATGCTCTAACAATTATCTCAATAAAATGTTGATGACACCTTGATATAATGGGATAACTTTAGTTAAATCCGTTAGAACATGGTAATATGATGTAGGAACCCTAATGCATGGGTAAATATAAGGATGCAACCCTAACATATTAGATATGTCATGACGTAATCATATTTTCTAAACCTATGTTTCAATCTTTTATGAAGTGAGGTTTCACCTTAGATGTTTTAAAACCTCCTAAAAGTGGTTTGGATATGATTGTGGAGCTTTGTTCTTGGTTATGTTGCACATAGAATAGTGCCTACATGTGGATGAAGACATGGTAGTTTTCCTTAGAGTACGAGTATGGTTGACTTTTGAGGATGAAAGTTCTTTTAAGATGTATATGATGTGAAAGGCTGGATTTTCAGACTTAATTTCGAGGATGGAATTTCTTTTAAGGGGTGTAGGATGTGACAGAGTGAACTTTTGAGGCCTTAAAATATCTAGTGACATAGTTGAGTTAATCTTGTTTGGTTGGTATTAAAAATGTCAAACACTTGATAAATTTTGAAGAGTTCTTGCCATTAGTTTTATGGTTAATATCCCAATTTTATGCAATTTGTTTTAAGGTATTTAACTAACTAATAAGATAGTTGAATCTTGGCACCAAACTTGAGAAGAATGTAGCTTGAGTTGTAGTAGAGCTATGATTAAAGTTTCATGAAGTTTCGAGGTTCCTAGAAAATTTTATTTAAGTTTGAAGGTCATTTAAATAAGGTGCTTAGTGAGGTATATTAGATCAACGTTCATATACTTTAAACTAAGTGGGAGATCAGTGATATATCTCATGGCCCGGTAGTGGGCTAGTCCCATGGATCGTCCTATAGAAGGACATAATCTAGAAAATTGAAGATGGATCAGTGGGTAAACCCAATGTATTCAACCTTCATTTATCATGGGGACTAAAACGTGGGGCAACTGTAACCCACTCACGATGCCAGAATAGCAAAGTCGTGGGCAGAAGAAGGAAACTGAGTGGGCAGTTGCAATCCTCTCATCGGGAGACACTCTATAACCTTGTACACAAGGATGGTTGGGTGAGAAACCAGAGAGACCCAAACCATCTCCCAGTAGCCTCAAACACCGTACTCATCATCCCATGAGTAGGAGAAGATCGTGGTCAGCCCCTCATCAGAACTAGGCCAGGCGGCGGCGCACGACGCGGATGGGGTGAAACCCAGTGCGAGAGAAGATTGAGATCCATAGGAGAAGGAGTCGTCGCAAGCCACACCACACTGGTGAAGAAGAGTGATAGTAGAGAACCCAAGTGGCTCACCGGAAACCTACCCCACGGCGGCGGCCTCCTCGAGCCGTAGAAGAAGCCTGCCAACGACGAGCCTGAGATGCCCTGAGGCTCTAGCTGGGGTGGTCGGAGCTGGTGTAGCCAAAGGGGAGGATGAGGGGTTCTGCATCGTGGATTCCTCATCGGGGTAGAACCCCACGACAGCGGCCATTTCCATGGCATGACGCACGCAGGCGTCAGCTGGGCAGCGAGGGGGAATGTCGATCCCCCATGGGAGCCCTGTTCCATGGCGGCACCCTGGCAGGAACGCGGGGAAGAAGATCGGACTTGGGCGGCGGTGCCTCATGCGATAGAGCCCCACATGCTCTGTGTTTGCGTCGAATGTGAGGAAGATGAAGGGGCGGGTGACTCAACTGGGTTCAGTGACAAATAAGAAAAGAACCTGCCCAAATCCTATTGGGTTTTAGGGGAGACAGAGAAGGCAGTAGAAACAAAAAAAAATTTCTCCCCAACCCATACCGAGGAAACGCGTCAACGTCTATATAATAGGAAAGGATGGTTTGTGGAATCATACTTTGTCCCGAGGCTTGCTCGGCGACAATACCTCGCGCAATGCGCGGTCTTCAACTCTGGTCTTGGACGGTGTCTGTGCAGCTCCTGGTCGCACCGGGACTGACGACTCCTCCTCCTACCGGACTGTCAGATGACAGTTGTCCTCGTAAGCGGCAGTGTTCTCCCGCCTCTATAGTAGTCCACACGGACCACCTGGAACTCCACTCTCCTTGTCCCATACGGAAGTGGAAGGAGTCGCACCCTCCTGTTGACGTACTAGTCGCCAACACACTCTCCTGCTACCAGTTGCAACTGCAGTTGTCCTTCCCTTGCTGCACCTCCCTTTTGCGGGAAGCACTTTCTCGGGATCTCTCACGGTTACCAAAACCAGAGAGAACGATAACTTCGCAAAGCAACCGGCTTGCATTGAGTTGTACTTTGAGAAGCCCCCAATACCCCTATATATATAGGCGGGTCATGGGACAGGGTTCTCTGTGCCCGGCAATACGGGACTAAAGCAGGAGTAGAAGGGTTCGAGAATTTTTCACAAAAAGCAACCGGTTCGCAACTTGAAACGATCGGTTCACAACTGAACCGATCGGTTTGGCCATTGAGCCGATCGGTTGGACCTGAGCCGATCGTTTGGGGCACTCCAACCGATCAGTTGGTTCCCTGAACCGATCGGTTCATGGTCCTAATCCGGCTCAAAAAGACTTTCCTTGTTTCTTTCCCAATTGGTATCAAATACCAATGTTATTCCCAATCGAATTGGGCAATTTGAAACCAAAGGAAAATTCTTGCTGACATGACTTTCCCAACTGGTCAGTTGCACTAGTTGAGCCGATCGGTTCAACTCTTGAACCGGTCGTTTCAACCTGGGCATGAGCCGATCGGCCTGGACACTCCAGCCGACCGGTTCAGCACCTCAGCCGACCGGTTCATCATATGAGCCGATCGGTTGGGAGCACAGGTTGGGCAAAATTAGTCAATTGCGATTTCAATCAATCCGATACTCCAATCAATGCGTCCAACACCTTGAACCATATGGTATTGAGCTATCGACTGATTGAGTGTTTAATTGAACTACTAAACTCCTTTAGTAATCAATCTAAACATTGCTTTGTGGACAAAACTCCTCTTCCAGGTTAAATCCTATGTGTGTGACCCTACAGGTCCATTTCACGTTGGCAGTGAAAGTCCATAACACTTATGACTTCACAAGAAAAGAACGGTGCCTAGTCACACATCAGTGCTACCCAAGTGAAAGTAGAAAGTTGGAGAACAACTTTCATCCTACAATCCGTGAATGGTGTTACAGTGAATGTATAATTCCTTTGTCACTGATATCCCGAATGAACTCGAGGCATGGAGCAGTCATCCTGTCAATGTTCATTCACTTTCTTGATCTCAGAGTAGATTGTAGGAGATATGTATGACATCAATATCACATACTGATTCACACATGCGTGCACACACCTATCTCAATCCTACTCATCAAGTGGCCATGGATATCAAACTCCCTCAGGAGGGACAAATCCCATATCTATCACTCACCCCTCAAAAGCCCCATGTCTCAAAGCCACCCAATCATCACCTTTATAACAACCCATGTTTTGGGACTGCGTTTGATGATGTCAAAGTGTGCCCAACGACATGTGTTGAGTGCAGTGATTTCAGGTCTAAGAATCACACTCACCACCATCACTGTGAGTACTGACTGTGACTACCATCTCATGGTTCCATGTGTCAAACTCACGGTGGGTCTGTCCGGTACCTTATTCTCTAACAAGTACCTATGTGTTTGGTTTGATATCTCTATATCATGACTAATGAGATTCTGTCATCAACCAACACCACAATCTAGTCTTGTGTGTCATTGCTGTCTATCTACCTTCCACAATGACATCCGACTAGGGACATAACAAGAATGTACAAACTCTTAGCATCAGTATGACCTCATCGTTCAGGTCCTCAACCTGAAAGCATACGTCATTGAGTACTGTCATTTTCTAGACATTCAATCTGTTCTATCACTATCTCATATGACTGAACCAGAATGAATTGGAAGCTTGCCTTTGATGTTTATCAAATCAATCTTAATGTATCCCATCAATCATCCCATGATTGGCTCTCAGGGCATACATACCAACAGACTCCCATTTGCACTGCGAGCCAATCACCCTTGAATCATATTCATAGTGATCTTCAAACATGTCCCACATGTTACTGTGCTCTTAGTGCGAACATAGTGAGTAATGGCAACACCTTGCCAAAGTCAGTATAAATTGCATGTCTCTCATCTCTTCGCTGTACGTCACACGTATGAGATGGAGTTGCCGTAATATGCGATCTAGTATTCCTTTGCTAACCTTTAGCCACATTGCATGATCAAGGATTCCAGACTTGTCATCAATGACCGGAATATCTATAAGTTCATCTCATGAACTTCTAGATCCATATAGTATCCACTGATGTTCTCTAACACACGGATACTCGGCATTTCCTTTTAAATGGTTTTATTGGAACATTTCCAATAATCAACAAACTTTCACTTTTATACAGCCTATGTATATTTTGCGATTAATTTTCTGTCCTTTCGGAAGTTTGCATCAATGTAACTCTTTACATCAAACTCTTCCTTATCTTCATGGAACTAGTACTTCATAAGTACTTATCAAGTTCTCATGGTATTCCAGTAACCCTTACTGGAAGTAGACATACATCCACTCGTCATGTCCTACATACGAGTTATCAGGATGAGCACATCATATTTCTATGTCATACATACAAAATGATGAATGCATTTTATTCTTGCCATGTCATACATGCAAGACAATGGGATGATTACATACATGATAGATCCATATCTATTCTTAGTGTTCCCATTCTTCATAAGAATTGGACACTTGGCCTTGGGATACTAATATCCATATAACATGGACAAGTTTTCTCCCACTGAATTTGTGCATACTGAACCCTTCTGTACAGATTGCCAATGTATGCTTTCTCTTTTCCAGGTCAAGAGATTTGTCGAGAACTATCTCTATAGATCTCTATTCCTATCATATAGGAAACATCTCTATCTTCCTTAAAGATAATTTCCACTTTTGGATTTCCATTCTAGAACATTTCCATTTCACATCAACATGTGGAATGTGAACACGCTCCCACTAAATCACATATCCCTTCTTTATCTTTGACATGTCAGTCAAACCCTTTGACTATATCATCAAAGTAAAGATCCAATTCTGAGTTGCTTGTACTCAATCAATCACATTGATTAGTCCATTATAACTTATAGACTTCATTTGCATTAGTGGATTCATAAACCTTATAGGTTGTGTCACGTACACATCCTTGTTTTATTCCTCATAGGAATGTGGTTTTAGTATCCATATGCCAAATGTCTCAGTCATTAAGTTGAAATCAACAAGCATCATCCTTCTCAAAATGTTATCCATGTGTCTTAACACTTAAGACTCATTTGCACTTATGGATTTCATCCAATGAGTGCTACCATCAAGGTCATACCTTATGGTTCACATGGAAATCATTTAGGATGTAATGGTCTTATACCATAACTCAAAATCTGATTCCTCATATTCATCTAGATAGTTGACTCATCATATGAACAACTCATCACATAGATAATTGAGGTGTATCCGTTAAAGATATAAGAACTCACAACCCTTGTGATTCTTAATTTCTTTTATTAGTGTGGGGTATTCATTTATTAAGAAGAATTTAGTTATTTGATAATCATTCTCTAACTCCTTAGAGTATGATTCCTTCTTGATTTAGACATCACCATGCCTTAATCATGAGTTCACTATGATACACTATCATAATCACTCATAAGGATCTCAAACATTTGGTTCAAGTATTTCATTCATTGATCTCATCAAGAATTAACACTTTACCAAATTTGTACTTCATCTATGATAATCTTGAACACTTCAAGATATTCATATTGGTATTTCTCTAAACACCATTTGAAGTATTAGCATTTGTTCCAATAGGTGTGTAAATACATCCATGTATTATACCTAATAGGACAATCATTCTCCCACTACCATTAGTGAAGATTGATTAATCATGTACAAGAGATTCATGTCTCTTACTGGTTCTCTAACCAAAAGAGTCTAGATTTATCCATCATATGGAAACTAGAAATGAATTTCTCATGATTGATGCTAATTTGATTGTTTGAGTTATCTATAACTTTTAGGTATCATTTTATCTTATGCATATCAAATACCACAAGATAAGCAAGGCATTGCCACAAAGATCATATCTTTAAGATAGAAACATCAACTTTATTAATTGCCATCATTGTCATACAATATGCAATAATAAAGTGTTTCTATCTATTGGGAATATATGAAATAACAGTTCTCAACTCTATTTCGTGCCCTTTAGGCTGAAATAAACTGAAAGATACTCCTATCTATGGAAGCAACACTTGCTCCAATGATGGGTACTTCTTTCTTGGTCCTTTCACAAAGGCCATCACTTCTTTGTGGATATTGCATATCATATATGACAGATCCATATCTTGGTATCATATACCTCGGATAAAGAAGCGGTTCATTTCATGATACCTTAGGTGGAGATTTCCATCCCCTCCTTCATCTTCTTTTGTTCTTCTAGATATAGAGGGCAGTTCCCTCATACACCCTTTCCCCATGTGCCTTGAGGCTGAAGACGGCTTGGATTGCTGGCTAGCATGAGAACACTTCTTAGCTTTGCCCTTGCCCTTGCCCTTAAGACTTACATTTTCTTTGATCACATCAAAGATTATGGTTTGTCTTTCTTCATCTTTGCCTCTACTATCCTCAACATGTCCAACAACTCTGTCAACGCTTGTCAAAGTTGTTCATGTTGTAGCTTATCATGAATTGTATGATTCTCACAACATTTGCAGTATCATACCAATAGCCAACTCTTGGCTCAGAGGGAATCCTTCTTAATCAGGTTTTCCACATACCCAATCACATTGAGTGTGTGAATACCTTACTGGATCTCCTTCTGTCATGACATACTAGGACAGTATCTTGGAGACATCATATGTCTCATGTTGTCTCTGCAACTCATAGTTCAGAGAACACAACATCAAGCACTCCTCATCAATGTCATCCTCAGTATGCTTCCATAAGCATACTTTCAGCCATTGATGTGGTGGGATCGAGTTCATCTGGTTCTGGTATAACTAGGACTTAGAGCTTTCGCTCTTTGATTGAGAACACTTCTCATCATCATCCTAACCAGTCGTGGAATTATTCCCATTTAAATTGTTGGTCTCAAAGACCGATCGCAAATAAAGTGATTTGTTGATTAACCATTTATTTTAACAAAAGGAAATATATGCAATTTCAGTCCAAAACTCTTTTGACTTATTTGATTGATTTGAAAAGTTGACGATAAAATTAGGCCTTTAATTAATTATCGCTCCCACTATTTTAGTTCAAATTGATAGCCCTCACCATCAATTCGGAAGATTGCAGCGTACAACCTTCTAGTGGGCAAGATCATGAAATCCTCTAAGTCATGGACCAGCTTGGGCTGTCACCCACAACATAGATCTCTCAGGTAGGCAACTTTTGCCAATTGCATCATATGCAACTCTTGATAAGATGTCATCTACAACTCCTTGCAATGATCATCTCCATGCCTCAAGGCGCTAGATCCTATCTAGGTCACCTTGTTAAGTCCGACCCAAAGCAAACACGATGAATATGCACCCTGCTTGGGCAGACCCACACATTCATCCTTCACGCTTCCACGAGGTAGACGGCGCACCACGCTAGGGCGTGCCCACACTTGGTCGAACAAGCTTTTCACGTGTGTCGCATTTGGAAGGCATCTAAAACTTAATATTTTAATGAGGGATTTGGTTTTTATATACATATACATATCCAATCACCACAATACATAGTATGTATCATATACATGCTATATCCCACAGAAAACATGCACAAATGATAAAAAGTGATGATTATGGCCATCCTAATGTGATTCCTCAAGCCAAGAGGAATCACGGTCATCTAGGTCTACATCACATGCAACATGTACAAGATGAACTTCTGTGCCTTGCCATCCGAGCTGATCAACTCATCACATGAATGATCTGTACTCTCCAACCGGTCGTCTGGGTGCCACCATCTGATCGGTTGGCTCCTCCAACCGATCGGTTCGCCTGGTCGTCGTGCATCTCGTCATGTCCGCCACCCGCTCGTCTCGCTCCTCGAACCGGTCATCAACCGATCGGTTCACTCCTTGAACCGACCGTCTGGAACGTCAACCGATCGGTTCACGCCTTGAACCAATCGTTTCAGCTGTCGTCTTAATGTCTGCTGGTCTTTCACATAACAGGAAATAAAATCTATCCTAATAATTACATTGCTTTAAAAGGGAAAACCCCGAGTTACATTCGGGGGGAGCAAAGGTAGGAAAGAATCTCAAATTATTTTGAGTTACATCAGGAATAAGAGAGGGAAGATCGGTGTGTAGACCGAGATGCAAGCAACCACAAACAACCACACACAGATAGGGATTTATAGGCCATAATCATGCTACACACATCCACCACAAAACTCGTTTAAGGGCGACGCGTATCGAGTGCATTAATAATACATATCATATATGTAATTTGGGATTTGTGGATTTAGGATTGGACATGCATAAAGCCGATATTATTCACATCGCATGCAATAAATAAAGGCGACAAACCAAAATCGATCATATCGATATTCCTAAAATATAGAGCAGTTGAGGAGCTCTGATACCACTGTTGGGTTTTAGGGGAGACAGAGAAGGCAGTGGAAACAAAAAAAAATTTTCTCCCCAACCCA
The DNA here is from genome assembly GCA_963693085.1 of Alisma plantago-aquatica. Taxonomy (NCBI): domain Eukaryota; kingdom Viridiplantae; phylum Streptophyta; class Magnoliopsida; order Alismatales; family Alismataceae; genus Alisma; species Alisma plantago-aquatica. The sequence continues at coordinate 361,758,148 of OY856411.1, read as the reverse complement.
TACAGAGGAAATGCGTCAACGTCTATATAATAGGAAAGGATGGTTTGTGGAATCATACCTTGTCCCGAGGCTTGCTCGGCGACAATACCTCGCGCAATGCGCGGTCTTCAACTCCGGTCTTGGACGGTGTCTGTGCAGCTCCTGGTCATACCGGGACTGACGACTCCTCCTCCTACCGGACTGTCGGATGACAGTTGTCCTCCTAAGCGGCAGTGTCCTCCCGCCTCTGTAGTAGTCCACACGGACCACCTGGAACTCCACTCTCCTTGTCCCATAAGGAAGTGGAAGGAGTCGCACCCTCCTGTTGACGTACTAGTCGCCAACACACTCTCCTGCTACCAGTTGCAACTGCAGTTGTCCTTCCCTTGCTGCACCTCCCTTTTGCGGGAAGCACTTGCTCGGGATCTCTCACGGTTACCAAAACCAGAGAGAACGACAACTTCGCAAAGCAATCGGCTTGCATTGAGTTGTACTTTGAGAAGCCCCCAATACCCCTATATATATAGGCGGGTCATGGGACAGGGTTCTCTGTGCTCGGCAATACGGGACTAAAGCAGGAGTAGAAGGGTTCGAGAATTTTTCACAAAAAGCAACCGGTTCGCAACTTGAAACGATCGGTTCACAACTGAACCGATCGGTTCGGCCATTGAGCCGATCGGTTGGACCTGAGCCGATCGTTTGGGGCACTCCAACCGATCGGTTGGTGCCCTGAACCGATCGGTTCATGGTCCTAATCCGGCTCAAAAAGACTTTCCTTGTTTCTTTCCCAATTGGTATCGAATACCAATGTTATTCCCAATCGAATTGGGCAATTTGAAACCAAAGGAAAATTCTTGCCGACATGACTTTCCCAACTGGTCGGTTGCACCAGTTCAGCCGATCGGTTCAACTCTTGAACCGGTCGTTTCAACCTGGGCATGAGCCGATCGGCCTGGACACTCCAGCCAACCGGTTCAGCACCTCAGCCGACTGGTTCATCACATGAGCCGATCGGTTGGGAGCACAGGTTGGGCAAAATTAGTTAATTGCGATTTCAATCAATCTGATACTCCAATCAATGTGTCCAACACCTTGAACCATATGATATTGAGCTATCGACTGATTGAGTGTTTAATTGAACTACTAAACTCCTTTAGTAATCAATCTAAACATTGCTTTGTGGACAAAACTCCTCTTCCAGGTTAAATCCTATTTGTGTGACCCTGCAGGTCCATTTCACGTTGGCAGTGAAAGTCCATAACACTTATGACTTCACAAGCAAAGAGCGGTGCCTAGTCACACATCAGTGCTACCCAAGTGAAAGTAGAAAGTTGGAGAACAACTTTCATCCTACAATCCGTGAATGGTGTTACAGTGAATGTATAATTCCTTTGTCACTGATATCCCGAATGAACTCGAGGCATGGAGCAGTCATCCTGTCAATGTTCATTCACTTTCTTGATCTCAGAGTAGATTGAAGGAGATATGTATGACTTCAATATCACATACTGATTCACACATGCGTGCGCATGCCTATCTCAATCCTACTCATCAAGTGGCCATGGATATCAAACTCCCTCAGGAGGGACAAATCCCATATCTATCACTCACCCCTCAAAAGCCCCATGTGTCAAAGCCACCCAATCATCACCTTTATAACAACCCATGTTTCAGGACTGCGTTTGATGATGTCAAAGTGTGCCCAACGACATGTGTTGAGTGCAGTGATTTCAGGTCTAAGAATCACACTCACCACCATCACTGTGAGTACTGACTGTGACTACCATCTCATGGTTCCATGTGTCAAACTCACGGTGGGTCTGTCTGGTACCTTGTTCTCTAACAAGTACCTATGTGTTTGGTTTGATATCTCTATATCATGACTAATGAGATTCTGTCATCAACCAACACCACAATCTAGTCTTGTGTGTCATTGCTGTCTATCTACCTTCCACAATGACATCCGACTAGGGACATAACAAGAATGTACAAACTCTTAGCATCAATATGACCTCATCGTTCAGGTCCTCAACCTGAAAGCATACATCATTGAGTACTGTTATTCTCTAGACATTCAATCTGTTCTATCACTATCTCATATGACTGAACCAGAATGAATTGGAAGCTTGCCTTTGATGTTTATCAAATCAATCTTAATGTATCCCATCAATCATCCCATGATTGGCTCTCAGGGCATACATACCAACAAATCCCAACTGAACTGGATGGTTCATTCAAGCTAGACCGTCCGGCTCACGCTTCCTGCCCAGCACCAGCAAATGAGAGTCTGCAAGCACTTGGAGCCACGTGGTAGACTCCTATTGGCCAAAAAGGTATGAAACTCCCAGAATATGTATATCTTAGATAAATCACAGTAATTATCCCGCTTATCAGAAAATTACGAACAAGGTACCAAAATTCTCAGAAAAATGTGTAGAACAATATGAAATCATAATATCAGTCTTTTGTTGCACTAATATCAGTGATATCTTGTTAGTTGTGAAATGCTTAATTGATAGATAATAAATATCAAACAACGATCTAAAATTACGAGAAAATACCATCAAATCATAACTCATGTTATATGAAGAGAACTCTTAATACATAAGATGTAACCCTAATATGGTTAATGAAAGTGAAATAATGTTAAATATGTTCACATAATAATGTGACACATGAGCATATCCAGTTGAGGAACTATAATCTGGAATATGACATCAGTAATATAAATTTAAGACAAGAATACAAGTAATCATGAGAATATCCTAAAGAGATAAGCTAAACCCTAATGAACACAATTAGGGTTAAGATGAGACATATGATGATGAGAACCTGATGGTGATATATGATCTTATCTTGATCAAGTTTATAAAATATATAGTGACATGAGGAATATGTGACGATTAGGTTTGTTCTTGATCAAGGTACGCCATTACCTCTTACTTGGCTTATTATACAATATGCTTGTGTTATATGAGTAGTAAAATACTTGGCATATGGTATTGATTGAAATGATTGTTCTTGTATGCTATGTTGCTTGATTATCCATACTTCTTGCTATGAACACATCAAACATAATATGTCTATTCCATTATATGAAAGCACTAATTCTCTTTGGTAGCATAGTGCTGGAAAGTGATCATTCTCTTTGGTAGCAGATCACATAGTACAATGATCTAACTCTTTGGTAGTAGATCATAAGGCCTTACATATCATTCTCGTTGGTAGCAGAGATGATGCATTATTCCCTCAGGTGGCAAATGCATGGATATATAATGGAAAATGTGCTTAAAATATGTGTTATCTTTTATTAAGGAATATCTTTATGCAAGTATATGCTTTTCTTATATTCTTATGTTACTTCCAAGTATATTAGTTTTATCTTATTGCAAAGATATGATGAGAGGTAAATAAAAGACATGTAGGCGTACTCAGTATAATATTCTTGAAATATTGTGCTGACGTGTACCGCACATAATCTTTGTTTAGGTTGTGGTTATGCTCTCAAAGATCCAGATGGTTGAGAGTTGTATGGCGAGCTGATGTACAGGTGGACCTGTTGTGTTAAGATCATGTAGTTTAGTGGTAGTACATGTATATGTAGAAGTTTGTTGTTCAATATGTAATATCAAATGTTGTAACAATTCATGTTGTAATTATATGTTGAATGGTGAACATGTGTTGTGGTTTGTTTATTATTCATGTGCATGTGCTACTGATTGTTTCCTTCTGACTCCCTCAATTTTCTTCTTCTTAGCCTAGTGTGGGATGTTTAAATTGGAATGCTCGCTGAGGTGAGGGTTTCAATTTGGACATCACACATCAGATTAAGTTTTAGAAAATCTGGGGACGTCACAGTATCATAGAGGGAGCCATGTCCCATTTATAAGGACGGTCCCCCATATCGATCATAGACTAAGAATCAAAATTGGGAAGGTTTTTGTAACACCTGGGCCCACTGCCCATGGCTCTAGTAGAGTTTCAAGAATGACGACTGGCCCCACAAACCACCACTAGCCTTAACTGCACACTTTGTCCACACTGACACACAAGCCAGGATCAACTTCCCGACTGGTCACCCATCCTAGTACTACTCCAAGCTGAGCACGCTTAACTATGGAGTTCTTTAGAGATGGGCTCCCTGAAAAGGAGGTGCACCTTGGTGATATGGGTAGTCCAATCATTCCTTTTAAGAGTGTTTTATATGAGGCCTCAAATCATGGGATGTTACAATCTCCCCCACTTAGACTCTTGACATCCTTGTCAAGGCTCAACTATAAGGCCTCATAATCTCTTCCCCATTTTATTGTAGACCCACAATGGCCCATGGACACCCAACTCCCGATCACAGAATACCAGCACAAGGGTGGCTACGTCAACCATGGACAACACTTTCCCATTTATAGGGATGGTCCCCCATATCGATCATAGACTCAGAATCAAAATTGGGAAGGTTTTTGTAACACCTGGGCCCACTGCCCATGACTCTAGTAGAGTTTTAGGAATGAAGATTGGCCCCACAAACCACCACTAGCCTTAACTACGCACTTTGTCCACACTGACGCACAAGCCAGGATCAACTTCCCGACTGGTCACCCATCCTAGTACTACTCCAAGCCAAGCACGCTTAACTATGGAGTTCTTTAGAGATGGGCTCCCTGAAAAGGAGGTGCACCTTGGTGATATGGGTAGTCCAATCATTCCTTTTAAGAGTGTTTTATCTGAGGCCTCAAATCATGGGATGTTACAATCTCCCCCACTTAGACTCTTGACATCTTTGTCAAGGCTCAACTATAAGGCCTCATAATCTATTCCCCATTTTAGTGCAGACCCACAATGGCCCATGGACACCCAACTCCCGATCACAGAATACCAGCGCAAGGGTGGCTACGTCAACCATGGACAACCCTTTCCCATTTATAAGGACGGTCCCCCATATCGATCATAGACTCAGAATCAAAATTGGGAAGGTTTTTGTAACACCTGGGCCCACTGCCCATGGCTCTAGTAGAGTTTCAGGAATGACGAATGGCCCCACAAACCACCACTAGCCTTAACTGCGCACTTTGTCCACACCAACGCACAAGCCAGGATCAACTTCCCGACTGGTCACCCATCCTAGTACTACTCCAAGCTGAGCACGCTTAACTATGGAGTTCTTTAGAGATGGGCTCCCTGAAAAGGAGGTACACCTTGGTGATATGGGTAGTCCAATCATTCCTTTTAAGAGTGTTTTATATAAGGCCTCAAACCATGGGATGTTACAATCTCCCCCACTTAGACTCTTGACATCCTTGTCAAGGCTCAACTATAAGGACTCATAATCTCTTACCCATTTTAGTGCAGACCCACAATGGCCCATGGACACCCAACTCCTGATCACTATATACCAGCGCAAGGGTGGCTACGTCAACCATGGACAACCCTTTCCTACTTGCCTGGACCGCACGGCTCAAGACTGGCATGCCATGTCCATGTGGGCCCCACCTACTGGAGGGGAATCGGCTCTGATACCATTTTAACACCTGGGCCCACTTCTCATGGATCTAGTAGAGTTTCAAGAATGACGACTGGCCCCACAAAGCACCACTAGCCTTAACTGTGCACTTTGTCCACAATGACATGCAAGCCAGGATCAACTTCCCGACTGGTCACCCATCCTAGTACTACTCCAAGCTGAGCACGCTTAACTATGGAGTTCTTTAGAGATGGTCTCCCTAAAAAGGAGGTGCACCTTGGTGATATGGGTATTCCAATCATTCCTTTTAAGAGTGTTTTATCCGAGGCCTCAAATCCTGGGATGTTACAATTTTAATACCTTCCCAAAGGGGGAAAACCCCAGTATAGATAGGATCACAATCTCCCTCTAATTTAAATGGGATAATTTATAGTATTCATTGTTAATCAGGGAGTGATAGGGGTGTCAAATGTGTTTTAGGTTCACTGTACCAGTTTCCTAAAATAGGTAAAGGTAGATGACAACTTAATGACCCTAGGATCTGGGATCAACAACCGTTAAACCATGAAAATTTTTGCACGGTCTGGGTATATGGTCTAGTATGAACATGATTATGTGACATTAATGTAAATTCCCATAAATACATACACTTTATGGATTTTTTGTAAAATCCATATCACTCATTATAGTAATCCATTTAACCACAAATTTTAATGGAAAGTCTTTTTTTTGGAATATGGTAAATATATTTCAAAAAAAGGGAAAGTATAGCCACGTTATACAATACAGGTAACAGAGCCCCCTCAAACGGGAATCTAGTCAAATAGAAAAACATATACGAGTGTAACTACAAAATACCCCAGTACATACATGAATCATGATTCAACATTGTTAGAAGGTCCTTTCTATGGTTAACCTGCTTGCATAACACCCTAGAGAAGTGATCTAAAATCTTGAGGTATTCCAGCTCCCCAAGACCATGGATTCTTCTATTTTTCTCCATCTAGATAGCATAACATAAACCCGAAATGCATAAAATAGAAAAGTGCATTCTAGTTTTGTTGTTTCCATATAACTACACCATATAAATCAAAATATCTTCCACATTCATGATATTCCTCCTTCTCCACCCATTTCTTAAACAAAGTATAGTCCATAATTGTTTGGAGAACTTGCACTCAAAGAAAATATGGTTTTTCGATTCATTCATGGCATTGCACAAAGGGCACACCTCCTCTGTCAGCAAACCCCATCTAAAAAGCCTATCTCTGGTAGGAAGCTTGTTTAGTAGGATTCTGTAGACAAGGGTATTCCATTTGGGACATTGGACCCTGCCCAAAAGCTTCTGGGCATGCACAACAATAGGATTGCAAACAACACTAGTGTAGATCAATGTTGTTTGGTCTATAGCAGACCAGACACCATTGCAATCAACCTTGTACTCCTTTTGAAAGACTCTACACATCCTCCTCCAGGAAATAGAGGGGTTTGACCTCTTGTCCAACAGTAGTAAGTCCCCATACCTACTATGCATCCACTTCATCCATATATTATTGTTATTGTCGATGAATCTATCTATTATGTTCTTTGTGATGGTCGATAAAATCATGCCTGCATCAGTCAAGTTAAGGCTACCTTTATCAAAAGGCTTGGTGATTGTATCCCATGCTATTCCATGTCCTTTTCCTACCCAAACAAAATTAGTAGAAATAGATCGCAAGACAGAGATGATGGGGTTAGGAATATCCCCCATGGTAGCCCAAAAATGGATGATAGCTTGCACTACAGATCTAAGGAGCACAAGTCTAACGATCCCAGCATTCATAGGCATGCCAAGGTATTTAGTTGGTAATCTCCCTAGCATCATCGTCGTAGCTCTCTTCAGTCGGCCCCTTCTGTTGTAACTTTACCTATATGTGGGCAATGTTTCAGACCAAAACTCAAAAAGAAAAGGTACTTTTCTTACCTCTTATAAGGCACATTTTAAGCAGTAAAGCATCTATTTTCTCTTTCTATCTTTTCTATATTCCTTACTTTGATGACTTTTCTTATTAGGGACCATGTGAAACTAAAATCTAACCATTGGTGGTAATCCAAACCAAATTCTAAAGAATTCCATATATTTCTCAAAAGTGTATTATTCATTATCTATTATATTTTGCCTTTTTCTTAATATTGGATTTTATTCTCTTATTTTTCTTATATCCATTATTTGACTCACAAAAATAATAGAAACCACAAAACTCATAGAAAAGGAAATTTTGCAAAAGAAACCATACTTTTTAAAACAACACACACAATATTTTCAAAATATTCTTTTTATTGAAATAATTGCATTTCAACCAACTAAAATACAAGTGAAAACTAGGTTATAACAATAAGCATCTAACTAATCCTCCTACTTAGCTTTAATGTCTTCACTTTATTTCATCTGGTTCATCATGTCTTGATATATTCATATATGCATTTGCCCAAAATGTCAACAAACAAAATTTGGATCAATATATTTCTACATGTATATGTGGGGTGCATACAAAAGTGTGCAAGTAATATAACAACACATAATCAATAAATTAGTCACAAATAAGAATTGGCATCTTCATTACATATTCAAACCCATGATTTATATGTTATCTTAGGTGTAATCACTATCCCTTCCAGGGCTCGTGTGCTTCACCCTTTGATACAAGTCACCCTAGGGTTCAACATATGATAAATTACTTCATGTGATACTCATAGTGCCATTACAATTGAACAGAATGTAAATGAACATCCTAGTGTTTATTTCATCAATCTTTGAGATCAAATCGACAATCATTGACATTCAATAATGCAAGTATTCATAATGATAACATTGCGTCTCAATGTAGAACCATGTTGACCATGCAATCATCATATCATCTAATCAAGAAAGCAACGATGGATGCAAGAAATTGACATTTAGTCTGCATGTATGTATATACTAAAGTGTCACCAATCATATTAAAGACATACTAATCTAAAATATATCTTAAACTATGGTTTAGGATTGTCTCGGATTTGGATAAGGAATAAGGGTTCAAATCCTAATTCTGCTACATCATGATTCATTAAGTTTATAAACCTATATTACTCATTAGGGGAAACCATGATTATTATATCTATCATATGTTGGTATGGAAGTATGTATCACATTAAAGGATGGTGCTATAGGAGCATGAAGCGGGTGACTGGCCATGCGACCCAAGGGGCTATTCTCCTTTGCGAGCCGCCATCTTGTCAGCCAAATTTTTTTATAGAGGATGAAAGGTGAAGGTGAAGCTGTTAAAATCAACTCTGAAACCTCTTGTAGTGTCCCAGAATTTTGAGGCCTCAGATAAGAGGATCTAAAAGGAATGATTGGACTACTAAAATCACCAAGGTGCACCTTCTTTTTAGGGATCTCATCACTAAAGAACTTTGTGGTTAAGCATGCTCAACCCAGAGTAGTATTAGGATGGGTGACTAGCCAGGAAGTTGATCATGTCTTGTGTGTGAGTGAAGACAAAGTGTAGTTAAGGCTAGTGGTGGTCTGTAGGGCCAATCCTAATTCCTAAAACTCTACTAGAGCCCTGGGCAGTGGGCCAGGTGTTACAAATGGCCTCTAGTAGGTGGGGCCCACATGCGCATGGGGCCTTCCAGTCTTGAGTCGTGCGGTCCAAGGAAGTTTGAAAGGGATATCAATGGTGATGTAGCCACCCTTGTACTGGTATTTTGTGATTGGGAGCTAGGTGTCCATAGGTCATTCTAGGTCTGCACTGAATGGGGAAATATTATGAGGCCATATAGTTGAGCCTTGACGAGTTAAGCTAGAGAAGAAACTTGTCATGTTGATTGATGGTAAGATCCTATTCCCTAAAGAAGAGCAGAAGGAAAATGCTACAAAATGCAGTGTGTGCTTGGTCGGCTATATACATGACGTTAAACATCATTTCCCAACACTTGAGAACTACTTATATTGGTTTTAGAATCTTTCTGGTTCTATAGAACTAATCAATACATGAGACGCCATGTTTCTAATAAGGTTCTCTAATAGTCTAGATCTTGAAAATGCTCTTTCGCACACCAGGTTTGTTAAAAATAGGGTTATGGTGCTCGTGAGATGGAAACTAGGTGATCCTATTCGGAGGCTCAAGTTGAAATTTGTTCAAATATGGATCAGAATATGTGGATTACCTCTAGATTTATGCAACAACTGAATGTTTGAGAGGATAGGATCCATTATTGGTTATTTAGTTTATACCGATGAGGCTATGAATCTTGGTTCCAAAGTGGAGTTTGCTAGAATACAAATTATTTTGAGTCTATATGTAAATCTATTGAGTAGTCTAGCTCTTACTTGTGATGAAGGGGACTGTTATATTGTGAAGATATTTTATGAATGAGTTCCATTTATATTTTCCTCTGGTGGTTTTATGGTTCATGATGTGTCCCAATGTTTTTGGGACGTAGCTCATTCTGCTAATATTGAGAGTTCTTCTTCTATTACTTCTCGAGTGCAAGTTGTCAATGGCAATAATGAGATATTCTAAATCCAATTGGTGTTCAACATAATGCGAGAGTAGTGGTTAAGACCAAAGGGTTACGTTATGTTCCCTCAACACCTATTCATGTTTTCACTTCTTTTGATCTGAGTTCTAATTCAGGGTACGCTACTTCATAAATTTCTTCCAGTATGATGGTGTTTCAGGAGACTAGAAGGAAATTTAGCTCTCATCTTGAATGTCCTCCCAAGATCAATATTGGCATCTTTTACAAGGTTGCTACTTCTAGTTTTTCTCTAATGCATAACAAGTTTTGGAGTTTCGAATTCATTAATGTAAGTCTTCCAGAGAATGAATGGTCTTTTAATAATGAAAATGAGCCTTTTATTATAACAACCATGGTTATTAAATGATTTCTAATCTTTATATTTCATCTTAGAACATAAGGAGTATTGCTAACAAAATTTCTACTATCCAAAATGAAATAAGGAGATTGAGTAGTGACATTTTCATTCTTAATGAAACTAAGTTGAGGCTCCCCAAAGTTAAGAAGTTTATGGGCAAGTACTTTCCTAAGCTCAAGTGGGTTTCAAATGGCAGTTGTCCTGCTCTGGGTAAACTTTTTGTTTAATGGAGAAAAGCTTATGATTCTATAAATAGATTTTTGAAATCTGATTAGTTCATCCATCTTAAAGTCTCTATTATGAATTATAACTTTTTCTTATCTGCAATCTATGGTCATAATGAAGATATTAATCACTCAAGCCTTTGAGCTGACCTGGATCTAGATTCTCAATCTATTGATGTTCCCTGGGTCTTAATGGGTGATTTCAACTGTGTTAGGAAAAAAATTGAGAAGATTGGAAAATTACCACCTTCTAAAAGATCTATGCAAGAGTTTAATGAATTTTCTCTTAGTAACACTTTGATTGAACTAAATGTAGGTTGTCCCTATTTTATTTGTGGGAGGCTGCTTTGGTTTGTCATCTGACGTGTGTTTTATAGCTTCCCCAGTGCTTTGATGCCAGCCTTTTTTCCAAGCCATAGCCTTGGCTGGATCTGTCAGATCGACCCAAATTGTCTTTAGTTTTCCCCTCTAGGTGACTTTTTAGATAGAGGGATATCCTTGTGAAGCTTCCGGGGTACGACTTTTGAAGGCATCGCCGGGTCATTGAAGAATCGACCATCGTAGATGACCTCCATAGTATACACACCTCACAGTCCATGGAGGTCTTCATTATCTAGATCTTTTAGGGGGATGCCCTTGTTGATGGCCTCCATCATTCTCATCACTATGAAGGCGCAATCCCCTGAACCAGCCTCTTCTTGAGGGACTTTCTTATTCATGGAGAAGAACTTCCAGAATCCCTAAAATTTGTCATCTGCATCTTGGATTGCTCGCTGCAGACACAGTGGTATTTTTAAGGTATGTCTGGTGTCCTTCCTATTGTAGATTAGTGAAGTGCTATCCAGTTCAGCTGCACAACAATTGAGCACCGTCATTTTCTGCTCATACAGGTTGACGACTATCAGCGCCCAATGCTTTACATTCCTTATGGGCAACACTACATATCTTGTTTCATTTCTTTGAACTGCTACTTTCAGTTTGGCGACATTTGCTGCCCTATAGTCTTCTTTGTAGAGGAGGCTAGCTAGAGGTGTCGTCCCATTGAAGACTAGCTATGACTTGTCTGGGTGAAGAAGTTCTTCCATGAGGGTGGCGTAGAGTACCATGAAAAGCCTTTTATGTACTCATAGCTTTTTCAGGAAGATCCCCCGGAAGTGTTCTCTGGTTAGATATCTACCCTTGTTATTATATAGTATGTATGACCTGGGTAGATCATCATTGCGGATGTCTGCCAAGATGTGGTCGTCTCTGCATGTGATCCATGACACTGCAGACATGTCCATCTCTTTCATCTTGCATGGCAGAGGGGGATATACTCCAAGCATTTCTGTTCTAGCAGGCGCACTCCGCTCTCTAGCGAGCTCATCTACAAAGAAGGTTGATAGCCCACTATTCTGATCATCAGATGTTCCTTCATTCGTAGAAGGTGTCGGAGTTTTTTCTATAGTCGGCATAGCTGTGGCCACTTGTTCAGCTACTTCTGAGGAAACTTTTATAGCTATGTTGTCTCTGATATTGCCTTCCTCAGAAGTTTGGCCCAGCTTGGCGGCCGCCAGCATTGCTAGAGTTGCCTCCATCTTCCCATTGTAGAGGTAGTCGTTATTCTCTTGGTGTCTTTGGAATAAGAGGAATTCGCTGCTCTCTTCGAGACCGTCGCCCAACTCGGCTAGCATTTTGTCGAGTTCCGCTGCCCCTATCGTGTTGAATTTTACAACGACTTCTACTCGGTGAGCTATAGCAAGTTGTTCTTTTAGTGTCATCTTATTTGTGAGCAGGGTTAATTGTTGTTATGTTTGTCTACCATTGCCTTCATTAGTTTCATCCTTCCCTTCTTCAGTGTTTCTCTTGAGGTCGATTTCCCTTGACAACATTTTGGTTTTCGTTGTGTGTTTGTCGTTGGGGGAGCTCAATTGTTGTGGAGGCTCATTCTTTTTATTCCCTGCTATCAGTGTCGTCTTTTCATTGGCACCTTCTTCTTTCAGTGCTTCTGCTCACATACTGGTCCCTCCCTCATTGTTGTCGTCGTTTTCGTCATGGATGGAGGGACTAGAAGAGGAGTACATCGGGCTTGCTGAGCTCTTTGTCTTCTTTTTGTTCTGTCAACTCTTGATTTCTTCACATTCCTTTTTAATCTTCCAGTGGTCTTCTTCTAGGTGTAGGCGTTCTTCCTCGAGGTTGGCCATAGCCCCATCATAGCCACGGCGTATATGCTCATTGTCAGTGTGGATGGCATTCCTCTCCTTCTTTAAGTCCTCCATTTCATTCTTCATTTCTTTTAGCACTCCCATCATTATCCATTGGTTGCTTAAGGCTTCTTGGAAGAGGTCAGGGAGTGCTCTAGTCCTTTCATCGAGGACATGTACCTACATTGTCAGCGCAAATAAAGAAGAAGAAATGTTTGTATTTATTGTATTGGTTTGATGCATGTGTTCCCACATTGCATCAAACCTTGTACCTAGTACACCTCCGAAAGAAGGTGCATGTTGTTGTTGCTGGTGTAGTTGTTTCTCCATGCACATTGTTGACGAGACTGGCATGGTTGGTTGTGGAGGTGGCGGTAGTGGACCTTGTTCATTTTCCTTCTACTTATCATGTGGGTCCATGTCCGCTCCTCAGATTTCGAGCTCCGGTACGGCCTGGGAGTCTTGTCCTTCTGGCTCAGGCTCCGGTTCTTCGTCAGGTTGTAGGTTGGTTGTTGTGCCTTCCTCTTTTGCCACCTCTGGCTCCACTATAGCCGTTTGCTCATGTGGCTCTAGGGGTGTGGGTCCTTCGTTCCCCACTGTTTCTTCTGGAGGTGGAGCCATGGGGGTTGGTGGGTTAGTAGCTTTTGTCTTTACGGTTGGTAGGGAAGTTGTATATGATGTCTTCTTCTTCGGTACTATCAACTTCTTCTATTGTTCTGTGCTCTTTTCATCATTTATTTCCACTGGGTCACTTCTCTCCTCAACTGTTTTTTCCAGTTCAGTGTCAGTTCGCAGTACCCCAGAGTACATCTTTTCAATGTCATCTTGGGTTGGCGTTAGCTTGTGGGCATCATAAAATGCCATCTCAGGAAGAGGGAGGAGTCTTTTTGATCCACTTTGCTTGAAGTACAATTTCTCCCCCTTCTGTGCTAGAATACCTGTGCTAACGAGGGACTTGATATCTATCCTTTGTTGTCCCTACATCTCCTTGTACTTCAAGACCTCTTTTGCATCCATTAAGTATTCAACGATCTTTATTATTTGGCCGCCCATGTAGTAAGCATAGTTCTTTTTTGCTTCACCTCCTATTGTCGTAGATAGACGTTCAATCAATATCTTTTTGATATTTATTGGCTTTCTATTTATCATTGGCCAAATTAGGAACAAATCTCCTGTGCTTACTATTCCCATTTCTGACCTCATATAAATTGTGTAAGTTGTTATTTTTTGTATTGTGCGAATGAAGCATGAGGTGATCAGCGAGGCCTTGGAGTTCTTTGAGTTGTGTTCCTCTTCTCCGGTCAGCTCTTCCCATAGTTGATTTCTATCATAGGTGACTAATTCCTTTTCAGTTGGGGCGATGGAGCAGGCTTTTGCTTCTTCCTCTGTTGTTGTAAATATCTTGTTCAGCATTGCCTCCATGATAATGTAAGACTTACCTCCTAGTCTTACTTGTAATTTAAAATCCCCACTGCCCGCCTTCCTTGTCTCACTACTTGTGGGGACCTTTTTAGCAAAGATAGGAATTCCACAGTCAGCCATTTGTAGGATTTGGCCTCGTGTGTACATAAGGTTCGTAAATTCACACGTTCTAGGAATTTGACTACCCTGTCATAGATCCTCATCTTCTTGAAGTCTTCTACATCTAGGTATCGAGTTTGGCTGAATTCCTTGTTCTGGTACATCTAGTCGTAGGTAGATTGGTGCATGGGGTTTCTTGGCACGAATGGGGGTTCACCGGACTCTTCAGATATCTCCCTTGTGACCTCTTTGGCTTTGCCTACCTCCTATTTACTTGGTTTCTCAGCAACTAATAGTTTTGCCTTCTTACTTCCCTTGGTATCCTTGTGTGCAACTTTTCTTTACTTCCCATGTACTCTACTCTCGGATTCTCCTTGTTAATACTCAAAGGTCTCTGTCTGCTCAGTTTATTCTATTTCTTGTGTAGAGTCATTCAGTGTCAAGTGACCTAGAATTCTTTGATATTGTTCAAGCTTCAGCTGTAACTCAACCTGTTTGGCCACTGGCAGAGAGGTGTTCTTTTTTAATGCTACTGTTAGGCTCTCCACTATCTTTTTTGCCTCCTTCAGGGATGTTGCTTACTTGTAGATGGAATTGCTGGTTGTTGGAGAAGACATTCTTGATTTAACAATTATTAAGCTTCTTGCAATTATGTAGGGAAATTTCTTAAGTTCTAGTATATATATATATATATATATATATATATATATATATATATATATATATATATATATATATATATATATATATTATAGGGACCGCAATTGCGGTGTTTATTAGTGATTAAGAAGGTGATCATGGTCGCAGTTGATTGTGAAGGAGATCGTGATCGTGGTTTATTTCAAAGGAGATCGCGGTTGCGGTTGATTTTGTGATTGTGGTCTTATTCTACATATCGGGCAGGTCACGGTCGAGGGGACCGTGACTTCGAGAAGCACTATTCAACACTGCGACATGCGGTGTGAACCTGAAGCTTAAGGCATTGAGCAAGCACCGCGACTGGGGTTGGTGCTCGATGAGGACACCACAGTCGCAGTTGATGTGGAAGTAGACTACGACTCACGGTCTACCTAGTTCAACTGTTCTACTTCTCTTGTTTGTCTGTCGATTGGTGGCGCAAGTTGATCGATTGTAGACCCACTCGTCGGCGGGTGGTTGCCCCCTTACTTGTATTTTTAGGGTTTTTAGTTACTATTTGCAAATGCCACCTTTAAGGCGGTTTGGATATCTAAATAGTAAGAGCAACCGACGGCGGTGCTATACATTTCCGTAAAAAAGAATGAACTGAGAAAAGGGGTAGGGCATGGGGTGAAAATGGTAGCGACACGGCGGCGGTGGAAAATCATGAAAATGGCGGTAATGAGAGGTGAAAATAGGGTTTGCCTTTTACCTTGTTTGTCGGATGAGATGACAAAATCAAAGAAGGTTGATTCGGCGGTGAGTTGGATGTAGTGTCAGATCATCGGTTGTGGTGGAGTGGTTCTTCAGAGAAGTAGGGTTTAACTTGGCTATGGAAAGTAAGAAGTGAAAAGAGTCCGAGAAACTGGGGTTTAAGAATATATACTAGAGTGACTATGACCTATCGATCATAGATAAAGAAGGAGTGACCACGACCACGGTGTGCTTGTGATACACCACGGGTCACGGTCTCCATCTGTTCCAAGGGAGACATCGGGTCGCAGTTGAGGTGGCTAACCATTGACACTGTGGGTCGCAGTCTTGCTTGATGCAAGGCTATACCATGACCGTAGTCTAGATCGCGATCAGAGCTAATCGAACAAAACCAAACTTGTTTCTTTAATCTATTCATCTTTTCAAAAGAATATAGATATGCACAACACTTAAACGAGAAGAAATTAATCAAACAAAAAGGGTAGAGAAAACAAAACTTAAAGAAATAGCCAAAACTTGGGTTGCCTCCCAAGAAGCCCTTGTTTTAAAGTCTCTAGCTAGACTTCATAATCCTTCATCCTTGGGTCCCACAGCTAGATGTGGCAACTCCTCATTCCTTTTCTCAAATGACTGATTTGGTTTCTCCAAACTTACTTCATACATTCGCATAAAAGCCTCATCCTCATAAAATCTTTTTACTCTATAGCCATTGACCTTGAAAATTCCTGTTTTGTCCTCTTGAATCTCCATCATTCCTAATGGGTATATTTTCACCATAGAGAAGCGTCCCAACCATCTTGTCTTGAGTTTTCCAGGAAATAGCCTGATGCTTGAATTGAAGAGAAGCACTTTGTCCCCCTCACGAACATCCTTGTTCTTTAGGTGGGCATCATGCCCCACCTTAGTTCTTTGATCTCCTGCAACTACAGGAATCTTTTCTATCCTTCCTTCTCTAAGTCCATGTTCAGAAACTTGATTACCCAAAGGGCTTTATGCTCAAGCTCCATAGGTAGGTGGCGTGACTTACCATAGATTAATTTGTACGGAGTCGTGCTTATAGGTGTTTTATAAGCTATCCTATAAGCCCAGAGAGCATCATCGAGCTTCATAGACCAGTCCTTCCGAGTGCGGCTGACCGTTTTCTCCAGTATGTGTTTAATCTGTCTGTTGGACACCTCCACTTGTGTTGAGGTTTGAGGATGATAGGGTGTAGCAACCTTGTGCTTTACCCCAAATTTCTTTAATATCACTTCAAATTGGTTTTCTCTGAAATGTGATCCTCCATTGCTTATGATAGTGTGAGGCACTCTGAAGCGTGGGAAGATGATTTTCTCAAACAGCTTGATCAAAGATTTAGAATCACATGTTTGGGTTGCTACTGCCTCTACTCACTTGGATACATAGTCAACAACCACTAGGATGTACTGGTAGCCTTTTTATGAAGGGAAAGGACCCATATAGTCGATTCCTCAAACATCAAAGATCTCCACTTCCACCCAATCATCCATAGGCATTTCACTTCTTTTACTAATATTTCTAGTAAGTTGGCATTCCTTGCATGCCTTGACAAAAGATTTCATGTCCTTGAATAGGGTGGGCTAGTAAAACCCAGATTGGAGCACTTTTGTAGCCGTTCTTTCTCCACTGTGATGTCCTCCATACAGTGAAGAATGGCATTCTTTTAGGATTGACAGAACTTCTTCCTCTGGTATACACCTTCGATATAAATCGTCAAAACACCTTTTAAATAGTAGTGGATCATCCTAGTAATAGTTCTTGATATCAGAGAAAAGCTTCTTCTTCTGGTTCTACGTTATGTCAGGTGGCAACTGGCCACAAGCCAAATAGTTACAAATATCTACGAATAATGACAATCTCTACTCATCAAATGGGCCATCAATAGGGATTCATGAGTATAATTTTCATTCATGGGTAATTTATTCTCTTCATCGAAAACTATTCTAGATCAATGATTTCAATGGAGGATCAAATTCATGATCAAATTCTTGCAGCTGCAGAGCCCATTTTAGTAGTCTTGGCTTGGTATCCTTTTTCTGCATGAGGTAACGTATAGAACCGTGGTCAGTATAAACTTTAACATTGGCTCCTATAAGGTATGATCGGAACTTATCAAACACAAAAACAATCGCTAGCATCTCCTTCTCAGTGGTGGTATAGTTCACTTGGGCTTCGTCCAGGGTGCGATTGGCGTAACAAATGACATGGGGCTTTTTGTCTTTTATTGTCCTAGGACTGTGCCTATGGCATAGCCACTAGCATCACACATTATCTAAAATAGAAGCTCCCAATCTAGAGCTTGTAGGATTGCTGTAGAAGTTAAAGCCTTCTTCAGGGTCTCGAAAGCTTTTGAACATTCATCATCGAATTCGAACATTGCGTCCTTGATCAGAAAATTTGAAAGGGGCTTCGAGATTTTTGAGAAATCCTTGATGAACCTCCTGTAGTATCCAACATGGCCCATGATACTTCTTACCCCAGTCACAGACTTCAGTGGAGGGAGTTTGGAGATGGCTTCGATCTTGCTTAGATCCACCTCAATGACTTTCTTGGAATTTTTGTGTCCTAGGACAATGCCACTCTGAACCATAAAGTGGCACTTCTCCCAATTTAGGACCAAATGTTTCTCATCGCATCTCTACATAACTAGGGATATATTTCTTAGGCAAGTATCGAAGTCTATTCCTTGCACAAACTAATATTGGTATAGCGAAAATGGAATGATAGATCTACAGAGAGAAGGGACGTGATATGACACGATACTTCTTCAGATCTCGATCTAACACATTGATGGTGTGGACAACCTTCTTCTCTCTTGAAGGAGTGTTTAGCCTTCTCTCTCCTTAGCTTCCACCTTTGGAGATCCAAGACTGGTGGATGGGATGGTATGGAATGAGTCTAGGATGCAACAACACTTTGTGATCCTCAGGATCTGATCTATGATCTGATGATTTGATAAGACGGGTGGTTGTCCTATTTATAGGCACATTCCACTAACTTAAGCCTAGACCACCGTCACGGTCTGGGTTGAGGGTAGTGTGAGACCGCGATCACGGTCTACACTTTATTCCTTCTTTCATCGTGGCTGAACGGAGTCACGGTCTGCCACTTGCTCGCAGTCTGGTGATGATAGCGGTCGAGGTTGACTTGCTCAGTCATAGCCTATAAGGATCGTGAGCTTAGCAATGACCATAGCCTCTAAGCTGGTCGCGATCCGTGTTGATCACAGTCTCTGAATACACTGTGGTCCCTGGTTTGATTGGGACCCTTGTTCTGATCGCGGCTTTGGTATGGTCGCGGTCTGACTTCAATGCATGATGACCTTGATCTTAAAGCGACATAGTGACCTTGACCGCTGTTGTTGAATGAGTGGGTTGCGGTCGAGGTAATGACCGTGACTTGAGTTGCGAATGTACTTGAAATCATGTATGTGAGGTTTTAGTCAAAAAGATGGTAAAATTCTGGGTAAAGCTAATAAAACATATACTAAAAGAGGTATAAAATATATACAAAGAGTACGTAAAGTGAAGTGTTATCAAGCTACCTACACTCATCAAGGTGTATTAACCAACACACTAACCATATGTCGGCCTAGACACATTCACATGGGTCGACTTAAGCTCCTCACTTTGTGTCGGGATAGACACATGTATCGACCATGACACTTTTCACTTGGGTCGTCCTAAGCTCCTCACTTTGTGTCAGGTTAGAAACTATCAACAGATATCGGGTTAGGGGGTCTATTGACTTAGACATCATTATCACTTTGTGTCATCCATGACACTATCACTTTTTTGTCCATGGCACATTCAAATTAATATCGGTTTAGAGGTGCTTAAGATGATATCGGTTTTGAGGTGCTTAAGGTGATATTGGTTTTGAGGTGCTTAAAGCAATATTGGTTTTTAGGTGCTTAAGGTGATATAAGTTTTGAGGTGCTTAAGGTGATATCAGTTATGCATCATATATTGGTGTATCACCTTTACCATACATTGGTGCATCACCTTATTCACACTTTAGCATAATATTTTCACCTCACTTAAGCATAACATCTTGGCCTCACTTTAGGGTATCAGCCACCCTATCACTTTGCGTGTCACCCATAATATACCCTAGGGTATTGGCCATAGTGTCATCTACTGTACGTCCATAGCACCATCCATTGTGTCTCCCTATTTATCCACAAGTAATATTGGCCTCTAGGATTTTGATAGTATCTGGTAAGTCATCATTAACACCTTTATATACTTTCACATATCAAGGTATCGACCTCACCACTACTTGGTGTGTTAGTCATGACTTCAAGGAGTATGTTGCCCACACCTTCACATGGTTTGTCGACCTTAGATTCAAAGAAGTGTGTCTCCCTTCACATTGGTATCGAGTGAGAGGGGTGTCAGGTTGCTGGGGTTAGGGCATATAGGGTTAGCACTATTGACTTCATATCTTCACTCAACTTGCAATATATCGACCTATCCCTAGTCTTAGGTATCATGCGAGACAACTATAAGGATGATTGTCCTTTACATATAGCAAATTGGAAATGGGTTAGGACTTCATGTGTATTGGGTTCCCCTCACATAACCCCATATCGGGTTAGGGTTTCCTAAACCAATATTAGTTTGTGCATGGGATATTCCATCATCTTCAAGCTTCAACACTTCATCCAATAACACTCTAGTTCATGGACAACAACCCCATATATCCATTAAATCTCGTATAATAATTATTCAACCAAGGAAAGTAAGAATTTAAAAGAAATTATCAAGCATTCCATGATTGAAGGTGAATAATAATAGAGTTGAGTTCAAGTTATATAACCTACCTCATAATCACCACAAGAGCTTCAATCTCCAAATCTTCACGTTCCCAAGGTTCAAGATGACTTATCAAAATCCAAGATTCGATCACAACACTTCTATATGAAAGAATATACCATAGTTAGGAACTAGGTGAAGGAGAAAAGAAAGAAAGAAAGAAAGGAACCATGATCCGAGAAGCGTAGTCCACCCAATGTTGAAGATGACCATGGCTTCACCCTAGTATTGATGCTCAAACTCCTTCCTATTCCTAAATCTTCTCTGGTTGTCCAACAAGAGAGGGATAATATGAGAGGTGAAATGTTTCACTAGTAGGTGAAATGAGAGGCTTATCTAGTTGAGTTTCAAGAGTGAGAGTGTATGTGAGGTGTCACCACCATATGCACTTAGGTTACACGTGTCCATGCATGGTAACTCTATGCTTCCATAGTTATCTTGGAATGCAAAACTCATGTGTATAATCCAAAGATAGAATATCGGCCATTGGGTATCTTGCTTGACAAGATATCACAACCCAATATCAATTTATGTGCAAACTGATACAACTTTTCAAGGAACATCTAACCAATATGCTTCACTTACTTGAGGTTCTTAGCCTAATATGAGTATTTCAAAAAAGTTACTTAACTGAAATGTGACCCCATCTATGGCTTCCAAGCTAATAAGCACTCCCATATACACTTCATAACCTGATACAACCCCATCTTGGGTTCAAGACACTCATCACTCTTTGGTTCTTTCACCATCAAGAGTGCTATCACTCAAACAAGAGTCAAATAGGGCGTCCCCTCCTTTCTCTATCCTCTAGATGATGCAAAGAGAGAGAAGGGACACTCTAGAGGTGATAATTTGCACACCAACCCCACATTTTGGGTAAATTAGCAATTTGCACCAAAATTGTCATATAACACACAAACAATTTGAAAACAAGATCAAACTTGAGAATTAAACTCTTCTTAAGTCTTAATTACTTTTCAAAAGATTAAAACAAGGTTCTAAGCAACTTACTTAGGAAAAGCTTCTAGGGTTATCCCAAAACCCAGCTCAGGGGTGTAACACTAGTGGTTCTAAAATTGCTTGTATGAATGTATTCTTAAACTGCTTGGCTTTATATACTTGTTTGAACTACTTGTTTGCTATGATTCATATGTTCATTTTGCTTGGAATATGTTGAACAAACCTTGAACATAAATGAACTTTCCCATTATACAAACCTTGTGTACCTTCCTGAATTCTCAGGGTAAGGGCACAAGGCATGTTGAAATAGGGTTAGCTGATTGGCTTAGGTCTTGAGGTCTCTCACATATAAAAAAGGTTAGCTAATCTTGAGAACCCTTACGACACTTCCCTTGAGGAAGTTAGTAAACTTTCATATATTATTGTTTAAGTAGAATCCAAATGCGCCTAAAACATGAGTTCATGTTAATATATGCTTCTTAAACCTATGAGTTTATGTATTTTATAGTGTACTCAAATTTTGGTGTTGATGTGCACCCTTTTTATGATTTTAGGTAACATGTACACTATTACTCTTGCCGTGATCACTACTTATGCTCTATGGTTAGAATCGATGGCTCTTACTCTGATGAATATCTAATGACATGCAAATGGAATTCATATGGGTCCAAATATGGGACTAAGATATTATTAGGTATTAGTTTAGTTCCTTTTATGCCATGTTATCTCTTATCTTTCTCTTATATGTGGTTTTATTCATGCATATGTTATGTGAGCCATTCTAGGGATGGATGCTCAGGTCCACTTGCCTTTGTCTATGTTGCCATTAGGAGTGTGGACTTAGGGTAATAAACGGCTCTGTGATAGTTCACCCATTGAGTAAAATCATGACTATTAGTGGTGATCCCCTATACCCACACTGCTTTTATCATTTAATCTTAAATAGTTTACTTATGCATTGTTTGCTGATATTTTTAGTATATCAAACTCTTAACAAATCGAATTTTCCTTCTTATTCTCACAATCTATTTGGATTTCCTATTGTCTTAGTCCCTTGTATAAATACCTTACTATGAAAAAGTTGACTCATTTCTTGCAACGAGTTGTTCACCTCTATAGAAGGTTAAATTCTAGGTATTTTCCTAGTGATAAGAAAATTTCCTAATTGCAATTGATATAGTAATAATAATGTTATCTATAAGGCATGGGTTCAACGTGGCCCGACAAAGGCCCATGAGACTATTTGCTTTGCAAATAGGTCCTTGAGGCACAAGCTTATGAATTTAGAGAATTCATACTTAAATAAAAAATAATGACTATATGAGTTTCTAGGTAATTGAAATACGGGATAAAAATGCAAGTTTACAAAATATTCTAAGATAATGTGTGGTTTAGATAATTAATGGAGTAATTCTCTGACTCTGACTTGCATTGCAAGTTTTGGGCTTCAAATAAGGATATTTCAATTTAATGTTTGGTATACTTGAAGATAATAGCAAAACAAAGAGAATTCTTGAATTTGAGATAAAAATGACTTTCCATGTGATATGTGTAATTATTTCAAGGAAATACTTGAAAGACCAGTTTCATCTATAAAGGTTATTCTAATAAATCCCAAAAATTAGATATAAGGTTTGGAATGCGATATGCTATGCAAATTTCATGGCCATAGGATATTTTTAATAGCCTATACAAAATTGATAAGAAAGAGGGAGTTGATGGTAACAAATTCATGTGATTCTATATTTGCAAAATGATTAAATACATCCAGCTTTAGTGTGATACATGCACTCCCCTTTGATGTGTCATGCTAAATACCACCGTATGATTAAAGATTGACAACACTTCTATTGTCACCTACCTCTTGCTGGAAAAGGGGAAAAAATCTAATAATTTCATGATATTCCTCACCTCTCTCTCCCTACTCTCTCCACCATTTCCCATGAGACAAAGTCTAACGAATTCAAGAGGACAAGACAAACTGAATGAGTCGTCATACATTTGTTACATCATCAGATTTGGAAAGTGCCCAATTCCTCCTCTTCCAGAAGTTAGGGTTAATTGTGGCATCACTCTAGTTTGGCATGAATGCCTATATAAGACATTGTGTTGTTCAAACTCGACTCTGAGGACCCTCCTTTCATCTCAATTGCGCCTGATTCCCTGTATACATCCCCACCGAACGCTATCACTATCGTCAGTGACATCAACCTTGGACAAGTGACTCAGGGCTTGTCCAACAAATTCATTGGCGTTCGAGCTTTGTTGAGTGACCACAAAGGGTTCACAACCATTGAAAAGACTTGATGGAAACCTAGACTCGATAACTGCAAAAAGGTCTTACATCCATGAAGCTCATCAATAGAAGATGAACCCTGATCATCACATGATCTCTCATATGGTGGGAAAGGTCCTTGGATGTCCCAGAAATGTGAATGTGACCTTAGTTAGTCAAATGAAAAGGTAATCCTCTACCTTTAGTCCCTTGTATCTTTCTTGAATATGCTGATCATGGGAGCCACATCCTCCCATCTATGATGACCTCCTACTATGCCTAGGAGTTCGACAAGTTAGTCAACAGTCAGTGAAGGTAGCATAGCCCTTCGACGGGATGCATGAGAACCATAGGGGAGAGTCAACTAAGGAGTTGACCTCTTGGTTGTTGTTCCATGTTGTGAGCCGAGGGGTAAATAATTCTCTACTCGGTTTAACCTTCCTATGCTCCCAACCACGTGACATCCTTGACACAACCTAAGATAATTAGGATCTTATGGACTAGAATTAAGGCAGGCCATGCTGGAAGTGCTTAGTCCATTTGTCCAGGACCGATTTTCTAGGCCCAGACTCACAATGGTTTTGGATAATAGGCTTTTGCTGATGCAACACTTCTTTGTTAGTCAATTAATGATTATCTTGAGAATATTAAAGTAATTATGTGTTCAATCTGATAATATTGAAATTATATATTATAATGATCATGAGAATGATTATAATCGAAGTAAAATAGTTTCATAACATGATTATGCTTTTGGTTCCAAAGGTATACCTAGAACATGTGTCTAGGATGATTAATACATGGAAACCCTAGAACTGATAATTAAAGTGGTGAATACATTAAATTCTTTCAATTCATATTATAATATGGCATTGATGGACATAATGATATTCTACACTTATGATGATGATAATGTTATATAGTTAGGGTTTCTCAAACAATAACGATACATATGCTTAATTACTATTTTGGAACCAAAGATCATAACTTGCTATGATGTGAATGCACATAATCGCATCTAAATGTTCATAATGCAATGATATGATAGATTTAATGATCATTTTTTTGGTTAACAAAACTCCTTTTACTATTTTTGAAAATTTTGGGGACAATGTTAAAGTAAGTAAAAAGAGAAAAGTGAGGTTAAAGACAACAAGGCCTGTAAAAATGAATAAAGAATGAACCGTCAAGACATTCCACAAGTGTGAAATAAAATTCTAAAAAAAGATCATATTCAGTATAGTAGAGAATTCGTCATGCAATACATCTTCATCAATCTTATGAAAAAATCACATAAGGGAAACTGTAAAGGTACAGAGCCAAGTCCATAGAAGATAACCAAACACCATTCTTCTCTTGAAGACAAGGAAGTATAGTAAGTAGCCTCAGTACGAACAAAACTTTTAGTACTTCATAACAAAATCTACAAGTAAACATTTTCTAGAAATCAAGTCAAACGATTCTATGAAAACAACACCAAAAGCATC
Organism: Alisma plantago-aquatica; assembly: GCA_963693085.1. Lineage (NCBI taxonomy): Eukaryota > Viridiplantae > Streptophyta > Magnoliopsida > Alismatales > Alismataceae > Alisma > Alisma plantago-aquatica. Next base: position 361,732,928 of record OY856411.1, on the reverse strand, counting down.
CAAAACCAACATATGAAATTTTTTAGAAAGATCATCTTTAGTATCAATAGATAATGCAAAAACTTCTGCATCATATAGTGGTCAGGGTCCTCTTGGAGAAAAGAAACACATAAATCAGCCTCCCCACCAAAATTAAGAAGTCACCATGAAAAAAAGGATATAACCAAGAATCACTGAATTAACAAAATTAGAACTGCATAACAGAATCCTATAACAGGAAACTGAAGAAACTACTAGAAATCAGAGCAAAGAATTTTTTGAACAAATATATCAAAAACAACAAAAGTCTAGAACCAACATTAATTAGAGAATAGGGTAATATATGTTTCTATGATAGACCAAATTCTAGAACTTGAGAGAGTAATATTCTCATGGACTCTTCTATTTCTCTCTCTCTAAATATGAAAAGCTATAAAGGAAAAAGTAATTCTTTCTCGATTAGAGTGAAAGGCTAGATCATAATTTCACCTTAAAGACCTAAATTAGAGGAGATTTAAAATGAGAATCATGGTCATACAATTCCATAGTAATAGAAAAATAGAAAAGAATATGGTCAATATCTTCATACCCATGAAAAAAAAGAAAAAAAATCCAGACAATTTGAATGTCAATCCTTCTGATATAATCTGAAGTGAGAATTTTATTATTCCTGGTTTTTCAAAGATGGACAAGACAATTTTTAGGAGCCCTGCATTTCCAAATCCATTTCGAAATACTATCATAAATACCTTTAGACCTGATGTATTCCCAAATGAATTCGATACTAGTATTACTTTTCCCTTTGAAGGTAACATGATCAAGATCGTAACATGGATTCCAACATTATCAATAATGTTAACAATATGATCAGATCACTTACTTTTAGGAATCTTCCATTCATTTATTAGCTCAAATTAAAGAAACATGACTATCATGAGGTAAACCAATTATGGTAATAAACTCAAGACCCAACCAGTTACTTAAGAATTTGGAATTTAACCACGGATCTCTCCAAATCATGAAGTTTTCAACTTTTCCAATATGAAATTTGATCAAAGGCATAAGATCTAATCCAATCATGATCATGTTATTAAATAACATGAAGAACTAGGAGATTCTTGAATCCAATCATGATCAGTATTAGAAATACATTTAACCCATAGGGAATCTTTCTTTCTGGCTATGTTCCAACAATTAAGGATTAACAATTTTTTGACATATCCTTACTTATTCTTAATTCGAGCCCACCTTTAGATTGTGACAAGGTAACAACACTCCATTTATCTAAATGAGTATTTCTTTCATACTTAAATTCTCCCTAGAGAAAATCTCTACAAAGCTTATCACTATCATCAAGAATTGAGCTGGGAATGGGGAAGGAGAATGCCTAGAAGAGATACACAATAGATAAAATGGAGTTGATAAGTTCACGTCTTCCAGTTAATGACAAGGATTTAGATTTCCAACACTCCAACCTTCATTTGATTTTGTCAATGTGATTCAAACAATTCTTCTTATTCAACTTGCCTTTAAATAAGGGAAGACCCATGTTCTATGCCCAAGTTAGATTCAATTTCAACACAGCCAGAAGATTTACTGAAGACGATGCTACTTTTATCCTGATTCAAATGAACCCCAGAAGAATTACAAAAAATCTCAAATAGACTTTTGATATTAGCAACATTCTTTGAATCAACTTCACAAAAAATCATAAGATCATCAATAAATATAATATGAGATATGATTTGTTCATTTGAGGAACTCATATTGTGGGCTCCGATCTCCAAAACCACGATATAAACACGATTTAAACTTAGCGGAAACATTCGATTAGTTGCAGAATATGAAAAATTACTGGAAATTAAAATTTTTGAGACAAGATCTGGAAATTATAAAATTCCTTTTTATAAGAAACCAAGTAAACAGTTTACATCTCTGTTAAACCACTTCTTGAGTAGTTATGTACAACATGATTCAAAATTCTCAGGAGCCAACACCAAAAACTCAAACCACTGATTCCTAGAACCTGAGAGTACAGAGACGCATAGGACTATCTAACTACATAATTCAGCAGCCAGTATCTCCACCTAAGATTCACTGTTGCCCCGGGTACTGTTGTTGTCGTTGTTGCTCATTCTTAAACGGTCTCCTTCGTCTTTGGCGACCACCTAAAAAGAGTTAAAATCTATAGAGTGAGACAATATACAAATTGTCCCAGCGAGAGTTATAACTCACAACTAGAAGCTTTATTATAACATAAATCATACAACAGCAGGTTTAATAACAAGTGAAGCAACTTCTACTTAAGCAGTCATGTATTTAAAGCATATAAAGGACATGTATACAAAATATCTGAACAGATCATTAATGTAAACAATGTAACACCAAACATTGATTCTCGTAGTTTAACCTAAGCAGATATACTACGCGGTTGATTATGTTTTACAAACATTATTATGCCCTGTGGAGATGAGGCATACCACTCATACTCCAACTGATCGCTAAGAAGTCACATCAGTATCATACATAGGTCATTAAAAGAGCCGGATTCTTATGACCTCACCTTCCTCATTAGAGGATTGTTTGTTAGACATCTGGCAGGACGTCTTTTGTTATAGCTTACCAGGGTAAACTGGTCCTTCGCTATTTTAGAGTTACAGTGGCGTTCTGTACTCTCTTCGTCATCGGAAGATTTCTTGTTTATCTCTCACCGATGCGGTGTTTGTGTTTTCTTTGGGAGACTTGTGATACATCTCACCGTTTGGTTTTGTAGTGAAGGATTGACGGTATCAATTCCTACACTAGGATGTAAGGATTTATGCATCCATTTCCCCCACATACTCAAGAGTATGTGATCCAGGAGTTCCCTTGGGAAAACCTGTTTCACCATCATTTGGTCTCTGACAATGATGGATCTATGATCAGGGCTCTACATTTCACTTGATTAGTTAGGTACATTCAGTATTCTTTCAACATCATACATTGTTCTTCAAACAATAACATTGGCATAACAGCTATAAAATGAGAATACTAAATGTAACAAGCCTAACTCTTATCAATCATCATTTCTCAATACATTCATCACAAGTCATCTCTAAAGCATGACCTTGATGGTATTTATGGCTCTCACAGCCCATTTAATTCATAGGTTGCCATTGACAAGGCAACAGGATATATCACTATTCATAAAGCTAAAGCATGCTTTCAATGAATATAGTTTCATAACCCATACCTGGATATGATCATCATCTCATAACAACCTGTATGGTTAATTCAACTGATAACAGTAAACAATTCATTCTAGAGGTTATACCTTTAAACTCATAGAAGAATCAGTTTCCCCAATTTTCATCAATTAGGGTTATTCATTAATTTACTTTTGATTAGGAATATTGTTTCCTCATCTCATACTTCAAACATGAGGATTCATGCTTAAAAGCACAACTGGATATAGGGTTTCACCCTATACAAATTAAGGTTATTGAAATCTCTTTTTCTTATATGACATCATATTTGTTAACTTGTTCTCAAAGTTCCATACCTAAAGGCATGACACGGGACTAAGGTTAACATACCCCATCCTTCATTGATAATATTTCCTTTTTGGATTATTAGTCCAATTCTAGTATGCAACTCTACCATCCTTGGAAGCATACCAGGGTATGGTGAGTATTTGCCTTAAATACAACATTTATTGAACATCATAAAGATTATCAATTCAAGGTATGAATTCACTTCTCAATCTTATCATGGTGTGAACACCTCATACTCATTGATTTGACTATACTTTATTTAAAGGTATTACCTTTTAAACATCTCCATAAATTAGGGTTTACTAATCACATCACATGTCATTACCCTAAAATTAGGGTTTACTATTCACCTCATGGTGAATTGAACTCATAACATCATCATGTATGAGAAACATCATCATTAAAGTTCTTAGATAAGATTAAGATTCACTAAACATCGTAATTAGGGTTTCCATGATCTCACATAGGTGGATCATACCCTAATCATGCACATTCATGTGTATTGAAGGTATCTTACTTGAGTTTTCACCATAAAAGGGTACTTTCTCTCTCTTAGGATACTTTCTCTCTCCTCTTACTAGTAGATGGTGATAACACCACTCTAGATCAGGTTGGGTTAAGTCCTCATTGACTAGCATAATCCAAAACATCACTATCATGTGATTAGGGTTTGACTAGAACAAGGTATTACCCAATTAAACCCCTCAAGGGTACTTTGGTAATTTACCTCTTGATCACCATCATGGGTCAACTCATTAATCACTTAGTCCCTTAATGACTTAGGTTACAAATAGGGTTTAGATTGGATCACCATTGAACCAATTACACCATCAATTGATTAAGTACAAACCACCTTGAAAAACTTCAAACGGTTTCAACCTTCAACCACCAAATGGTCTTGAGACTGTTTGGTGTCAAACGGTCTTGAGACTGTTTGCCCTCAAACGGTCTTGAGACCGTTTAGGTGTGTTGACCGTTTTGACTTTCAAACCGTTTGAAGATCATGCGGTTTGAAACCGTTTGATCAAAGTGCCTTGAGATCGATTGGTCCAAACGACCTTGAGATCGTTTGAGCCCAAACGGTCTTGAGACCATTTGGCCTCAAACGGTCTTGAGACCGTTTGGTCCAAATGGGCTCAAACCGTTTGGACCTCCAAAGTGGTTCAAAAGTTACAATTGGTCATGGATATGTATGTTGAACCCCTCAATTAACCAAATCCATGATAACCACTTATAAATTGAGTTAACCAAGATTAGCCTTAATCAGTTGGACATCAAATTGACCCTCAATTGAAAGCTAATTAGGGTTGATTCTAATTCAATTAGGGTTTCAAATTGGATGGTCATCAATATTCAACAATGTGAATCAACTCAAGGTTGAACCTATCAAATGACCTCCAATTGGGCCCAAACTTGGCCCAAACGGTCTTGAGATCGTTTGGATGACCTCCAAACGGTCTTGAGACCGTTTTCCCAAAGTTTGACCAAGAACCAAGTCGGTTAGACTAGGATTGAACTCTAATTAGGTCAAAAATCAGTATTTTTATCAATTCATCAACTTAATGCAATTGGACCTTGAAAACATTAGATTATCTCAACCCTAGACCTCCAAACGGTCTTGGGTTGTGCCCAAACGGTCTTGAGACCGTTTGGAGGAACCCCCAAATGGTCTTGAGACCGTTTGGGTCCTTCAACCCAAAACTCAACAAGATCTATGTTTAAAAACAGCAATTTGATTATTTCAATAACCCATTGTAATTGGGCCCTCAATTGATCAAATTACCTTAACCATAGACCTCCAAACGGTCTTGGGTTGACACCAAACGGTCTTGAGACCGTTTCCCATCCATCCTTTGGACTCTAGTGAAAATTCATCTAGGTTTGATCTATTGAGTTGATCATCACATCAATACTTAATTGCAATATGATTTGGTACCTTTGGACCTTCAATTGGTCAACTATACTTGACCCCAGACCTCCAAACGGTCTTGGGGTGACCCCCAAACGGTCTTGAGACCGTTTGGATGATTCCCAAATGGTCTTGAAACCGTTTGGGCTAAACAACCCAAAATCTCAACTTAACTCATTGGAGATTCAGCACTAATTTCAATTAGGGTTTGCCCTATTAATCATCCTTCAACTCATGACTCGTTTGGAATTAATCCCTCAAATTTGGTGAGTCGTTAATTAACATAATTATGAACAGTAATCCCAAACGGTCAACGTTTGGTCAACCATCTTAAACGGTCTTGAGACCGTTTTCCCAAAAAGGGCAAATTAAACAGATTGAAAATCAGAACTTAATTCAATTGGTTTTGCTAATTGATTTGCTTATATCTCACGATTCCTTTGGAGTTAACCTCTAAACTGTTGTGGGTGATTAACCTACATAATTATGAACAAGATTCCCATACAGTATTTGCTTGGTCAATGGGACCAAACGGTCTTGAAGACCGTTTTCCCTCACACGACCCTGAAACCGTTTGCCCACCAAACGGTTTGAAACCGTTTGAGCAATTGGTGGAGGTCGTTTGATAAAGTGGAAATCCGTGGATAAGCATAGGAACTAACGCCCATATCTTCTACCTTAAGAACAGTAGCAGTTCTTCACGATTTTGCTTGCAAGGATGCAAGGGAAGATAGGGAAGAAGAAGAACTAGCAACTATATGCATAGGAAAGGATGTATAATCAAAGCATAAAGTTTAGAGTTATAAAACCCGCCTAAAGCTTGCTCCTTGAGCTCCAAACTTTCGAGCTCCAAGCCTTTAATGGCGTCCTAGAAGCTCCACAGGTCGGCCAAGGTGAATCCTCCAAGCAAAGTTGAGAAGAGATGGCTAGAAAGATAGAGCTAAGTGAGCTAGCCATGAATTTGACCTTGAATTCGAGTTTCATCCAAGAATTTAAGCAAAAGGAAGGATCCAAACCTACCTTGCACTCCCCTGGTCGTCCTCCTGAGCTCCAGAGCTCTCCTTAGTCGGTTTGAGCAAGGGGAAAAGAAATGAAAGGGAGAGGGTCGTTCCCTTGCTTAGTGGAAAAGTTGTATATATACTTAGGTGAATTTTCAACATAAGGACATATGTTTTCCTCATTTCTCATCTAAGTCCTTCCTTTCTTCCTTTCACATCCCCACATTTTATTTCTAAGGACAAACTCTTTCTAAGGTCAAGAATTGAAGGCAAAGAGGATCAATCCATCACTAAAGCATTCACATAAAAGGGCTATTATACATACACCTTGATTATTCAATCACAAAGGTGTTCTTTATTATATGATTTTTCACATGAAGTGACCCTTTCATCATTTCTCTTCTAAATGATGTCAAGAGTCATAAAATATGTTTTATATGATGTATTTTATAAGTTTGCATCCCTCAAATTGGGTAAATTGCATTTTACACCAATTTAGGGTTCTCAAGTACAGGGGTTGCTTCCACAGCTGCACCTTGGTGCTCAAGCTTGGGAAATCCCTTAAACCTCATCATATTCATTCTTATGTTGTCTCAACATTAAAGGAACATATAAACATGTGAAATTTGCAGTTTAACCCCTCTGATTGGGCAAATTGCACATAGGTCCCTGTATTGCAACCAATACTTCAACATTGGTTTATAAGGGACAGAAAGGGAAACTTACGTTCCATAGAAACTTTAATTATATATATTAAAGGATAATTACAAACTTTTAATTTCATATTTAGGTAAAACACCTAGGGTTAGCTTATAACCCAGGTCAGGGGTGTTACAAATATGATTAATGATGGAATCTTTAACATACTGCTACATAAGCTCCAAAAAACCTTACATAACAATGACAAAAAGATATGGGTCAAGTAGGTACCCCTATCTTATACTATTTGAAGGATTAAAAGCATCGGTGGGTTCCCCATTCACTAACACCTGATAAGAAGTAGTTTTAAATATAGATTGAATCCAATTAATACAGAGAGGAGGAAACTTCATCCATACATAATAGAGAAAATAAAATTATAATCAACATAATCGTATGCCTTGGAAATCTCAGCTTGAACACACATGACTTCATTAGAGGAGTTCTTAAAGTTGTGAAGAATATCATCTGTAAGAAGAAGGGCATCCTTGATAGACCTTCCTTTCAAAAAAGTTGATTGAGTAACATCAATGAGTGAGGGAAGAACACTTTGGACCCTGTTAGGAAGAATTCTAGAGATCAGTTTATAAAACACATTGCAAAGAGCAACGAGACACCAAGTTTTCAATGAAGAGGTGTTGTCACTTTTAGGAAAAAGAGAAATAAAAGTCATGTAAGATTCTCTAAGAAAGGGCCCATTAGAGAAAAATTACTTAATAGCTTCAAAGACGTCATCCCCGATAATGCTTCAAGTTTTCTTTTAGAAAAGGCCATGAAAGACATCAAGCCCAAGTATTTTTTGACATTTAAGGATTCTAAAATATCATTAACTTCTCTTCTTGTAACCATAGCTATCAGACTAGCTCTTTGATAAATAGAAGAGAATTCCATGTCCAACCAGATCACAAAACCCTCGAGATTGATTCCCTTGACTTAAAAGTTTAAAATAAAAATTCTTAACTTCATTTTTTATATATGCACGATCTATTAAAATAAAATTGTTCTTCCTAATATGGTTGATCTTATTCCTGACTCTACGTACTTTAAGAGAGGAATAGAAAAAAACTTGTTTTAGTGTTCCCTTTCATAAGCCATTGCACATGAGATTTTTTATTCAAAAAAGATTCCTATATATCTGTAGCATTCTTATCTACCTTCTTCAAGTTGACTACCAATTTCCTGAGATAAATATCAAAAGGATTAAACCAACTAGTTCTTGAGCCACTTGAGCATTGAGACATGCCTCCTTAGCATTATCAAAGATATCTCCATAAGAAATCATGTTCCATTTTCTAAGTTCAAATCTCACAATAGAAAGCTTTTTTAATAGCTTGAACATAGCATAGCCATTAATATCTTGATTCCATTGCTTGAACAATAGACATAAAGTCATCCATCATGGCCCATGTATTAATGAACCTGAAAGGGGGTTTTAAATCTCTTTGCTTACCAATAGACATAGAGATCCTTTTGTGATTACTAACAATGTTAGAGATAACAAACCCTAAAAAATCACCATAAGATGATTCGAAGAGGGAGTTACACAAATTCTTATAGATTTTTGAGGTAATAGGGTGGTCGATACCATAAAGTGAGGTCAAGATGTTATGCTTAAGTGAGGTGAAAAAATTATTCTAAAGTGTGAAGAAGGTGATGCACCAAGGTATGGTGAAGGTGATACACCAAGATATGATTCATAGTCGTTATCACCTTAAGCATCTCAAAATCATTATCACCTTAAGCACCTCAAAACCGATATCACCTTAAGCACCTCAAAACCGATATCACCTTAAGCACCTCTAAACTGATATCACTTTGAATGTGCCATGGATGACATAAGTGATTGTTTCATGGGCGACACAAAGTGATAATGGTGTCTAAGTCAATAAACCCCCAACCTGGTATCTATTGATAGTGTATTACCCGCCACAAAGTGAGGAGCTTAGGCCGACACAAGAGAAAAGTGCATGGTTGATACAAATGTCTAACCCGACACAAAGTGAGGAGCTTAATCCAAAAGAAGTGAATGCATCTAGGCCGACATAAGGGTTAGTGTGTAGGTCAATACACCTTGATGAGTGTAGGCTGACACATGTTGAATATAATTAATTGATACACTATGAAGTAATGAGACAGATACACTTTAATAAGTGTAGGCTGATAAACCCTAAAGAGGGTCAAGCCAATGTAATAAGTACGTTGAAATCAATATCCTAGCAAGGATGAGAGAGAAACTTATATTACTCATATGAGAAAGGTAACATGTCATGTTCATAATCAATTGATGATAATTGATGAGAGTAATTGAGTATGCTTGAATACTTATGGCAATAATATAAGCTCTTATGATATGAATTAGGGTTTGGTTGTTAAATATGAACTTGAAAACCCTAATCAGCTACAAGGGCAAATGCTAACCCCAATTATGAGAGGGTTGCAATTTAAATGATTCTCTTTATGGCATGGTGATGATATTCAATCAATATTGATTTTACCATGATATCCTTACCATGCAGGTATTGTGAGATGATGATCCAGGTATGAGCTATGATGATTTACCATGATACAGATTAAATAGGCCTTGTGAGCCATGTGAAATACTTGTACAACAAGTATGATATATATGGGTTTGATGACCTAGAGATGATTGTTGCCTGGTGAGAGGTGACACTATTCAATGATGAACTAAGGGTTTGACATACAAAATATGTGATCATGATAATCAAAATGTTGATGGGATGAGATTCCCAGTAATGTGTTCAAGGGATTGAGATCCCAAGATGGGTGTAACAAGATGTGTTCCAATTGATACAAGATTCCTTGAGAAATGTATTACACCTTTCTTTGTAGCATTTATCTATAATTCATGCTTGTAACTTGATTGATGCTAAAAGATGTTGTAATGCAGTTAACTTATCAAGTGAAACTAAAAATGTAGTTTCCCTATCCATAGATCCATTCAGTGTCATAACTTGTTGGATGGTGAAACAAGTTTTACTCAGAGTGCATATTTTTTAATATGCCAAGGTGTAAGTTGAGTATCTCCTTACTTCCTTTAAATATCAAGATTGGCTTTGGGCCATACCTTAACAATAATGTGGTTGTCATCTGTTACTCAATATACAACCAGGATTGGTTAAGGACTATACCTTGCTAAGGGTATCATGATTGACTATGGGTCATACCCTGATAATGGAACAACTATGGGCCGTATCTTTCTAGCATTGAGTCTATATACCTAGGCTAGCTAAATTGCAATTTGACTCATAATGTCACTATTAATAATCTCATACTGACTGAGAAAGGAGAGGTCATGGAGTCTGGCTCTTCCATGGACCTTGTATGGAATTGATGCTACCTAATTTAGGTTGGTTGGAGAATGGGTGGTATACCTCGTCTCCTCAGGGAATAAGATTGATTGTTGAAAGATGTAATCATTCGTGTAGCGTATTTGCTAAAGGATTGAATATGGAAACATTGAATGATGTTACAATTCCTTTTGTATGTCATAGTTTATAAATGTTATACATGTTCTTCATATTCCTTCGAAAAGTGATTAGATGATCTATTTCTCAGTCATAGATATCTAAACTACTTAAATGATGAGATTGCTCTACTATGCATATAACAAGTAGTTATAAATGTTCAATTCAATAAAGGTTTCTTCTACTCTCTTTCATGAAAATTTATCTGTGATGATAATATTGTTGGTAGACAGTTATATCTCCCGCTGAGATGGATCTCACGCCATGGGTTTCCATAGTTTTTAGGTGGACATGCATGAGGAGGTAGAGATCATGCAGTAGAGAGTAGGTAGCAACAACAAGGACAATAGTAACAGCTCAGGTTAAGTGTGTTGTTATGTATCTTGTAGAAATAGAGTCATATATGTCATCCTTGTACTCTCAGGTCCTTGGGGGATAGTGCGTAAATAGTTTTATAACTGATCTGATATTTTGGCTAGAATGCATCAATGTATAATGTTGCTTTTGTATATGTTTTGGTAAAGCAACTGATATCTCATATCCTTGCAATGCAATGGAATGATTTATTAATGATGTATATATGACTTTGGTTCTTTATGTAAAGAGTTTCTTGGTAGTGGATCTCTTGATAAAAAGGTTTTAATTTTTATAAATTTTTAGTAATAAACTATTAATGGTTATTTCCACGTAGTTTTGTGTGATGTCGTTGTTAGTTTGATAGCGGTCGTCCCAACTAGTTTGTCCAATAGGAGGATAAAGCATACCTTGATAGAACCACAAGATTAACAATTTGATTTAGAAGACCATATAGCAAGCTTAACTAGATCTTGGAAAAAGAGTGCGCAAGGAGATCCTTAGATTACACATAAGTTAATTGGATTAAATATCAGCAGGATTAGGTCTCATTAATCATAATCATGGTGGTTGGATGTGTCACCTAGATCTGGGCATTAAAACCTTAACTATTGATTTCATTATCTTAACTAGTCATGCATGTTCATTATCATGTTACATCATACATCATGGATTCATTTAGATCTTAGGGTGACACATCCCCACCAAATAATAGATCTAACATTAAGGTTTAAAGATCTTGATTAGAGAAAACATGAGGTCCATGTAACATAAGAAACATAGGCATCAATATTGTAATACTAGTGATTTTGAGTCATCATAACGCAAGATAGTAATTATTATAGTATAGATGGAGTCTACTTGAATTTGGCATCATAGATATCAGTAACCTACTAATTTGAAGTCATAATGTAGCATAGATCATCATTAGAGAAAGATTCATACAAGATTAATGATCTAATTATTCACATGTGCATGTAGGTCCCAAAACAACTCAAGATTTGGGTATATAGTCACATTAGGTCATAAGGGTGATCCACAATGAAATTTTAGGTAAAATTCATGGTAATTTCCTTATATGGAGGTTACATAAAGAATACAAGGATAACTATATCAACATTTGGCAAGGTTCAAGATTTACTATCCAAAGATATACATAAAACACATCTCATAGATCATTTCACAAGACAAGGTCAAATTGGGGTACAATTGTGAAAAATCTAAATCTTGGTATAGAACACATCAAAAACACTAATCTTCATCAAGAATAAGGTTTTAGGGTACACCAAATCAAGTTTAGGCATTAAAAAATTAACTTAGCATAAAAGTCCTTTTTAGGTTATCTTATCAACATAAGATCATTTGGACTAAAAAGAATGCTAAAGTTTGAAACGTGTTAGACAGAGAGGTTCAAGATACTATGATTAGGCTAACATCAAGTGTTTAAGGCATAAAATATCAAGATCATGAATTCAATAGCACACAACATCTTAAAAGGACTTCAAAATATGTATTTTAGGATATTAGGAGAATAGAAAGTAGATTCGTATTGTGCAACTATTTTTATTTGATAGAACACATTTTTTTATTAAAATAGTATACAAGAATTCCAAATTTGGAGCTAGAATGAAAAAGATGTGATTTTTCATAAAAATACCTTGATTCAGGGGATGAGGACCCTCAAATCAAGACCAAAGGCCAAAAAGAGGGCATTTTGGGGTGGATTACTAGAGCTTGGGGCCTCGTGGGTGTCGCATACAACAATACTTAGCCTACTACTCCCTGGGTGTTGGAACCAACCCAACATGACTCCCCATCATTGCTCATAACCCACATACATCATTTAGGGACTCATGGCCGCTCACCATCATTGTCTACTGCCTTCTTGGAGTCATTCCTGCTCCATCGCTCACGGCAGTCCTTTGCATGACTTGTCAATTCAACCCATCTAGACTAACCCCAGTGTATGGGTTGGAGTTGAGTGTTGTTCAATCTAGCCTAGATCTGTGATCGATAAATGTTGCTTCTTCCTGCCCATACTACAACAACAACGCATAGACGGGGGCACAACCTTCAGTGGCTCGTCCGAGCCATCGTGGGTTAGCAAAGGGGGCTCCACCAGGTCCTCTAACATGGTTGGCCGATCGGCACAAGTTTGTGGAGCAAAAGGTGAGGAAAAAAGGAGCTCGAGTAGTGTGTACCGGTTGCACCCAATTGGGTTGTCCATAGTGGCAACCATGGATGGAGGAAGGATAAAATCAAAGGAAAAGGGGTGTTAGGGCACAAAAGAGAGGGAAACCAAGGGTGAAAGATGGAGAATAAAGTATAAATGCATCTAGGCTAGCTAAAACTACCCAAAGGGGCTGAGGAGAGGTGCTATTGGCTTCCCCTAAAGCTACTTCTATAGTAGTACATACGGAGCTTGAAGATGACTATCAATCATCGAATTAGAGGGGGGCAATATGTAGGTTACAATCAAAATGCCACAATTCATCAAAATACTGAGGGGGGGATCGATGATGTGTGCAAGTGAGGAAGGGGGAATCCACTATGGATGGGCTGCACCCTACATTGGCCCCAATAAGGCTCAACACAAGCTAAATGGATGTTAAAACAAAGATTAAAATAGCAAAGTTTGAATGGACATATCTTATGATTTATAGCTCCGATTGAGACGTTTTTGGTCTGTTGGATTCACAACTACATCATGAAATGTATTTGATAGCAAGTAGAATTTATTGTATGGTTTTAGTTTTTATTGCAAGTTTATGATAGATAATAAGCATACCATTTCATTGATAACTCAAATTAAAGTCATATATGAGTACAAAGTGATACTTAATCAAATCCAACTCAACAGTTGACCATACAAAGAGACAAAGTCATCAAATCTAAGGTGAGGAAGGTTATATGGTTCAATCGAGCATCTAATGAGTTGAAAGGTACATAATTTGAATGAGAGAAAATCTAGGTTATCACATCATCCCCACCTTAAAAGAAATTGTATCCCCAAAATTAATCAAGTCATCAATAGAGATTGAGTTTTCCCATTCAACATTAGGATCGTCATAAGGTATCATTACCATTTATGATATCCATGTCGCTCTGAGATCGAACAAGTGAGCATCATGATCAACATATAGTCACATAGATGATCAAATTGGTAATATCATCACATGAGTCACAATTTTGGAGAGATTAACCTATATTTCACCAAATTTGGAGAGATAAATTTCAAGTCAATTGGATAGAGTTCAAGAGTAAGACATGATTTCCTTTCCCAACATTTTAGGTTCTAGATTCTACATGGGCCTAGGTGGGGTTATACATCCATGATTGATATTTCATATTTGAACAATTCTAAACAAACATCATATTTCAACATGGTGATTTCGTGCTCTAAAATGACGGAACAATCCATCCTAGTCCACATGGATCTTAACCCTATGTCATAAATCAAGTGAGTTAGCACCATCATCGTTTCAAATTTTTTAGATTTGGGAAAACAAAAGCCATCAGTAATATATCGAGGGTGAGCTCAAAATCTAAATAGGGTGATCATAGGAATCAAATCAATATCAATATCATTAATCATGAGTCATGTTTTCATTATTCAATATCAAGAGTCAAGGTTTGAACACCCAAGTCATGGGTCCAAACTTTTTGAAGCTAGAGTTTAGATCCCTACTTTAGACCTTAGGTTTGATCATTCATCCATATACATAAATCGAGCAACAATTGAGCATTACTAAAGTAACATTTTGAGGTATCAATCTCGAGTTCATTACCATGGTATTGAAATTTGAAGAATATCGAGATGTAAGTCTTTTAGGGGACTTAACCACAAGATATAGTGCACATCATCATATTTCAAGATCATCAACAAATCAATATTCAAGATCGAGTTTCAACATCATCATATATCTAACCTATAAGGTACATAGGTCAAGAAATCACAATCAGGTGGAAGGGGTTACCTTTTGAAACTCTAAATAATCAACAAGATGAAATTTAGTGTCAGTCATAATGGGGATGTGACCTTGGTTAGGGGATTCATGAGTCAACTACCACCCCAATCCATAACCATGTCAAAGTATGGAGAGTATCAATTGTGAAATCACATTTAATAAGGTCATGTGGTCAAAGATCAAGATCATAATAGGGTAACCACATTTCAAGAATTTGCAAAATCAAAGTCATAACTGTATTCACTTCCTTTCAAGATCAAGGTAAGGGTGTATTTTGATAATTGAGAAGTAGAATTGGGAACTCAAGATTTAGAGAATAATAGGGCAAGATTGAGATTCATGTTAATCATGTTATTCAAAATCTAGATTTACCTAGGGGCATAGAAGGCAATGTGGGAAATGCCTCATGTATAAGATTCTTTCATCATGATTTTGAGAGTCGAAGAGCATAGTCATTCAAAGGAATAATCATCATACATAACAAACAAGTGAAACTTTCTTAATCATGTTTGAGGTTTGGTCAAGGATAGGGCACCATGGATTTCATCAGATAGGGAACTCATAAAAGTGAGTTATAATGCACAAAATCTCCTTATCTCATCTTATCAGGGATGTTATCATTTTACCTAAACATAAATAGCATGTGACCACAATTTAGTAAAGCCGAGTTAACATGATCTGAGAGGTCATACATGAATACTTAACTACAAGAGTACTATCACTAGTCATAATCAACGTTTCATATTATTGAGGTCAGATCATGGCATCATCATTTTTTACTCAAATTTTACCAATCCATTCACATTTTAGTTTTCCCATACATAAGCTACCCAAAATTGAGAGATTGTGTGATTGATAGTCACGAGTAAAAGAATCACATGAGGAGATGAGAAGCTAACTAATAATTATCTAATGGGTGGATTAGGGTAGTCCTTAAAGAAGAG
This sequence comes from Alisma plantago-aquatica, assembly GCA_963693085.1. Taxonomy (NCBI): domain Eukaryota; kingdom Viridiplantae; phylum Streptophyta; class Magnoliopsida; order Alismatales; family Alismataceae; genus Alisma; species Alisma plantago-aquatica. The sequence goes on along the minus strand of OY856411.1, from coordinate 361,717,059 downwards.
ATGAGATTCTAGAAGACTCTCTAAGGTATGTCGAATTGGGTTGTTTAACATGCATAGAGGACAAGTGATTTCTCTAATACCATTTTTCAAGGAGACATTTATTACCCTAAGTGCACACTCCTAATGGCTACATAGCTAAAGATGAGTGGACCTAGGAGTCCATCCCTAGAATGGATCACATAACATATGCATGAATAAAACCACATACAAGAGCAAGATAAGAGATAACATGGCATAAAAGGAACAAAACTAGTACCTGATAAGATCTTAGTCCCATATTTGAACCCATATGAATTCCATTTGTATGACATTAGATATCATCAGAGTAAGAGCCAATGATTATAACCATAGAACAGAAGTAGTGGTCATGGCAAGATTAATAGTGTACTTGTTACCTAAAATGATAAAAAGGGTACACATCAACAACCTTATGCTGAGTACGCTATAATATACATAAACTCATAGGTTTAAGAAACATATGTTCTTGGAAAAACTTAATATGATAGTAAGAAAGTAATAAACAATAATAAAGACTTTCTGACTAACATGCAACTATGTTTTAGGTGCATTACCATTATACGTCAACAATAATGTATGGCCATTGGCCAATTTCCTCAAAGGAAGGTTCTATAAGGGTGATCAAGATTAGATAAATTTTTTTATTTGTGAGGTACCTGAAGATCTAAGTCAATGAGCTAACCTTGTTTCAACATGTCGTGTGCCCTTGCCACGAGAATTTAGGAAGGTAGTGGACAAGTTCATTTATGATCTAGGTTTTTTCAACATATTTCAAGAAAAACAAACATACTAATAGTGGGGAACAAGTAGCTCAAACAAGTATATAAATCCAAGCAGTTTAAGCATACATTCATACAAGCAAGTTCAATACCACTAGTCTAGACAATAGGAGGTAAAACATACCTTTATAGAAGCACAAGATGAAAATTTTGATTTAGAAGAACATATACCAAGCTTAACTAGATCTTGGCAAAATAGTCCCCAAAGAAATCCTAAGATTATACATAAGTATGACTAGATTAAGTACCAACAAGATTAGGTATCATTAATCATAATCGTGGTGGTTGGATGTGTCACCTATATCTAGGCATCAAAACATTTACTATTGATTTCATTATCTTAACTAGTCATGCATGTTCATTATCATGTTACATCATACATCATGGAGTCATTAAGATCTTAGGGAGACACATCCCTACCAAATAAGAGATCTAACATTAAGGCTTCAAGATCTTGACTGGAGAAAACATGATGTTTAAGTAACATAAGCAACCTAGGCATCAATATTTTCATAGTCATTTTCAGTCATCATAACACAAGATAGTAATTATTAGAGTATATATAAGGTCTACTCGAATTTGGTGTCATAGACATCAGCAACCTACTGATTTGAAATCAGAATGTAGCACAAATCATCATTAGAGGAAGATTCATAAAAGATTAAGTATCTAGTTATTCACATGTGCATTTATGTCATAAAACAACTAAAGATTTGGGTATATAGTCACATTAGGTCACAAGGATGAACCACAATGCCATTTGGGATAAAAGTCATGATTATTTATTGATTTTAGGTTCACATAAATAATCCAAGGAGAACAATATCAACATTGGGAAAGGTGCAAGATTTACTATCGAAAGCTTACATAAAACACACTTCGTAGACCATTGCACATGTGTAAGGTCAAAATGGGGTACCATTGTGAAAAAAAAACAGAATCTTGGTGTAGAATGCATCAAAAACTACTGATCTTCATCAAGAATAAGGTTTTAGGGTACAACCAAATTACTTTTAGGCTTTAAACAATTACTACTTAGCATGAAAGCCCTTTTTAGGTTATCTTATCAACATAAAATCATTTGCAATTGAAAGAATGCTAAAGTTTGAAACTCGATAAATAGAGCGGTTCAAGATATTGAGATTACGCTAACATCAAATCTTTAGGGCATAAAATATCAAGATCATGAATTTAATAGCACGCAACATCTTAAAGGTACTTAAAAATGCATTTTAGAATATTAGAAAAGAGAAAGTAGATTAAGAATATGAAACTATTTTTATTGGATATAAAAAAATTATTTTAAAAAATGGTATATAAGAAGTCAAAATTTGGAGGTAGCATGAAAAAGATATGATTTTTCAAAGTGATTCAAGGGATAAGGACCCCCAGATCAAGATCAAAAGGCCAAAAAAAGGGCATTTTGGGTCAGATTAGTAGGGCTTGGGGCCTCGTGGGTCTCGAATGAAACAATACTAGACCTGCTACTCCCAAGGTGTTGGAACCAGCCCGTAGAGACTCTCCACCACTGCTCATCATCCAAAAGCATCCTCTGGGGACTCATGGTCGCCCACCATTGCCATCTACCGCCGGCTTGGAGTCACTACTGCTCCAATTCTCATAGAAGTCATGTGTGTTGCTCACCAATGTAGCCCAATGAGACAAACCCCAATGTGTCAGTTAGAACTAAGAACCATTTGATCTGGCATGGATCCATGATTGGTGGTTGTTTATCCTTCATGCCCAAGCTACAACATTAGTGTGATGATAGGGCACGGCCTTCAATGGCTCATTGGAGCCATTGTGGGTCAACAAACGGGGCTGGTCCAGGTCCTCAAGTGTGGCTGGCCAATCCCGAAACAAGCTTGAGAAGCAAATGATGAAGAAAAAAAGGGGCTTGTGCTTTATGTAGCGGTGGCACCCAACTGGGTTGTCCATGGAGGCAACCGATGATGGTGGATGGATAAAATGAAAGGAAAGGGGAGTTAGGGAACTAAAGATTGGGAAACCAAGGGTGAAAGACCAAGAATGAAGTATAAAAGAATCTAGGCCAACGAAAACTGCCCAAAGGGGCCTAGAAGAGGTTTTATTAGCTGCCCCTAAAGCTACTGCTACAGTAGTACAGTTGGAGCTTGAAGATCACTATCGACCACCAGATTGGAGGGGTGCAATCTGTGGGTTACAATCTAAAGGCCACAATTAGTCAAAATATTGAGGGGTAAATCGATGATGTGTATAAGTAATGAAGGGGGCGCCTGTAACATACTGACTTCTAAAATTTTGTCTTTTGACCATCTTTCCCATCTTTTCCTTTCATTTCTATCCTTATTGGCCTTTCTATTTAACTAGTTGAATTTATAGTGGTTTAGTGAACATTTATTCACTAATTATACCAATGGAAGGGTTTATGCACAAATACCATAGTGAAAGCTTAATTACCATAATTAAGTGCTCTAAACCTTAATCTAACTTTTTTATGTGATTTGAAAACATAAAATATGCCACATAATCATTTTAGTGGTAATATGAAGATAACAAACTTAATTGGATGAACAATTTAAATAATGGGTCGTTAATGGGCCATATGACATATCTCATAAAAATAAGTCGCAAAAGAGGAAACAAACTTCAAATGCAAAATCTACATATCAAAAATAGACTACATGTCAAATTTCATCTAATTTGGACTACCTTGAAATATTAGGATAAGTTTAGGAGAGAGAAAATGAGTAAAAGGCATAAGTATTGAATAATGTGATTATATAACTTTAAAATATGGAAATAACTGCAAATTCATATTCTACACATCAAAGATAACTTGTGAATGTGATTTGGTCCGATTTGGATGTTGTTTGTGCAGGTTATGCAATTATATGCACATTCTGGACTTTTATGCAATTTATCCAATTGGGAGGATTTATTTGCAAATTATCACCTGAATTTTAATCCTTATATATTCCCTTACCATTCAAAATATTTCTAACCATGGGTAACCTAGTTGCACCTTGGTTTGAAGGTGTTACTTTCGAAGGGCATTAATGGGATTACCCTCTTTATAAATGTGTTTATCTTTAAAACCTATCAACCAATGGGGTTATTTATTTGTTTGAAGGACGGTGGGGATGTATTAGAAGGATCTAGGGGCTCTTAGGACCTACCTTTGGTATACAAGAAGAGTCTATGATCTGTCCTCTTGCATGGCCATGAAGCCTTAGCCTAAGGACACATGGAAAGTCACATAGACACCTCATGCTTGCCCCCTTCTTTATAAAGCCATGCCTACCCCTTCCCACCCCCCAATCCAAGAAGCAATCCTCTACTTCTCTTTCCCACATCTTATATCATCATCCCTTATATGTTTGGCCATGAATTTTCTATCCCAAGGTAAAATAGGATGCCTACCTTGGTGAAGAAGGCTCCTAGGGTTCCAAATTTCTCTATTTAGGATTTCTTAAGCTCCTCCTTGGTGATTTCGACCAAAACTAGTAAATATCCTCCTTTCCTTCCCTATTTTTATGCTGTTAGTATTCGTCCCACCTTCTTACATGTTGGAACCATGACCTTCCATGGTAAAACGCCACCTAGAACCCTTAAACATCTCATCTCCATGCTCTTTTGCTAGGGTTTGCACCTCTAAAGTTGAGAAGGTGATCTTTGCTCAAGAAAGGAGCTTAGATTGGAGAAAACAAACCTTCTAATCTAGAAATCCTTTCTGTTTGGACCTTCTTACCTACCTAGAGGCATGTTTTGTTAACCCCCTTCTCATATATTGCTTAGTACATGCTTAAAACCCATGCTTCTATGTTGAAAATTGATGATTTCCATCTCTTTTTATCATGTTCTTCTAGGGTTTTGGTTTCTTGCTGTTTTACCTTCTCTAGAATCTCTAGTTTGGTTACGTATGCAACTTCAAACCTGATTTTGGGTTAAATGGTGTTTTCTCCCTCTCCCTCTCTCTTCAAATATCTCGATCGGTTTGATGATGTGGCAATTTCCTATTGGTTAGTATTGAAAAATTCATATCTTCTAAACCGCTACTCCAAATTTTACAAATAAATATGTTTTGGAATTGGAAAATTAATATATATCTAATAAAAATATTTTCAAGCTATAATTTCATGGTTTGACGAAGGGTGATTTTTGTAAAACGAATTTAATGCATAAAATCCATAAAAAATACATCTTAGTAATCATAACTCCAAAATTAACATAAAAATATATTTTCTTGATAAGGAGAACTTAATAAGTTTATTGGAGATGTTTTTAGAGTCTAAATCTGAGTTTTTCTAAAAAGGTATAAAATTAGGGTTTCTATACATTAATGTGCACAATGTACTCTAATACATGCTAATACATTGAAAATAGGCAAAGTGGAACTTGGACTCAATTAAAGTGGTGAAAGTTAGTAATTGATATTAGTAAGAGAGGTATGTGAATTTGCACCTTAATTTGGGAATAATTGTTCCTTAACCTACTTTTCTATAATGAGGCTTTATTAAACCCTTTTTCATATACTCTTGAATCTTTTTCTATACTTATAAATCAATTTTGGAACATTATTCTTGGGTCTTGGTACCCCACTGCCATGCTTATTGAGTCGTATGATTATTCTTGCCATGACTACTTTTTCTAGAATGTGGATTTATGTTCTATTTAATTTAATGTAGTGGTACTTATGTACAACCACCCTACAGAGGGCATGTAAATAATCTCCCTAGCAAATGTCTTATTCTCCCCATAATATTTTAGGTGACTAGGAATGTCTTATTCTCCCCTCACCTAAGGTTAGAGGCCCAGTAGGTGCCTCAGCCCTACTTAGTTAGATATACATAATTATCTTACATGAAAATACTTTTTATTATATTTGTTAATGGCAAGCTTCTTTGATATATAGCCTCATACTCCTTGTTATCTTCATCATATGATGAACCCTAGCCTATTTTTATTTATTTTACTTATCTTCATATCCTAGACTAGTTTTGTGACACATACTTTTCATCCCTTTCCCTTTTTGCTGGGTGCCTTCCCAACCACCCAGGTGCTGAGCAAGGTGATGGACAAGACAAGCAAGATCCTAGCTTTTGGTTTGGACTCGGTTGATGGAGATGTTGCTTGGAGACATGATTGTAGTAGTCTACACTTCCCTCTATCTAGATCCTGATTGTGTGTCTTGATGTAAACCCTAATGAGTGAATTTGATGTATTTTTTTAAACCTTTTATGAAATTGAATATAGTCAGTTATTTTTTTTATTCTGCTGCTTTCTAATGGTCTTTTGTATACCATCATAATAAGTTTGAAAATTTTTCATCCATTCTAGTATACCATTGAGTGTGTTTGGAATGGTTGTTTTATTCTTAAATTTTTTAGTAAAGGGGTGATTTCACTCTTTTACAACATGGTATCAGAGCCCATGGTAGTCAAAATCTGACTATTTCAGTTTTGTCTCCCTAATTAGAATCCCTACCTTACATAGTTCCTTTAGGTGACATGGTTTCCCTAGAATTAATCTATAAATGATGAAAGGTTGATTTAGGGGCCTATAGTTCCACATTAGTATCATGATGAATAAAACCCTAAAATACTCATAACTAAAATATGCATAACTTAATGTTGTTTAGGTTTGCCTTTAGGCAACTGTTAGAGCATGAAGTTGAAGCAAAGGTGTCTAGAAAGGATCAAGCTCTGGGGGCTGGCAATATTTTCCTCCGTGCCACTTTCTTGGTTTACGAGGACTCCCAGATCCATATGATACTAGCCTAGCCAAAGCTAAAATGGATTGTCTGAAATAGTTTGCTTTTACGCAATAGTGACCTTAGACATCTATGTTGTATATCTTTGGGAACCGTAACTTTTAGGTGTATGATGACTTGTTTGAGGATGAATACCAAGATAGTTTCCTTATTTCCCTTGGGGCCACATGCTTGGATAGTTTATCCCTAGAACCAAGACTTTGAAGTTTTGGGTTAAGTGAGCTATCAGAGTGCACAGTGGAAGTGTGATAGATCTTGTGCATGGTTTAGTTAGACTCATCCTTTAACCCTAGTGTAGTTTAACATGATAGGTCGAACTCTTTAAGGGGTGGATTATAGTTAGTTTGATGATGTTGGGTGGTTAGATTTTAAGGAAAAAATCCTATTTAGGGGGATGGAGCCCTATGACATCTTGAAATCTATCTACACTATCTTTAGAAACCCTAACCCCATACTTTGGAGGTTGTTGTGCTTGAAACCTTAGTGGGCTCCAAACAAGTTATAGCTATAGCCAAACATGCATGTTTATATATTAATGAACATATAATGATCATATGAGGAATAATTTATACATTCAAACCCTAATGAATACCTAATGCACATAATATGAGTAACTCACATATTAATCCTAATGGATATGCATGGTGTTGCCCATGTCATAAACCAATAAAATCTAATGAAATGACAAGTTGATTGTAACCTAATCTTGGACTTAATACATGCTAAGTAAAATATAGTGATCATATTAACCTAAACACTAACTTGTAATCATATAACCTTAACATATACATCCTTGATGCCTTTCATGATGCATTAATGACATTAGGTGCTATAATAATTTAACATAATTTGATACACATAAATGATATATATAATCATCTAATCACATATTAATCAAGTCATCAATATGAAATGCATGGTATGTTACCTTGTTATCTAATACACACACGATTAGTCACTTAATGTGAATTGATTTGTAATATGGCTCACCTTGATCATTAAAATACATGGATTGGCTTCAATATGAATATGATGTGATTCGATTCACATAATTGTGCAAATCAATAATATAAATAAATATGAGAAAATGATTAATGATGACATTAATGTGAGCAATAAAGATAATGTGGTAATGAGATAATGTTTAATATAAATATATGTATTTGATGTGACATAATTTGTATTGAATGAAGACTTAATGACAAATTGAATATTTCATGCAAAATAATTCGTTCTAACTTGATGTGGTGATAGTATAAGGATAATGATGTCGAAGTTCAACATATTAAGGATAATGATCAAGTATATTGAGGGAATTGAGTAACCCATAATTTTGCTAAGATTCTTAGTAAGATAAATGATATATATATATATATATATTCATATATGATGTTTCATGGATGATAATGAAATATAACTTGGCAATAAAGTGATTTTGACTTGACATAATTAAAATAATGGTGATAATGTGATATCATAATGAATGTAATGTTAATGAGCCAAAAATGTAAATAATGTTAAATATCCTAAAAATAATATCTAAATAATGGAACCTAGGTGATTCTTGAGAACCTGACCTATGTCAAGATGCTTGTGGAGTATATGTTGATGAGTTGTTTGGTGGAAGTTAAGGCTGGAGAAATAACCTGAAGTTTTGTGATGAATGTTGCACACTCACCCTTCCCTTCTTACTTGTGATTTCGGGAATGAAATCCTCTTTAAGGGTGGAGTGTTGTAACATACTGAATTCTAAAATTTTGTCTTTTGACCCTCTTTCCCATCTTTTCCTTTCATTTCTATCCTTATTGGCCTTTCTATTTAATTAGTGGGATTTATAGTGGTTTAGTGAACATTTATTCACTAATTATAACAATGGAAGGGTTTATGCACAAATACCTCAGTGAAAGCTTACTTACCATAATTAACTGCTCTAAAACTTAATCTAACTTTCTAATGTGATTTGAAAACATAAAATATGCCACATAACTCATTTTAGTGGTAATATGAAGATAAGAAACTTAATTGGATGAAAAAGTCGGTTAATGGGCCATATGACATATCTCATAAAAATAAGTCTCAAAAGAGGAAACAAACTTCAAATTCGAAATCTAAATATCCAAATTAGTCTACATGTCAAATTTCATCTAATTTGGACTACCTTGAAATATTAGGATAAGTTTAGGAGAGAGAAAATGAGTAAAAGGCATAAGTAATGAATACTGTGATTATCTAACTTCAAAATATTGAAATAATTGCAAATTCATGTTCTACACTTCAAAGGTAACTTGTGGATGAAATTTGGTCCAATTTGGATGTTGTTTGTGTAGGTTATGCAATTATATGCACAATTTGGACTTTTATGCAATTTACCCAATTAAGAGGTTTTCCTTGAAAATTATCATGTGAATTTTAATCCTTATATATTCCCTTACCATTCAAAATATTTTGAACCATGGGGCACCTGGTTGCACCTTGGTTTGAAGGTGTTACTTTCCAAGGGCATTGATGGGATTACCCTCTTTATAAATGTGCTTATCTTTAAAAGCTATCAACCAACGGGGTTATTTCTTTGTGTGAAGGATGGTGTGGATGGACTAGAAGGCTCCAGGGGCTCTTATTACTGACCTTTTGTATACAAGAATAGTCTATGAGCTGTCGTCTTGCATGGCCATGAAGCCTTAGCCTAAGGACACATGGAAAGTCACATAGACACCTCATGCTTGCCCCCTTCTTTATAAAGTGATGCCTACCCCTTCCCACCTCCCAATCCAAGAAGCAATCCTCTCCTTATCTTTCCCACAGCTTATAGCATCATCCCTGATATGTTTTTCCATGAAGTTTCTATCCCAAGGTAAAATAGGGTGCCTACCTTGGTGAAGAAGGCTCCTAGGGTTCCAAATTTCTCTATTTAGGATTTCTTAAGCTCCTCCTTGGTGATTTCAACAAAAACTAGTAAATTTCCTCCTTTCCTTCCCTATTTTCATGCTTTTAGTATTCCTCCAACCATCTTCCAGGTCGGTACCATGACCTTCATTGGTAAAACTCCCTCTAGAACCCTAAAACATCTCATCTCCATGCTCTTTTGCTAGGGTTTGCACCTCTAAGTGGAGAAGGTGATCTTTGCTCAAGAAAGGAGCTTGACTTGGAGCAACCAAACCTTCTAAACTCGGTATCCTTTCTGTTTGGACCTTCTTACCTTCCTAGATGTAGTTTTTGTTAACCCCCTTCTCATGTATTGCTTCGTACATGCTTAAAACCCATGATTCTATGTGGAACATTGATGATTTCCATCTCTTTTTATCATGTTCTTCTAGGGTTTTGGTTTCTTGCTATTTTACCTTCTCTAGAACATCTAGTTTGGTTTCCTATGCAACTTCAAACCTGATGTTGGGTTAAATGGTGTTTTTTCCCTCTCCCTCTCTCTTCAAATATCTCGATCGGTTTGATGATGTGGCAATTTCCTATTGGTTAGTATTGAAAAATTCATATCTTCTAAACCGCTACTCTAAATTTGACAAATAAATATGTTTTAGAGTTGGAATATTAATATCTATCTAATAAAAATATTTTCAAGGTCTAATTTCATGTTTTGATGAAGGGTGATTTTTGGAAAATAAATTTAGTGCATAAAATCCATAAAAATTTCATCTTAATAATCATAACTCCAAAATT